>JAVJIF010030902.1:0-97794 GCA_038442645.1 Agave tequilana
ACGACCCGGTCGACCGACGTGCACAGACGTGCACGTCTGTTAGGCACAGATCCTGTCGACCGGGTCGGTCGACCGATGTGAGAGTTCTGCTCTCTGGAAGTTTTCGGTCGACCGGCCGGTCGACCGGTAGTGCCCAACGGTCACTTTTCTGACCGTTGGCGTCGACCGGGCCGGTCGACCGGTGGCTGTCAGAACTGCCACATCAGCCTAACGGCAGTTTTCTGTTTTGGCCTATATACCCATTCCTTTGGGATTTTGGGCTAAGGTTTTCAAGAGGAAAATTTACAGTTTTCTGAAGAGTTTAAAAGAGTTTTTAAAAGAGTTTAAGTGCTAAAAAGATTTAATCTTTATTTGTTTTGTGTTTTTGGAAAATCAAAGAAAATAGGATTTGGGATATTTGTGTTGATTTTCATTCTATATCTTTTGCAAGAATTTTCCCAAGTATTTTTCTTTGTTGCTTGTTTCCAAAACACTTAGTTTCCACTTGAGCTATATCTTCTATCCTAAGTTATTAGGATCTTTGTTTTGTGTGGAAAAAGAAAAGAGAAAAAGAAGAAAAGAGAAGTTTGTGGTTGTGGAACCACTTGTTGTAAACCCTCCCTCCTGCTTTTGTGAATCCCTCTTCGGTAGAGGTGATCGGAGTGGTATTGTGATTGGTTTTGTGAGCCTCTTAGGTAGAGGTGGTTGTTGTATTTGGCTACGGGCCGTATCCCTCTTCGGTAGAGGTGGATTGTGGTTGTATAGCCTCGTGGCTTTGTAAGGTTGAGAGAGGAGTTTGGTACTCCTATAGTGGATTGGGAAATCCTACACGTGGTGTAGGCGGGGATGTAGAGCTAGGGGCTCGAACCTCGAAACACATCTTGGTCTTTGCGTTTGATCCAATTTCTCTCAACTCACTCTTTTTACATTTGTGCAAGCATCATCCATTCATATCATCATATATACTTGCTTGTGTTTTGAGCATTGTTTCATATTGCCTTGCATATATTTCTATTGCAATTCATCTATACTTGCTTGGCTTAATTGTGTGCATTGTATTGCTATATCCTTGATTGCTTGGATTGCTTGTGTGTGTGTTTCATCATAGCAATTCATTCTTTACTTGTTCGATCATATCTCATACAACACGGTTTGCATTGCGCACTCTAACCCATTCAAGGGGAATTGGGAGGAAGGAGTTCAGAACCTCGAAAGGGGTATTCGGCTCTTAGTCGTGTTTTGAGAGATCGTTGCATACTCATATTCACTTAAGTTTAAAAAGATCATTAGATTAGCATTTACACCTATTCACCCCCCCTCTAGTGTATTTCATCCTCTATATATAATTCATGTTGAGTGTATTTTTATATAAAGAATAACTTACATCTTTTCTTTATATGGTACATGTGTGTAGGGGAGCTTAACATCTCCGCTTATGCATTGTATATTATGCTTTATATGGATAAGGTTTAGTCATCCTTCACCATGTAATGCATGCATGTAGGGGGAGCTAACTTAACGTCTCTCCTCTTCATGAATGTATATCGCATATACATTTATATTGTTTGTTTATCTTCACCCCTTCGTTGATGAATTGACAAAAGGGGGAGAAGAATTTAGAGTTTTATATATGCATGCTTAATATTGCTCGTTATGCATATATTGTTTAAGATTTTGTTTATGAACTTTTCATTGAATATCTTTATGTTTTTGCTATACATGAGTTAAGGGAGAGCTTCTATGAAGCTTATTTTTAATCCATGTGTATATAACTCCATGAGTTTTGTCATCATCAAAAAGGGGGAGATTGTTGGCCCAAAGGTCCATCCTCTAGTTTTGATGATAATTAACTCATGTAATTATAATACTAATGATCTTGTATTCATTAAGTTTCAGATATTCAATTAAGATCTTAGTCGGTGTATAGCTTCAACAAAAGGTTCGAAGTCAAGTTTTGAAGCTACCACATGTTGATTCAAGAGCTCGCACTTCAAAATCGCATCAAGTACTCAAAGAAGAGTCTAACTCATGGATCGTGTTTGGATCAAGTCAAGATAAAGAGAAAATTTTTCAGAAGAAGATTTTCAAGAGAAGATTTGAGCCTACTTTGTAAGTTTAAGATTTTATTTTAGATAAAATGTTAAGGATAGATTAGTTGTAGATTGCTCAAGCTCTTATACACACACACACACAAAATATTTCATATCTTTCATGATTAAGTTTTATTTTTTGAAGTTATATGTTTTAGCTTTGATTTTGATTTGGGCTTCAAAGAATACATTTTTTTGATTTCATGAATAGATTTTATCAAAAAAAGTTTACATGGTTTATATATGTATTAGATTTCATCCATACACATTGTTGCTTCATAATATTTAGAAAACCTTATTTTGATTTTCTAGTTCATAGTTTTAAAGTTTTGTTAAAATCAAAACTTATTTTGAGCTTATTGTCAAAAACAGTATATTTCATCTTCTATGTGTATTGGATCATTTTCATACACATTATGTTTCAAATGTGTTTCAATATCTATTTTTATATTTCTACAAGTTTTGGGAAATCAATTTCCATTTAGAAAGTTTGTTTTTGAAAAAACATAGTTTTGATTTTTAAGCTTTAAATTCTATGCCTCAAAATAGTTCAAATTATTTGTAATATGTGTTGATTTTTTATCACACACATATTTGTACTTCAAGGATTTCAATGAAACTATTTTTGTAGGAATTATGGGATTTAAATAAAATTTTTATGGGTTTTCAAATTTAGAATTCAACCTTTATAGATTTGGGTTTGGGCTGCTATCGCCGACCGAACGGTCGACGAAGCCTATCGGTCGATTGAGCGGTCGACTGACGTGCACAGAACATGCACGGCCCAAGTGCCATTTGATCAGTCAACTGTCTCAAGGAGCGTTTGACCGATCGGTCGACCATTTGGCACTACCCAACTCTCGGATAGTGGCCGGTCAATCGAGCGGTCGAGCAATAGGCCTTTACCCTGGGTACGGTCGACCGGCGGTCAGCCGGCAAACCCAACGGTCATTTTATGATTATCGGCTGGTCGACTGGCCAGTCGCCGATAGTCAGAACTCTCCCAACGGCTAGTTTTAGACAACCTCTATAAAAAGGGGACTTTTGGCCAGTTTTGTCAAGATTTTTTCACAAGTTTGAAGCTAGTTTTTTCCACATTTAACAGAAGTTTTTCAACAAGTTTTTAGAGCTTCATTTCTATATCAAAAGAGAGTTTATCAGAGTGTATCTCTCGTCTTTTTCAAAAGAGTTTTTTTGAGTTTTCCACCACTCAATCTACCTAGTTTTCTCACATAAACTTGAGCTTTCTATTACTATATTCATCCTCTAGGATACTTATTGCGAGAGTGTTTGTTGTGATCACGAGAAGAGATCACAAGTGTTCCACCATTGTAATTAGAGGAATCGTAGAGGTTGCGGCCTCGGTGAGCTTGCGGGTTCGTGTGTGTTGTTCTTGCGGGAACAAGTGAGGGCCATGCGAGTCTAAGAGTTCTTGAGGGAAGTCATTATGGTGTTGCGGCACCGAGTGATCTTGCAGGATCGAATTTAGTAAAAATTCTTCATTGTGGTGAAGGCGGGGACGTAGAGCAAGTGGCTCGAGCCTCGAAACAATTCTCCCGTGTTTGTGATTGCTCATCTCTCTCTCACTTATTTTTATATCTTGTATACTTATATTGTTCATATCTTTATATACTTGATATACTTGTGCTCAATAGATATAATTGCTTGGGTTGTTTGATATGCTGCATGCTTGCTTTCCTTGCCTATTTCTTACATGCTTGATATTGTATTTGTGCTCACACAAGTATTGAACCAAGAGAGCTAAAATAGCACCTCAACTCTTAATCTAGAGGAATGTTGAGGAGATAGTCCAGAGCCCTTCATCAGAAATTCAGCTTTACTCTGTGGTTATACTTTGTGTGTTAACATAATAGTTTTAGTTTGCATAATTAGTTTTAATTCCGCATTTATTGTGATTTTAATTAGCACGTCACCTATTCACCCCCCTCTAGGTGACCTACAGCAGGTGCTCGCTTCGTCTTCTCCCCTTCACTCTTCTTCTTAGGAGGTCGGCTCGTCGAGCCCGGATCTCCTCTTTCAGTTGTATGTATTTCTAGGCTCAAGACAGGATGTCCTTCATGTTGGTGATGTCATGCTTCACCAAATGCCAGTAGAAGGGATGGTCGATCTGCAATCCAGCAGTGAATGCAGCTGTAGCAACATCATCACTACAGTTATAATCCAGTGCCATCTGGCTTTAGGAATAATTAATGTAGTGCTTCAGGGTCTCTCCCTGCTTCATCTTGATTGTAAGGAGATGGTTGTTGTTCTTGAACTCCTGCTATGAGATGAATTGGCTGAGGAGGTGTCGTTGACCCCCTCAAAGCTTTGAAGAGATCGCGATGGGAAAGACTAAAACTAGTTTAAGGCTACCCTTAAGATTGGAGGAAAACACACGACCACGAGGGGTTCATCGTGGGAGTGGACCACCATCTTCACCTAGTAAGCTCGGAGGTGCTGGACGGGATCGATATCTCCAATGTAATAATCGAAGTTCGGTATCACGAACTTCTTTTGAAAGCGATGACACATGATTTTCTCTGATAGAGGAGAAACGGAGATCCACAGGGCGGAGATCCTGGCCTACTGTGATATTATGGTATATCCTCATGGATCCGCTTCCTGACCATTTCCACGAGGTCCTCGATGCGAGGAGTTTCTGTGAGCTTGGGAGACTCCCTCTCATAGGAGCGCTCCTCTCGACGTGGAGATGCGGATCTGCGATGCCTCAGGCTATCACGGTGCAAGCGATATCGGTTGCCTGTGGCTGAGAGGGATAAGCATGGGATTCTTCTACGTCCGAGTCTCTGATCTGAGCTCTTCTAAGTGCCTCAATTTGGGTGAGAAGATGATTCTGAATGCGCGTCACCGCATCCTCTCTGGGATTTCTTTCTCTTGCTCGTGGGCCGCCTCAGCCTCCTGTGTGTCTAGCCGCTTCTGCAGGTGGGCTAGCAGCTGGAGATGTTGGCCTTCAGCAGGCATTGGCTGCCCCTTCCGATGGGGTTGCCAGGGATGGGTGCTCCTACTCGACTTGTTCAAGAGCAACATTGAAATTTGGAGGTTGGAGTTCAGCATTACTCGTGCCTTCGTTGATAATCTTCTTGCCTTTGGAGGCGGCAGTTGGGTCAGCAGTTTGCGAGGTGGCCTTCTTTTTAAGGGTCATCATCATTGGAGAGGCATTTTGAGGAAGATTTTTTAGGAAGTGTTTGACTAGAAGGAAGAGACTCTGAGTGTTTTCTCAAGACATCTCAATGAAAGCACCACTGTGGTTGGAATTTTCCGCCATAAACGATTGAACGCCCCCGATTGATCCTGCCAAAATACAGAAAATGAGAGAACACCTTTCAGGTCGGAGCACAAGTGTGGTGTCGGCAAAAGACCCTTCAGCGTGAGAATGAGAATTCTCATTTTGAGTGGAAACAAGCGAAAGAGTGCTTATGCTTAGCCTTTTCGGTGGTAACAGGAAGCGAAGCCTTTTTCTTAATGGAGATCGAGGTGTAATATAACTTGTTGGAGTTGTAATTGAGGGTGCAAAAATTTCGTATTTCCATACCTGCATTATCTGCATGTTGTGATTTCCTATAACCGCCCAGATCGTGCCGCTTGATTGTTGGGACATTACGCAGAGAAATCCGCCATCATCCGTAACAGACTGCGTTAAAGTGGGGACATTGTAACAATTTGAACGTGAGAATGATGTGGCAGCGTAACCGAATCTATGAATCGCAGGGATCGTGCTGCTCAACTGTAGCCAGCGTAGAAGTGACAATCTTCGTAAAGGGTCTTCGTCTCGGAGGCTGGGGACTTCGACCAATGGAACAGTTTCATTCGAGATTAGTATCCTGATGGATGGTTTCGGATCGTTGTGGCCGAAAGAGACCTGAGAGTTGATATCTCATATAGGTAGCTCGGGACGTGCGTAGGCTCAAGGCAGAACTCGAGGCTTTCTCCTTGAGTCCGTATTGGGCCTGTAGGCATATGGAGTTCGATGGTTGCTTGGGGCGCTTTTGACGTAGCGGGAGACATGTTGTGATCTTGATAAGGGTCAAAATCCGACCACTATACTATCAATTCGCATATGACAAGCAATGAAGGATAGATTGAGTACATGATTCATTTTCATCTTGTAGCTCAATTATCTACAAGCTAAAGACGACAGGCATGAAATAAGGTTCAGGGATCAGCTAGAAATTCTTTACGATTCAGGTCGAGTTATTATATGATGCCTCGCCGCTAAATTGTAATATGGAGATTAACATGTAATGTGAAAATCTGCATGATGGTGAAGATGTTAAATGCTTTATACTTTGCTGTCCCTTGTAAATTAATCAATATGAATTCTTGGATAATATCATTCGCAATCTTCATTGAGCATTGAAAACCAAGACACAGAGAGTTGCCAAATAAACATTGGATTGCTTTTCACGTATGTACATCCCCCACACAAAAACTATGAAATCTATACAGATGCTAACAGCGACTACATATTACTAATATTAACCCCAAAACTATACAATTAGCAACAAGTATCAATCCCAAAACTACAAGTAGCACCAAGTTAATGACTCACAACAACAAACAAAACCCAAACTCACCTCGCATCACCCCTCTTTCTTCCTCCTCCTTTAACCCCGTTCTTCGCCGTCGCCCCATCAATCCGAGCCGTCGCCTCGTACAAATCCGAGATCAGACGGTACCTGTGGCTCTTCCGCCTCGGCCCCATCTCATCGTCATCCCCATCCTCCTCAAACTCGGCGATTGATAACAAGGGAGGGCCAGTGTTGACGGACTTGGGTGTATTAACGGAAGTCGAGAACGAACACGACTCATCGGACTCCGCGCTGCTCCCGCTGAGCTGCACCAGCTGCTCCGCCGCCGCAGCTCCGTGGGCGTGAACTGGTCGAGCGGAGGAGGAGGAACTCGGGTTCGGGTCCGGGTCTGGGTCTCGGATCGGGCTCCGGTAGCCATCGCCTTCTTTCTATTGGTTGTTTTCTTTCTCGTTGTTGTTTTTCTTGCTTGGCTGTCGAAATGGAAAACCGCCTTACTTAGCGTTAAGAGGAGTCAGATATTTTGTTTTGTATTTGCTTCGCGAGTAGCTTTGCTTTTTGTTGTGGTGATCCGCAGGGTAACGTAAGATGAAAACACAGAATAGAGTTCGTGTTTTCTGAGGCTGATGCGTGTCTGCGGCAGAGGCGATCTTGGGTCGGGTCTTGGCTTTTGTTGGATCCGAGTCAGATCAATTTCGTGGATGGATGGAGGTCTAGTCTCCTTTTTTTTAATTTCCTCTTTTAGTTATTTAGTTATTTATTTTATTTTTATTTTTTAATTTATCATTTAAATAAAAGACCGGCAACCATCGTCCATTATAGAAATTAATTTGTGAGTACAGACTGAATAGAGTAAAGAAAAGTTACCTTGGAAGAAAAGATTTGAAAGTTAGCATCAGAAATAGTTAGGTCAATTTACATTTATAGTTAGTTAGTAAACCCCCCATTGTACGTTAATCATTGAACCGCACGTTTCATCAACACTCGGTCAAAGGGAGATCCTTAGTTCATCATTAAAAGAGAACTCTAGGTGCGATTTATTACAAGTCACAAGTCACCATTCATTTTATCAACTTAATTGTGCATCTTATATGTGGTTTAACTTCTATAGTTGGCTGAATAATTAGGGAAGGCAAAGAGTTTTTACTAACCGTGGAGAGCTTGAATTTTCTTAATTTTTGTGATAATTTTATGATGCAAGAAACAATTATCTTTCTTTATTCACAAATTGGAATTAGTGTTTTGAACCTCTGAAGTTGGTCATTTAACAGGACAAAGTCGTACGAGGTTTATGGGCCACAGGATGTGATTTTTGAGTTTGGAACGCGTGCATACACGCGCGCGCGCGCGTGTGAAGAACATGGTTGGCTCCTAGATCCCTACTTGGAAACGAGGTCATGTGGGCAAGTGACACACACCCCTCCTCCTGATGAGAAGGTTCTGCGATTCGACTCCTCCCGAACTTCATCGCGCAGGTAATGTTGGTAATCCCCCCAAAACCCCCTCGAATGATTAAAAAGATCCCTACTTGGAAACAGCTCTTTGAGAATAACGTATTTGAACTCTCCTTAGTCCTTATCCAAGTATTCGTCTGTAGAATTTAATTGAAGGCTCAATGTATGATTCAAGATAGAAGATTTTCTCGTTGTGTTGTCAAAAATGAGGGACGTGATCCTATTGTTTTCTTTATCATCAACACCCATATGGTATTAGAGAGCTGAGTCTTTTGATGCATGTTACCTTTAGCAAATAACTAGTACTAAATTGATTAAAGTTGTTATATAGATCTATGATATGGACCTATGATGATCGTAGATTTTCTTAATCCTAAGATAAATAGCCTGTTGTTTATCTAGATTCATGTTTGCCTATGGAGACTAGATTGATTGATTGATTACACATCTAATTTTTATGTTTAACACATAAAAATTGAGGAAATTTGCCTTTCTCCCTCTGACAAAAGATTCTTATTCCAAAAATCTCCTGATGTTTTCGATCTATGCCACCTTCTCCCACCCCCTCAACCAAAATATGAGATTTTGTCGTACATGGGTCCCAGGAGGTGTATCTCATATGCAGGTGGGTCTGCGGCAGTTTTTTTAATGACCAATTAACCTTTCGAAGTAGTTGTTGCGTCGGTTCCTTTCCCCAAACAAAAAGGCAAATGTTGACATGATGGTAAAGTACCCCCAATCATCTCTCTCATTTTACCATAAGCCCAAAATTTGTCTACCTATTCACCTCCTTTACCCTCTCAAAAGTTCTCAAAATTCACTCCATCTCTCTCAAATTCTCCCAAAAAAGTGAAAATGACAGAGAAAGTTGCATCTGATGCGTTTTCTTCGGGCGCTCGCAACGTCGAATCCGATGTCAGAACTGTCGATGCCTCTCCGGTCATTCCTTTGGCTATGGATCCATCCACTGAGGTGCTTGTGATGAAGGGCGTCATCGCTGTGGTGATATTCACCGGAAAATCACTGACGACCTCTCTTTTGAGATTATATGGCCGAGAGAACCATAAGTGAGGTACTCTGCAGCCTCAAGTCCTCTTCAAAATGCCAAGGACCCATGTTGTGAAGAACAGAGTTTCTACTACCATAGTAAACAAAGAGGCCTTTTCCTCCACAGAAAGAAGAGGCCAGTGCCTGTTGGCCCAGAGGCCTTCCACTCTAGTTTTGATGATGATTAACTCATATAGTTATATTTACTAATAATCTTGTGATGTTTAGTTTCAGATCTCTAACCAAGATATTAGTAGATGATTAGCTTCAACAAAGGAGTTTTGAAGCCTTTCACATGGTGATTCAAGAGCCCGAGCGTCAAAAATCATATACAGCACTCATTGGAGTCAAGCTCGGTGGATCACGGTTTGGATTGAGTCGACTTGAAGACGGAGTTCATCAAGAAGACCTTGGTACCTAGTTTAGTTTATTTTTTAGATCCATTTGTAAAGACTAGATAGTGTGGTATGCTCAAGTTCACAATACACACACGTGTTTCTAGTTTTTTATGTTTTGGTTTTCGGTTTTTGGTTTAACCGATATTGGTTTTCATGAATAGATATTATATCAAAACAAGTTTACTTGGTTTTATGTATATTAGATATGTTCTATATACATGCATGCTTCATATCTTAGATAAACTTATTTTGATATGCTTATTCATGAGTTTTGATGTTTTGGTATTTTAACAAAACATATTTTCGTGTTTAAAGTCAAAAACATGGATATATATATCTTTCATGTATATTGGACTTAGGTCCATATGCAACATGCTTCAAAGTGTTTAAGTATCATGTTTTTATATTCGAATGAGTTTTGGACAAACGAATTTTTCATTTGAAAATCAAAGTTTGGAAAAATACGGATTTTGGTTTTCGGCGAAATTTCCATAACACAAAATGGTTCAAAAAGTTTGAAATTTGTGTTGAAATTTTTCACACAAGTTTGTATCTCAATACATTTTGTAAAACTATTTTTGTGAATTTTTAGAAGTTTTATTGGATTTTTTAGAATAATAAAAACCTAACTTTTCTGTCCCAAACAGCCTTCTGCTAGGCTCTGGCGGTCGACCGGGCCGGTCGACCGTACCCAGAGTCGGTCGACCGGACCGGTCGACCGACATACACAAAACGTGTACGCTTGGCTAGCCACTTAGGCCGGTCGACCGAGCGGTCGACCGACTGCAAGTACCCCACTCTCGGGTGGGGGCGGTCGACCGACCGGTCGACCGTAAAGCGTGGGCGGTCGACCGAGCGGTCGACCGGCTAGAGAGCATTTGCTCTCTGGATTGGGACGGTTGACCGGGCGGTCGACTGCTAGCCTCCAACGGTCAAAAATTTGACCGTTGACGGTTGACCGGACCGGTCGACCGCCAGCCGCCAGAGCTGAAAATCAGCTCCAACGGCTAGTTTCTTTGGAGGGCTTTAAATACCCCATTTGTATGGGATTTTCCAAAAAGTTTTTTCAAGAGCCAAAATCTACATTCTCCTAGTGTTTTATCCAAGTTTCAAAAAGAGTTTTTTAGAGCTTCAAAGCTTTCATCTTCATTTATTTTTAGAGTTTGGAAAAATCAAAGAAAATTTGGATTTTGGATATTTGCTTAGTTCTTCATTTTTATCAATACAAGTTATTTTTTCAAGTATTTTTCTTTGTGTTTTTGTTTCCAAACTCTTGGTTTTTCACACTTGAGCTATCATTCTATCCTTTCTATAGGATCTTTGTTTTTGTAGAGAAGAAGGTGTTTGTGGTTGAGATATACCACCAAGTGTTGTACCCTCCTTTATTTGTTGTATCCCTTTTTGGTAGAGGTTGATTTGGAGTGGTGGTTAGCTCCTTCTTTGGTAGAGGTTGAGGTTGTAGTTTGCTCCCTCTAATGTGAGGTGGAGTTGGTGTTGGAATCCCTCTTTATGAAGAGGTGGATTGTAGTTGTTTGGCTACGGGCCTACCCCTCTTGTGTGAGGTAGTGTTTGTGTTGCCTCGGTGGAGGTTGTATTGGTTTAGAGAGGAGTTCGGTACTCCCAGTTGTATTTGCCCCAAATCCTCGGTGGAGGTTCCCTTTGTGGGAGTCCTAGGTGGACAAGTTAGCGATTCGAAATCCTTCTCGGTGAAGGCGGGGACGTAGAGCTGGGTGCTCGAACCTCGAAACAAATCTTATTGTTTGCATTTGATCCATTGACTCTTACTCTCTCTCTCTCTCTCTTTACTTTGTGCCTTGCATCATTCATATTGTCATATCATTATTATATGCTTGGTTTGATTGTGTGTGCCTCACTTGTGCTTAACCATGAGAGCTTCATATAGCGCCTCAACCCTTATTCAGAGGAATCAAGAGGAGTTAGTCCAGAGTCCTTCTCCAGGAATTCGGCTACACTCGTTGGTTGCATTAACTGTTGTAGTAATTAAGTTTTTAATTTCGCATTTAGTTCATTAGATTAGCTTAATCACCTATTCACCCCCCTCTAGGTGATTTCAATTGGTATCCGAGCCTACGCTCCTGATATTAGGTTTAACCACCTAGAGTGTGATCTTGTTTTTGCTAATCTACATTTGCATTTGCACTTGCACACATATAGTTTGCTCTCATGAATAGCCCTCCCATGTTTGATATCTCTAGACTTGATATTTAGAAGGTTATGATGATTTGTCATTTGAAAGCCCTAGGATATAAGGTTCACCTTGCCATTACCAAGGAATCCTACCTTAGTGATAGCAAGCATATAGAGGCCAATACTATAGCCCTAAAGGCACTCAGAGCATCACTTCATAAAGATTATCTTCATGTGTTTTCTCACTATGATTCGGCTTTTGCAGTATGGAGCATTTTGACTTCTCCCGAGCTACCAAAGATTATTGATAAGATGAGGAGATCTAGGAGAGATAAGTCCGACGAACATTGCTTCATGGTCCAAGGGAATGACTCCCTTGAGGTACAATCGGAATCCCAACTAGATGCTACCTCTAGTTCATATTGCAATGAATATTTAGAGGCAAAAGCCATGAATGATGAACTTGCCAAAAATTGTGAAAATTTGATTTCTAGATATAAACTTTTGAAAAGGAAAGTCATGATTTAAAAGAATAAAATAAAAATTTGTCTTCTAGAATTGAGATTGTTTTGCAAGAGAAAGTGGAGACTTCTAATGAGAGGGAGTCATTGAAGTCTAAACTAGACCTTGCCCTAAAGGAAATGAGTTTCTGAAAAATAAAAATGATTGTGAAATAATTTTGAAGAAAAATGAAAGCTTGTCTTCAAAACTTGATTTTGTTGTAAAAGAGAATGATTCTTTAAAAATAAAAATTGATTCTATTTCAAAAGATATAGAAGTTTGCTTAAATGAAAATAAATCGTTATAAAATGATATAGATACTCATGTTTGCCATGCTAGTATAGCTTCATCTTATAGCTCACCTACTGCATGCTCCATTTCTTCTAATATTGAAATGATATAAATTTATTAAAGAAGATATGGATTGTTTGGGCTCCACTTTGAGCCAATGTGCCAATAACCATACACGCTTGGAATCTATGTTTCGAAAGAAACAAGTTCCATCTTTGCATGCACAGCATACACGGCATACACATGCTCCTCACGGACACACCCACAACACAATGTATGCTTATGTGTACACTTGTACACATTGTGGATATAAGGACCACCTTGCTAAATTTTACTATGATAAGATACATAATGTAAATTTAGCAACTAAATTTGTTTGGGTTAGGAAAGGTGCTAACCTCCATGGACCCAAAGAGTATGGGTACCAAAGACCATCGCTATTGTATTTGATGTAGGTGTGGGCTCTCGCATGACGTGAGAGCGATGGTGCCTTGAGGTGGATGCGTTCCGAGCTTAAAAAGGACTATTAGGATGCATCACTTTCAAGGGGAGTTTAGTGGAGAGGACTACCTTGTTTTGGAGACTTGGAGAGTTGCCTTCTAGGTTTTGTTAACTATCTCTTATTCCCATTATGTTTGCAAACTTATTATGACATTCATTTATAGCATGTTTTGTTTTAAATGTTCATTATGCCATATGCCATGATTATTAGACTTATGATATGCATGATTAGTATTTGAGACACCCATGTTTAATATGGACCTATATTTTGTGTTATCACATTTGTTTAGCTAATATGTATATCATGGATCTAATGTATGTGCATTTACATAATGACCATACATGTTTTGTTTTGATTTCCATGCTTCATGTGTTGATTACTTGTTTAAATGTTAGTTTTCATTAAATTAGGATAGATACTTGTACAACTAGTGAGCCACAAATAGACTATTATATGTTTGTACTTGAACGCTCATTTGTACTCATTAGATGTACTAGTATAGCCTAATTTTGATGATTCATATATTTGACTTGTATTCCCATTTATTTGACATGTTTTTATGATTGTGTTTACTTCATGTATATGTCTATCTTGTCTAAACCATTAGCTATACATATACATCCTAGAGCTACTTGCCTTCATGCATATACTTTTGTGGACTCTTTCATGTTTGGATATGTATGTATACTTTAGTTTGTACATGACATACATATACCTTGAAGGACTCTATTTTGATTTTCATGTTTAAAGGAATTTCTATTGAGCTTATTGTCTACCTTTCATGATTATGTTCTTCACATTATATTTGTACACTCACCCTTCTTATTTACTCATGTTTTGTTTTCATGAGTCATATTCATGCTTTATTGACTTTGAGTGTTGGCTATCATGTGAGTTTCATATTTCATGAAAAATATTTTTGTTTTATTCCTTACTTGAAGGATTTCGTACTAGTTTATAAAGTTTTTCATATGACTAGTTCGTATTCTTCACTTTGGTAGAGTTTTTCAAACACTATATTTTCAAACCTATTTTTGAAACCCCTATCCATTAAAGGGCGGTTTGTTGGGCGACTATGCCTTGTATGCTTAATATTAAAATCTTTTAAACATGTGCATGAATGGGTGGATAAGAAGTATGAGTTATACACTTGATCATATTATGTTTTCAATTGGTATCATTGGATCGTTTCAATTGGTATCAATATTGACATTCTTTTTGTATACTCATATATATGTTTTATATATGTATGCTTACTCTTCATATTGTATCAATTTCGATTGGTATCAGATTTTCAAATAGATATGTTTTATTTGTGCTCAAGGATATCACAAATTTTAGTTTTGCAAAATCAAGCTTAGCATAACCCAAACTTGATTTTTAATGCATATCATATTTCAATTGATTAGTTTTCAATTGGTATTTATACAAGCTTATGCATCGTTTTATTTGGTATTTCATAAGGGAGAGAAAATTCATATTTATCTTTCAATTGGTATTTAGTTTACCTTTGATTTTCACTCCCATACTTTATGATGAAAATGATTGAAAAATGAATATTGATTTTAATTTGGTATTATATGCTCTTAATGAAAATTATCTTCAATTGGTATCCATATATTTCATTGGTATTATTGATTTATTCATTTCTATTGGTAATTTTAAATTGGTATCAAAATATTTTCTTTCAATTGGTATCATGATTCACTTATATTAATATCTTTTTTTCAATTGGTATCATGTTGGAAGAATATGTTTTATTGTTTACTTGGACCCCTTTGTTGATGATTGACAAAAAGGGGGAGAAGTATTTAGTATTTGAGTTTATATGCATTTTTTTTCTATGCATGATTTTTATTTGTTTATTTACAAAAGGGGGAGAAGTATTTTGTTGTTTTGTTTTATACTTCTCTTATTGTTTTTGTTTTATTGATATTAAGAATTTTTATATATTGATTATCTTCTATTTGGTATCAAGAGCATTATTTAAGAACATCTATGCATTTTCATGTTTAATATTCATTGCATATCTTATTGTATATTGCTATGCATGAGTTAAGGGGGAGCTTTCTTGAAGCTTAACTTTAATCCATGCATATATAACTCCATGAGTTTTGTCATCATCAAAAAGGGGAGATTGTTGGCCCAGAGGCCTTCCACTCTAGTTTTGATGATGATTAACTCATATAGTTATGTTTACTAATAATCTTGTGATGTTTAGTTTCAGATCTCTAACCAAGATATTAGTAGGTGATTAGCTTCAACAAAAGAGTTTTGAAGCCTTTCACATGGTGATTCAAGAGCCCGAGCGTCAAAGATCATATATAGCACTCGTTGGAGTCAAGCTCGGTGGATCACGGTTTGGATCGAGTCGACTTGAAGACGGAGTTCGTCAAGAAGACCTCGGTACCTAGTTTAGTTTTTTTTTAGATCCATTTGTAAAGACTAGATAGTGTGGTATGCTCAAGTTCACAACACATACATGTGTTTCTAGTTTTTCATGTTTTGGTTTTAGGTTTTTGGTTTAAACCGATATTGATTTTCATGAATAGATATTATATCAAAACAAGTTTACTTGGTTTTATGTATATTAGATATGTTCTATATACATGCATGCTTCATATCTTAGACAACTTATTTTGATATGCCTATTCATGAGTTTTGATATTTTGGTATTTTAACAAAATATATTTTCGTATTTAAAGTCAAAACATGGATATATATATGTTTCATATATATTGGACTAAGGTCCATATGCAACATGCTTCAAAGTATTTAAGTATCATGTTTTTATATTTGGATGAGTTTTGGACAAAACGAATTTTCATTAGAAAATCAAAGTTTGAAAAAATACGGATTTTGGTTTTCGGTGAAATTTTTATAACACAAAAATGGTTCAAAAAGTTTAAAATTTGTGTTGAAATTTTTCACACAAGTTTGTTTCTCAATGCATTATGCTAAAACTATTTTTGTGGATTTTTAGAAGTTTATTGGATTTTTTAGAATAATAAAAACCTAACTTTTCTGTCCCAAACAGCCTTCTGCCAGGCTCTGGCGGTCGACCGGACCGGTCGACCGACGTGCACAAAACGTGCATGCTTGGCTAGCCACTTGGGCCGGTCGACCGAGCGGTCGACCGACTACAAGTATCCCACTCTCGGGTGGGGGCGGTCGACTGACCGGTCGACCGTAAGGCGTGGGCGGTCGACCGACGATCGACCAGCCAGAGAGCATTTGCTCTCTGGATTGGGACGGTCGACTTGGCGTCGACCGCTAGCCTCCAACGGTCAAAAATTTGACCGTTGGCGGTCGACCGGACCGGTCGACCGCCAGCCGCCAGAGCTGAAAATCAGCTCCAACGGCTAGTTTCTTGGAGGGCTTTAAATACCCCATTTGTATGGGATTTTCTAAAAAGTTTTTCAAGAGCCAAAAATCTACATTCTCCTAGTGTTTTATCCAAGTTTCAAAAAGAGTTTTTAGAGCTTCAAAGCTTTCATCTTCATTTGTTTTTAGGGTTTGAAAAAATTAAAGAAAATTTAGATTTGGGATAGTTGCTTAGTTCTTCATTTCTATCAAATACAAGTTATTTTTTCAAGTATTTTTTCTTTGTTTTTGTGTCCAAACTCTTGGTTTTCCACATTTGAGCTATCATTCTATCCTTTCTATAGGATCTTCGTTTTTGTGGAGAAGAAGGTGTTTGTGGTTGAGATATACCACCAAGTGTTGTACCCTCCTTTATTTGTTATATCCCTCTTTGGTAGAGGTTGATTTGGAGTGGTGGTTAGCTCCCTCTTTAGTTGAGGTTGAGGTTGTGGTTTGCTCCCTCTAGTGTGAGTGGAGTTGGTGTTGGAATCCCTCTTTGTGAAGATGTGGATTGTGGTTGTTTGGCTACGGGCTTACCCCTCTTGTGTGAGGTGGTATTTGTGTTGCCTCGGTGGAGGTTGTATTGGTTGAGAGAGGAGTTCGGTACTCCCGGTTGTATTTGCCCCAAATCCTCGATGGAGGTTCCCTTTGTGGAGTCCTAGGTGGACAAGTTAGTGGATTCGAAATCCTTCTCGGTGAAGGCGGGGACGTAGAGCTGGGTGCTCGAACCTCGAAACAAATCTTGTTGTTTGCGTTTGATTGATTGACTCTTACTTTCTCTCTTTACTTTGTGCCTTGCATCATTCATATTGTCATATCATTATTATATGCTTGGTTTGATTGTGTGTTCCTCACTTATGCTTAACCACGAGAGCTTCATATAGCGCCTCAACTCTTATTCAGAGGAATCAAGAGGAGTTAGTCCGGAGCCCTTCACCGGAAATTTGGCTACACTCGTTGGTTGCATTAAGTGGTGTAGCAATTAAGTTTTTAATTCTGCATTTAGCTCATTAGATTATCCTTATCACCTATTCACCCCCCTCTAGGTGATTTCAATTGTATCAGAGCCTACGCTCCTGATATTAGGTTTAACCACCTAGGAGTGTGATCTTGTTTTTGCTAATCTACATTTGCATTTGTACTTGCACACATATAGTTTGCTCTCATGAATAGCCCTCCCTTGTTTGATATCTCTAGACTTGATATTTGAAAGGTTATGAGGAGTTGTCATTTGAAAGCCCTAGGATATAAGGTTCACCTTGCCATTACCAAGGAATCCTACCTTAGTGATAGCAAGCATATAGAGGCCAATACTATAGCCCTAAAGGCACTTAAAGCATCACTTCATAAAGATTATCTTCATGTATTTTCTCACTATGATTCGGCTTTTGCAGTATAGAGCATTTTGACTTCTCCCGAGCTATCAAAGATTATTGATAAGATGAGGAGATCTAGGAGAGATAAGTCCGACGAACATTGCTTCATGGTCCAAGGGAATGACTCCCTTGAGGTACAATCAGAATCTCAACTAGATGCTAGCTCTAGTTCATATTACAATGAATGTTTAGAGGCACAAGCCATGAATGATGAACTTGCCAAAATTGTGAAAATTTGATTTCTAAATATAAACTTTTGAAAAAGGAAAGTCATGGTTTAAAATAATAAAATCAAAATTTGTCTTCTAGAATTGAGATTGTTTTGCAAGAGAAAGTGGAGACTTCTAATGAGAGGGATTCATTGAAGTCTAAACTAGACCTTGCCCTAAAGGAAAATGAGTTTCTGAAAAATAAAATGATTGTGAAATAATTTTGAAGAAAAATGAAAGCTTGTCTTCAAACTTGATTTTGTTGTAAAAGAAATGATTCTTTAAAATAAAATTGATTCTACTTCAAAAGATTTAGAAGTTTGCTTAAATGAAAATAATCTTTGCAAAATGATATAGATACTCATGTTTGCCATACTAGTGTAGCTTCATCTTACAGCTCACCTATTGCATGCTCCACTTCTTCTAATATTGAAAATGATATAAATTTATTAAAGAAGAATATGGATTGTTTGGGCTCCACTTTGAGCCAATGTGCCAATAACCATACAAGCTTGGAATCTATGTTTTGAAAGAAATAAGTTCCATCTTTGCATGCACACCATACACGGCATACACTTGCTCCTCACGGACACACCCATAACACGATGTATGCTTATGTGTACACTTATACACATTGTGGACGTAAGGGCCACCTTGCTAAATTTTGCTATGATAAGATATATAATGTAAATTTAGCAACTAAATTTGTTTGGGTTAGGAAAGGTACTTACCCCCATGGACCCAAAAGAGTATGGGTACCAAAGGCCACTCCTATTGTATTTGATGTAGGTGTGGGCTCTCGCATGACGTAAGAGCGATGGTGCCTTGAGGTGGATGCGTTCTGAGCTTAAAAGGACTATTAGGATGCATCACTTTCAAGGGGAGTTTGGTGGAGAGGACCACCTTATTTGGAGACTTGGAGAGTTGCCTTCTAGGTTTTGGTAACTATCTCTTACTCCCATTATGTTTGCATGCTTATTATGACATTCATTTGTAGCATGTTTTGTTTTAAATGTTCATTATGCCATATGCCATGATTATTAGACTTATGATATGCATGATTAGTATTTGAGACACTCATGTTTAATATGGACCCATATTTTGTATTCTCACATTTATTTAGCTAATATGTATATCATGGATCTAATGCATGTGCATTTACATAATGACCATACATGTTTTGTTTTGATTTCCATGCTTCATGTTTTGATTACTTGTTTGAATGTTAGTTTTCATTAAATTAGGATAGATACTTGTACAACTAGTAAGCCACAAATAGACTATTATATGTTTTTGCTTGAACGCTCATTTGTACTCATTAGATGTACTAGTATAGCTTAGTTTTGATGATTCATACATTTGACTTGTATTCCCATTTATTTGACATGTTTTTATGATTGTGTGTTTAACTTCATGTATATGTCTATATTGTCTAAACTATTAGCTATACATATACATCCTAGAGCCACTTGCCTTCATGCATATACTTTTGTGGACTCTTTCATGTTTGGATATGTATGTATACTTTAGTTTGTACATGACATACATATACCTTGAAGGACTCTAGTTTTGATTTTCATGTTTTCATGTTTAAAGTAATTTCTATTGAGCTTATTATCTACCTTTCATGATTATGTTCTGTTGGCCCAAGGTTACAATCACCCGTTTTAGTGTGTTTTGATGATCACAAAACATATATAGTTATTTGTACTAATCATGTTTGTTGTTTCAGCGTGTTTCATGGTTCTAATGATTTTAGGAGCATTCTTCCCTAAAAGAAGGTGTTTTTGACTCAAGTCACCTCATTTCGGGCTCAAGATCAAGCTTTACAAGATCACATATGGAGAAGCCCACTTGAAGACCTTGTAGTCAATTAGAACCAATGTAAGAAATAGTTTGTTAAAGTTTGAGGTTGTAGAATATTGGCTCTATGACACACACACACACACATTTTTTTCAAAAATTCAGTTTTTAGTTTTGTTGTTTTGTTTAAAGTTCATGCCTTGGTCTCTATACATAATTCAATGTTTACAAATTTTATATCTTGTTTATATCATGTATTTCTATCTTTCCAGCGTGATACTTAGTAAAATTTTCCTACAAAAATTATTCTGAAAATTTTCAAAGTCCAAAAATGCCTCTCTATTTTCTGTTACAGGCTGGACCGGCCAACCGCACCGGTCGACTGGATCCTGTGTCAGGACGTGCACGCTTGTGCACGTCCGATGGCCGACCGACCGGGCGACCGGCAGAAAACAGATTGCTCATTGTTTTTTTGTCGGTCGGCCGAACTATCGACCGACCAAAAGTTTCTGCTCTGATACCAATTGAAAACACCTAAGGGGGGTGATAGGTGTAAATGCTAATCTAACAATCTTTTTAAAACAAGTATGAATGAATGATGCAACGATCTTCCAAAACAAGACTAAGAGCCGAATACCCGGTGAAGGGCTCTGAACTCCTTCCTCGTGATTCCTCTAGATAAGAGTTAGAGGTGCGTATTACAATCTTGTTGTATGAGAATTGATCGACAAGTTAGCAAGAAATGAATTTGAAGCAATAATGAAATGCACACAAGATATATCACAAGGTATGAAAGAATAGCAATATCACAAGTAAGAAAATAAGAGCAATAGAGAGCAAAGAGAAAATCAATCGCAAACACAAAGTATTTGTTTCGAGATTCGAGCCACCGCTCTACTCCCCGCCTTCACCGCCGTGAAGGTTTTCCACTATCCACCGAGGACTTTACAAGGTCTACCGAAGACCGGAGTACCGAACTCCACCACTTACAAACATCTACCGAAGAGGTATCTCAACAAGAACAAGAAGAAGGAACAAGTAGCCAAGTGATCACAAACAGGATCACAAACTTCTTACAAACTTTCTCTTTACAACTTCCTTATAGAATGAGGATGAGAATTTTGGCTCTAGAAGTGTAGTGAGAAAAACAAACTCAGTTGTAGATGAAACTTGCTTGAGAACACAACTGAAAACCAATAGCCAAGAATGCAAGAGAGAATTGAGAGCTTTGAAACTTTTTCTTTCTTTTGAAAACTTGTAAACTAGGGATTTTTCTTGGTGTTTTTGCAAGAGACATATCTCCTCTATTTATAGGGAGAGTAAGGGATTAAAACACATTTTAATTAAGCTCATTTGATCCCAAAATAATCCCAAAAACTCAAGGAAGTTCTGCCAAAACAGATCCAAAAACAGATTTCAGAAAATCACCAAAGAGGAAAGAGCCGTTGGGCTCTGGCAGGCTTGGCGGTCGACCGTCCCGGTCGGCCGTCAGCCCTGCTGGCATATAGCCGTTGGGCTCGGGTCGACATTTTTTTTACTTTGTTTACCCTTTTTGATGTATGACAAAAAGGGGGAGAAAAAGTTTTGTTTGTAGTGTATGCATTTTGAGTTTTAGTATGTTTAACCTTTGTATGTATATGACTTATCCTTTATGTATATAGTTTTTCATTTATATACATAGTCATTCTTTATACATAGCATAATTTGAGGGGGAGCTTCCAAGCTCCTTTCCCTTATTCTTTTAAAATAACTATATGTTTTGTCATCATCAAAAAAGAGAGATTGTTGGCCCAAGGTTACAATCACCCGTTTTAATGTGTTTTGATGATCACAAAACATATATAGTTATTTGTACTAATCATGTTTGTTGTTTCAGTGTGTTTCAGGGTTCTAATGATTCTAGGAGCATTCTTCCCTAAAGGAAGGTGTTTTTGACTCAAGTCACCTCATTTCTTGCTCAAGTATCAAGCTTAGCAAGATCACATATGGAGAAGCCCACTTGAAGACCTTGTAGTCAATTAGAACCAATATAAGAAATAGTTTGTTAAAGGTTGAGGTTGTAGAATATTGGCTCTAGGACACACACACACATTTTTTTTCAAAAATACAGTTTTTAGTTTTGTTGTTTTGTTTAAAGTTCATGCCTTAGTCTCTATACATGATTCAATGTTTACAAATTTTATATCTTATTTATATCATGTATTTCTATCTTTCCAGCATGATACTTAGTAAAATTTTCCTATAAAAATTATTCTGAAAATTTTCAAAGTCCAAAAATGCTCTCTATTTTCTGTTACAGGCTGGACCGGCTGACCGCACCGGTCGACCGGATCCTGTGTCAGGACATGCACGCTTGTGCACGTCCGACGGCCGACCGACCGTGTGACCGGTAGAAAACACATTGCTCACTGTTTTTTTTCGGTCGGCCGAACGGTCGACCGACCAAAAGTTTCTGCTCTCTGTTTTTTGTCGGGCGGCCGACCGGTCGACCCGAGCCCAACGGCTATATGCCAGCAGGGCTGACGGCCGACCGGGACGGTCGACCGCTAAGCCTGCCAGAGCCCAACGGCTCTTTCCTCTTTGGTGATTTTCTGAAATCTGTTTTTGGATCTGTTTTTGGCAGAACTTCCTTGAGTTTTTGGGATTATTTTGGGATCAAATGAGCTTAATCAAAATGTGTTTTAATCCCTTCCTCTCCCTATAAATAGAGGAGATAGGTCTCTTGCAAAAACACAAGAAAAATCACAAGTTTACAAGTTTTCAAAAGAAAGAAAAAGTTTCAAAGCTCTCAATTCTCTCTTGCATTCTTGACTATTGGTTTTCAGTTGTGTTCTCAAGCAAATTTCATCTACAACTGAGTTTATTTTTCTCACTACACTTCTAGAGCCAAAATTCTCATCCTCATTCTATAAGGAAGTTGTAAAGAGAAAGTTTGTAAGAAGTTTGTGATCCTTTTGTGATCACTTGGCTACTTGTTCCTTCTTCTTGTTCTTGTTGAGATACCTCTTCAGTAGAGGTTTGTTAGTGGTGGAGTTCGGTACTCCGGTCTTCGATAGACCTTGTAAAGTCCTCGGTGGATAGTGGAAACCCTTCACGGCGGTGAAGGCGGGGAGTAGAGCGGTGGCTCGAACCTCGAAACAAATACTTTGTGTTTGCGATTGATTGAGATTTTATCGATTGAAATAGAGTTCAGAATTCTTAGTCTCAATGCGAATCCGCTGTAGTAAGGGCTCGAGCGGGTCGTGATCCTCAGGGAAGGATGCGATGCAAGCTTTTGCGGCAGATTCCTCGTATGCTTTGAGTAAACACAGAAGAGATTAGATTTGAAGAGAATATGGATTAAAAAGCATGGTTTTACTGATCTACTACCACAACCCACTATGCAAGTCTTGGATGTTGAATTTCATCTTGAGATAAATGTGATTTACGCTAGGTTATTAAGAGTGATTCAAGTAAGAAAATACGATACTAGATTATAACTAAGTTCCATTATTAAAACTAAACAAGTTTCATCCTAACATCTAAGTACAGCTTAAGAAAAGATTAATCTTAACTTTAGGCCGTCCTAGTTCTTAAGTATGAAGTCATGATGAGTCCTTTAATTGTGCAACCTAGATTAATAGATCTAGTTATCAGTTTTATCTTCAAGAAAAACAATTATTAAACCTAGGGTTTCTGATGGATGGTCATCAATCGATTCAAATCCTACTTGTCCTAGGGTTGCTTAAGTGATCAGCAAACCATACAAAGAATTAGTTGGACATCATTTTTTTTTCTTTTTCAAATTATTTATTTTTTTTATTCTTTTTTTTTATTTTTATTAGAAGAAAAGAAGAATGAAAGAAAACACGAGATCACAGATGAAAACCGAAGCGAATAAACACAGAGAAAATAAAATAAAATAGCAAGAATTAAATGTGCAAAAGAAAGTAACCTTTATTGCAGATGAGATCTCCAATTACAAAGCTCCTTCTTCTTCCACAACGAGCATGAAAATAAAAATTACAACTTTGAATAAAAGTGGCTAAAGAAAACCCTAATCGTCTCTGCATGCCCATCCCTGTTGCGACTGCACGGATATTTATAGTGCAGAAGGTCGAGGAGTCCCTGATAAACCTGCCCACAAAATTTGGGATCTGGATGAGATCAAAGTGCCGCGGATTTGCGGCGGTTCCGCGGCACTTTTGTGGCTTCTGGCCACGCGCTTTGGCGCGTGGCCTCTCCTGGTCCGTCCATGTGGGCTTTTGCTTCTGGAAGTGTGATCCTGGCTCTCCATCTTGGGATTTCGAGATAACTTAGTAATCAAGTTACCTTGATTTCAAATATCCCAAATCTTCTATCCACGAATTTTGGGCTTTTATCCTCATCCTGCAAGTGTTTAGGGTTGGGTAGAAGTCTATCCTTCCCTCATCTTTGATATTTGCAACTTTTAGCCCTTGTATTTGCATTTTGACTCTTTGTATTTGCGCTTTTTCACCTGGGCTTCAAATATGGGCTTGGATCTGGGCTTTTGGGCTCTTTAAGCTTTATTTATTATTAAAATAATAATTCGAGGCCTGCACACATTAAAACGAAATATTAATAAATGTGCATTATAATATGAATAAATGTGCAAATGTGATGGTATATATGATGACAATTATGCATTTTTCACTACCTATCACACCCCCACACTTATCTTTTTGCTCGTCCTCGAGTAAAAATCAAAAAGAAAGAGAAAAATCTAACTAGCTAACTCACTTTCGTAGGAATCACGGTTGCACTTAGCATGTGCAACAAGCCGTTAAACCCCTAGGTTACCCTAGAGGACGAGTGTTGTCTCGTGAGGGTTTTCAGCGGATTGCACCCACAAAATCCATAAAAAGGAAAATATTTGAATTATTATTGAAGAGACTAAGTAGTCTATAAGTTTTAGGATCCTCATTTTTATTCATTCTTTAAACCTAGTCTTTATAAAATCAATTGTTATTCATTTTAGGTAAGGATTAAAATTGAATTTCTAATATAGTCTTTTTCGTTACCAAAAGTTATACGCACCCTTGTGAATCTAGGAATTCCTTAACTTGGACTCTCATGCCTCTTTATTATTTTTATAACATCATCTAATTTTCTTTCGTGTAAGTATCAAGGCTTCTTGAGGCCCTCATACCTAACTAATTGACTATTAGATGTGTTAATATATTTATTTTTTTTTTATATTTTTTTTTTTGGCATGTATAACTCATCTAATTTTCTTTCGTATAAGTATCAAGGCTTCTTGAGGCCTCATACCTAACTAATTGATTATTAGATATGTTAATATATATATTATTTTTCTTAGTCTTCTTAGGCTTTCTAATCCACCCATGTAACGAACTTAAAGTCGATGACTCCCAAACCGGTTGGATTTAGGGCACCAAGTGAGAAAACACCCCGCGGACTCAAATTCGAGTGAACTAGGCCCCAAAACTAAGGACTTTATTTTATTTACTCACCTTTAGGCATGAATACTTATGCTTCTTGAGGCACATGTATCAGCTTAATTGGTGATTTTTTTTTTTCTTCTTTTTTTTTTTTTTATGAGGCACAAGGTCTTTGTCTTAGAATCCTAGATATGCATTTGGTATGCACATTTCATTAAGGTAAAAATTAAGACTAATTATTTATTCAATTTCTCTCCTATACCTAAAAATTAAACAATTTTTATTTTGACCAAGTTTTTAGAAATCCTAATCATGATTTTCCTAATCCTTAAAACTAACTTAGATTTCTTTCAAAAATAAGTCAAAATATTTCCTTTTTATAACATTTTTTTTTTATTAGCAATTTTTTTTTTTGTTTTTTTTTTTTAAAATGTTAGAACAAATAAAGAGAAAAATATTTTTTTTTTTTTTTAATCTTTTCTATGTTAGTAAACCCTCCCCCACACTTATCTCATGCATTGTCCTCAATGTATGAAATGCATGAATGCATGAAGAAAAATGTAAAGAGAGGCAAAGAATAATAGTATACCATAATATGTACAACACATGTATCACTCTCACCTAGAGCTGCTTAGGATTCATCCCTCTAGCTCGTTTCCCATCATTCCAATGGGTTCTCTTTATAAGGCACAATGGGGAGACCAACATTTTTGTTTTAACTTTCTCTCCCCCCAGTTTCATCTTCTTTAGGCTCTTCCTCATCATATGTCCACCTCCATTATTCAAAAATTCATCACACCTTTCAGTTGGAACTTCCTTGCCGAGAAATTCTAGCTCAGTTCCGTACATCTCCTCAAAACTTAAATCAACACTTTTCCCTGGAAGTGAATAATTAACCAACATCTCCTTAATCGGTGTATCTAAACATAGGAGTTCTTCTTCAAAGAGACTTTCGAAAGTTAAGTCAATCGGAGTTTCTTGAACTATATTCTCATGCGATATTTCAGTGCTTGGCTCTTTGAAGATACTTAGATCAAATCTTCGTTTTTTAAAGGGAACTTTAAAATTATAATCCTCAACATGTGTCATCTTATCACTAAAATCGCACTTATCCTCAAATAACTTGTCAAGAAATAGAGACTCATTTTCACTTTCTTTTTCACAAATGTTCTCGATGAAGTTCACCTCAAATGTTTGGTCTTTAATCTTACGAGATTGGTTTTCCAGGTTGAAGACATTGACCTCTTTAGTCATGTTTCCAAAGGTCAACCTCATTGATCCATTCCTACAATTTATGATTGCATTTGCAGTTGCAAGGAACGGACGCCCTAGGATAACGGGAGTTTGAGACCGAAGAGTGGATACAGGTTCGGTCTCCAGAACAACAAAATCTACTGGGTAGATAAACTCCCCAACTTGGACGAGCACATCGGTAATTTCTCCTTTGGGAATTTTTATGGATCGGTCAGCCAATTGGATTGTAACCTTAGTCGGACTAAGTTCGCCCAACCCCAGTTGTTGGTAAACTGAGAAGGGGAGTAAGTTGATACTTGCTCCCAAATCAAGAAGTGCATGCTTAATTGCAGTTTGACCTATTGTGCAAGAGATGGTGGGGCAACCAGGGTCCTTATACTTGACAGGGATCTGGTTAGACAATAGCTCACTAATGTTAGTGGCTAGAAAAACCTTCTTGGGCACATTAGTCTTTCTCTTCTTTGTGCACATGTCCTTAATAAACTTGGCATACTTAGGGACTTGTTGAATTGCATCAAGAAGAGGTATATTGATCTTGACTTGATTAAAAATCTCTCGTACCTTATCCATTTGTGCACATTGCTTATCTTTAAGCCTATTTGGGTAGGGTGCGATGGGCTTGTGCATATCTTCGGCTGACTTGTCTTTTTTCATGTTGTTGGCATTAAGTTGGGATGGAGTGGGATCAGGCAAGCTGAATGCTTGTTTAGAACTTGATGGTGTTGATACTTGGTTATCAACTTGTTTTCCCGACCGCAATGTATGAATCGCATTGCACTGACTCATATGATTCTCTTCAGCCAAGTGAGCTTGACTAGAGTTCCTAGGGTTTGGGAATGGTTGACTAGGTAGAGTACCCTTTGCCTTTCTAGCTGATTCATTTGCATCTCTATCCTAGTCAAGACTTGAGCCAGCGTGTCATTGCTTTTAACGATGGTGTCCACCTTTCTTTCCAGATTGGAGAGCCTTGTTTCCATTTGTGAATATTGGAAAGAGGGTGGAGGATTTTGATAGGGCGGATTTTGGAAATTGTTGGAGAATTTGGGCCTAGTTTGATCATTGTTACTTTGGCCCCAAGACAAATTGGGATGGTTTCTCCAACCGGGATTGTAGGTGGGCGAATATGGATTGTTGACGGGCGGATTGTTGGTGGGCCTTGTGAAGGCCGCACTCATATGTTCGGGCAAGCTTTGATGCGCGATAAAAACAGGACATTCCTCGAACACATGGTTCATATCTTGACAATAAGTACAGCCCGCCGAAGTTGTTGGGCTGACATGGTTCACAGAGACTGGCTCTTTAGTTTCAAGAGCCTCTAGTCTTCGCATAACAGCAGCTAACTTAGCATTGGTTGCTATACTGGCCTCAATGGAATGGATACCTCCTTTTGAAGAAGTAGGGTCATTAGTCCTAGATTTTTCAGGAATAGGTTCCCATTGGATGGTATTTTCAGCTAATTCCTCATACAATTTCCATCCATCAGTTTCGTCCTTTTTCAGAAATCCTCCTTGGCACATGGATTCTAACAACGTTTTAGTTTGATATTCTAATCCATCATATAGAACTTGGCATAATCGCCATTTCTCTATCCCATGGTGAGGCATTGGGCAAGGAGGTCCTTGAAACGTTCGAAGTATTTCCAAAAGGGCTCATTGGCTGTCTGCTTAAACTGTAGGATATTCTTCCTAATCAATGCAGTCTTGTGAACAGGATAAAATTTCTTTAAGAATGCCTTAACAAAATTATCCCAAGAAGATATAGAACCGGCCTCTAGACTGTAGAGCCATTTCTTTGCTAAATCCTTCAAAGCAAAGGGGATAAACCTAAGTTTGATAGCATCGTCTCCTAACTTAGGCATATTCATCATTTGACATACTTCTTCAAATTCCCTTATGAAGAAGTATGCATCCTCAGATTCAAGTCCATGAAATTTGGGAAGAGTGTTGATGTATTGTGGCTTGAGTTCATATGGGTCAACACTTTCGATAGTGAGCTGGATGCAAGAAGGAAGAGAGGTTCTAATAGGATAGAACCTATCTTGGAGTGACTGTGGTTGTGCCATGTGTGAGTCGGGCTTGAGCTCGGGTGGTGAACTAGTTCTAGTTAGCCTGGATGTGAGTGGGTCTCTCGACCAAGCGGTCATGCACAATCAGCAAACAAGTTCACCCAATCAATCAAAAAGAAAAAGAAAAACAAACAAAAATCCTATTCTAGGGTTATCCTTGACCTAGACGACTCCTAACTTTAGACTGTCCTTAGGAGGTCTATTGTCGACGTCAACCACGAGCTAATCGGCCAGTTCAGGGCAAGACCGGTGGGAGGTTTTCCGTCAGAGACGTTCCTTAATTAAATAACCACCGTTCTTCGGGCTTTCGGCCTCAATCCCTTCGCTAGACACCGATTTGGCAAGGGTTAATTTCGAACAACTTTCCTTCTTCGGTCAATCTCCTATTGAGTCCGAGTTACCTTAGGGCCAACGTCTAGTCAAGTTTTAATTAGGGTTAGGGTTGTGAGTGTGACTGGTATGATTTGTGGGCCAAGGAAGGGTGATGAAATCCCCACCTTATCTTTGTTATGGGTTATGCCCTTAAAATGGATTAGTGTACGTGTAAAGCAGTAGAAAAGTAATCACTCAAGAAAGCGGTAAACAACCAAAAGTGCTTCCTAATCTATATGCTATGCAAACGTACCTTGTCGCCAGCACTCTTCAACAGAATTAAAGAATAAAAATAGACACGTGCCCTAAAATGCAAGAGTCTAAAAAAATATTTTTTTATTTTTTTCAACAAATAGGTTAATGTTAATTATTAGCAGTTGCAGTGTGATCACAGAGAGATAATAACACAGCAGAAAATATACTTTTGCACTGCAGAGAACCTGCAGAAAAATCCGTCAGTAGTGCACTACAAGTGCCGCGGATTCGCGGCTTTTGCCGCGTTTCTGCGGCAAACTTGTAGGTCCAAGTGCTCTGCCTTCGAGGGCAGAGGCACTGGATAGCTATATGTGCTTTCTGCTGCTCTGATTTTGTTTCCTGTTCTCTGTACCTGCAACAGAAAAGAAAGAATGATTAGAACGAGGAGATCGTGCCGTTCCTTCCCGGCAACGGCGCCAAAATTTGATTGAGATTTTATCGATTGAAATAGAGTTCAGAATTCTTAGTCTCAATGCGAATCCGCTGTAGTAAGGGCTCGAGCGGGTCGTGATCCTCAGGGAAGGATGCGATGCAAGCTTTTGCGGCAGATTCCTCGTATGCTTTGAGTAAACACAGAAGAGATTAGATTTGAAGAGAATATGGATTAAAAAGCATGGTTTTACTGATCTACTACCACAACCCACTATGCAAGTCTTGGATGTTGAATTTCATCTTGAGATAAATGTGATTTACGCTAGGTTATTAAGAGTGATTCAAGTAAGAAAATACGATACTAGATTATAACTAAGTTCCATTATTAAAAACTAAACAAGTTTCATCCTAACATCTAAGTACAGCTTAAGAAAAGATTAATCTTAACTTTAGGCCGTCCTAGTTCTTAAGTATGAAGTCATGATGAGTCCTTTAATTGTGCAACCTAGATTAATAGATCTAGTTATCAGTTTTATCTTCAAGAAAAACAATTATTAAACCTAGGGTTTCTGATGGATGGTCATCAATCGATTCAAATCCTACTTGCCCTAGGGTTGCTTAAGTGATCAGCAAACCATACAAAGAATTAGTTGGACATCATTTTTTTTTTCTTTTTCAAATTATTTATTTTTTTTATTCTTTTTTTTTATTTTTAATTAGAAGAAAAGAAGAATGAAAGAAAACACGAGATCACAGATGAAAACCGAAGCGAATAAACACAGAGAAAATAAAATAAAATAGCAAGAATTAAATGTGCAAAAGAAAGTAACCTTTATTGCAGATGAGATCTCCAATTACAAAGCTCCTTCTTCTTCCACAACGAGCATGAAAATAAAAATTACAACTTTGAATAAAAGTGGCTAAAGAAAACCCTAATCGTCTCTGCATGCCCATCCCTGTTGCGACTGCACGGATATTTATAGTGCAGAAGGTCGAGGAGTCCCTGATAAACCTGCCCACAAAATTTGGGATCTGGATGAGATCAAAGTGCCGCGGATTTGCGGCGGTTCCGCGGCACTTTTGTGGCTTCTGGCCACGCGCTTTGGCGCGTGGCCTCTCCTGGTCCGTCCATGTGGGCTTTTGCTTCTGGAAGTGTGATCCTGGCTCTCCATCTTGGGATTTCGAGATAACTTAGTAATCAAGTTACCTTGATTTCAAATATCCCAAATCTTCTATCCACGAATTTTGGGCTTTTATCCTCATCCTGCAAGTGTTTAGGGTTGGGTAGAAGTCTATCCTTCCCTCATCTTTGATATTTGCAACTTTTAGCCCTTGTATTTGCATTTTGACTCTTTGTATTTGCGCTTTTTCACCTGGGCTTCAAATATGGGCTTGGATCTGGGCTTTTGGGCTCTTTAAGCTTTATTTATTATTAAAATAATAATTCGAAGCCTGCACACATTAAATAACGAAATATTAATAAATGTGCATTATAATATGAATAAATGTGCAAATGTGATGGTATATATGATGACAATTATGCATTTTTCACTACCTATCAGCGATTAATTTTCTCTTTGCTCTCTATTGCTCTTACTTTCTTGCTTGTGATATTGCTATTCTTTCATACCTTGTGATATATCTTGTGTGCATTTCATTATTACTTCAAATTCATTTCTTGCTAACTTGTTGATCAATTCTCATACAACAAGATTGCAATACGCACCTCTAACTCTTATCCAGAGGAATCATGAGGAAGGAGTTCAGAGCCCTTCACCGGGTATTCGGCTCTTAGTCTTATTTTGGTAGATCGTTGCATCATTCATTCATACTTATTTTAAAAAGATTGTTAGATTAGCATTTACACCTATTCACCCCCCTCTAGGTGTTTTCATGCTCTTCATATTATATTTGTACACTCACCCTTCTTATTTACTCATATTTTATTTTCATGAGTCATATTCATGCTTTATTGACTTTGAGTGTTGGCTATCATGTGAGTTTCATGTTTCATTAAAAATATTTTTGTTTTATTCAAGGTAATTCAAGTATGAGATTGAAGCTCAAAGCACTCGAGTCTGTATTGGAGAACTCACTTGAAGATACTTGTAGTCGCTCAGAACCTTATAAGAAAATAGTTTGTTAAACTGTAGAATATAGATTTGATGCTCAAAGAGTTACACACACAAAAATACACGTTTTTGAAAATACAAGTTTGTTTTGTATTGGTGTTTTACATGTTTGGTCTTGATACATGTTTCATATATTTTCCAAAGATTTATATCAAGTTGATCTCAAATGCTAATATATACCTCTTAAAAACCAATACAATTTTTATTAGAAAAATTTTCATTTTAAAATTTTCAAAAAAGACAGTTTTTAGCTTCATCAGTCGACCATTGTCTATGACAGGCCAAGTCGATCGACCACAATGGTCGATCGACCGGTCGACTGATCTTGTGGCTTGGGGTGCGCACGTTGTGCACATCTGTCAGTCAACCGAACGATTGACCGCCAACCCCTACGATCGACCGTTCGGTCGACCAATTGGCTCACCCCTTAGCCTCGGTTGAATCCGGTCGACCGACCAGTCGACCAGAGCCAATGGCTATATTTTGAATTATGGAGGGTCGATCGACCAGCCTGTCGACCGACACACTGCAAGAACTTCAATGACGGCTAGTTTTTGAATCTGTTTCGTCTTTTCTGGTTTCCAACGGACATTTCCTATTTTATGGGTCAAAACTCATCTCTAAAGACCTGGTAAGCCTTACCTATAGGTTTATGAGTTGCTATATTAATGGGTCATTGAGTTTGAATTTAAGACAACAAGGTTTTACAAGTTTTCATAAAAAATCAAGTTTACTTTAAAAGAGAAAAGTTTTCTAGCTTCTAATTTTCAAGTGCAATCTTTCCAGAGCTAATTTCATTTGGTTTTTCAACTCTTAAATTCTTTATATTTGAATTTCTACTCTCACATAACTCCTTGAGCTTCATTTCATATTCTACTCTATAGGAAGTTGTAAGAGAGAGTGTTTGTGATCTTAAGTGATCACTAAGAGCTTTATAACCTCATTGGTTTTGTGCTACCTCTTGTGTAAAGGATTGAGTGGTGAAATTGTGTACTCCAATCTTGTGTAGACCTTTTATAATTTCTTATTGTAAGGTCCCTTTGTGGAAGATCCTTTAGTGGATAGAGAAATCTTTCATAGTAGTGAAGGCGGGGACGTAGAGCGGTGGCTCTAATTAGTCTACGATTATGCATTATTATATCGTATTTCACCACCGATTTATGAATAAATTGTCAGTCTAAACCGTATTTTGGTCTCTATTACAGGTAAATCAAGAGTTCAAGGGCAAAGGAGTAATAAGAGCTTAATTAAACGCAATTTATGGTCATTAATCTTGGATTTCGTGGAGGCCAAGCAAGGGAACATCTAGAAGATACGTCGAACCTAGACCTTTGCTCACGTCAAACGAATATTCGGGCGAAATTACCAGAAACTGGATATACCAGGAACATTCTTGAAGCGACGAGGATCCCCTGCCAAAAACCAGGGACCTAAGTCCCTAGTATGGCCGCGGATCCGCGGCCATAGCCGCGGATCCGCGGCCCTTTGGTTGGGTCACGTGTCGATTTTTGACGCGTGGCCCTGTCTCGTCTTCTGGAATCCTCCTACGCCAATAAATACCCTTGCATAGGTCCAGAACAGGAGAGTTTTCATTTTTAGGTTAGGGTTTCTATATTTTAGTATAGTGTAGGTAGGTGTTCTTTATTTCTTGTATTTTGTTATGTTATTTCGTTTTTAGATCTTGTAGTAGGGCTGAGAGATTCAGAGAGAGATAGAGAGGGATTGATGTAATAGATGGTGACAAACTATGTAAAGTGCCTCCTTTCTTCTCCAATGTAATCTCCTCCATCTTCTACATATTGCTTGGCTAACTTTTCTTCTCATGACAATCTAACTTCTAACCACTAACCATCTAACCACTTATTTGATAATCCACATGAATCTAGTAGCCTCTATAAGGCCTTGTTCTTGCAAGAGCCATTGATGGCTCATGATGATGGGTTCTAAAATCTAACTTGCTAACCAAGCTAACTCTCTATTATTTCATGCTTTCTTTCAATGGTTTGATGATCTAATGTTTGTATTAGCTTGCTCTTGATGCAAGTTTAAATGTGAAGAACCATCTCATTTGCCATGCTTTGTATCGTCTCTTGAAGCCAGGGATTAGTGATGGCCGAGGATCAAATGTGAGGCAACATCATTAAGAGGTTAGCATGGTTAGTGGAGCAATTGGTAGTTAGTAGCCATGAGTTTTTATTTTATCTTGTTTTAAAAATCAATTCTTTTATGTTTTCATCGTTGTTTTCACCGCTTTCTTTGTTTGTCTTTGTTTTCATTTTCTTTACTACAAGCTTCTTCTTCTTTTCTATTTTGTTTTTCAAACCACTTCTATTTTGTTTTTACGTTGACGTTTTCATCGCCTTCTCCACCTACCACATTCTGGATTTCCTTTTCTTTTTCTTTTCAGTTTCTTTTTCATTCTTTAACAAAGAAGAACTGTTAACATAAAACGTGAATAAAAACTGTCAATGCTTCTATCGCCTCCCTTCCCTATGGATTCGACCCGTTAAGCCAATGCTATAACGAAAGTATCGAGGGTACATTAGAACACATACGAGCTTTTATATTGATTTCACAACCTACACATTTTTGAGTGCTAGTTTCGCCCCAATCAAATTTTTGACGTCGTTGCCGGGAAGGGAATGGTTTTGATTTCACGTTTTTTTTAACCTTTTCTTCTCTGTTTTGGTGTGCAGGACATTATTTACAGGATCTTAATATTGCAGAACATAAACTGGCTTTGCATCTCCCTGCTCTTGAAAGCAGGGCCCCAGCTTCTAAAGAACCGCCGTGCAAACGCGACATTTGCCGCGAAAATGCGGCCATTTTGTAATCATTGTGTATCTTGTTGTGCTGGGATGTGTTCATTATAATAACTAGTAGATTTGTACTGCTATCTTTCCTGCTTTGATTGCCTACACACCGTAATAACTAAAGAACTAAAATACGGTATTTGGACGCTTTTAAAACGGCTTAGACATTTGCATTTGGCACGTGTCAATTCAATTCCAATTTACTGTATTTTGTTCTATTGTTGTGATCTGGATTGAGGTGTACATATGACATTGCATATAGCATAGGACAAACACGTGGGTGATTTACTCGCTTTGTGTTATATTCTTGTCTATATTACACACTTGCACGAATTGAACTTAAGGGCATAACCCAATACAAGATAAGCTAGGGATTTCATCACCCTTCCTTAGCCCAAAAATCACCTCCCCACTCATACAACCCAAACCCTAATAAAAATTGATAGACGTTGGCCCCTAGGGACATCTCAGACTCATTAAGAGATTGACCGAGGGTGGAACTTATTTTGAATCTTACTCCTTTGAAATCGGTGTCTAAGGTTGGGGATTAAGAGGTTGCGCCTCGAAGATACCGTGGTTTGGCGTAATTAAAACCCGTTGCTTACGCACGGATACCTCCCACCGTATTTTGCCCCTACCTGGCCAATTAGCTTGTGGTCAGATTTAAGCAACAATCTCCCCCGGGTAATCGACCAGTTAGGAGTCGTCTAGGTCAACCCTACTATAGGCTTGGTTTTGAATTTTTCTTTTCTTTTTGTTTGTTGTTTGATTTTTCCATTTTGTTTGTGATTGTTTGTGAAATGGAATTCAACAATAATAATTCTTTCAATTCGAATATGAATCCATATTCCACACCGACCCCATTCGATTCGGATAATTCCAACCCGGCTTTTTACAATATGCACCAACCAAATACACCGGGTTGGCCTTATCCGAATCCATACAACCCATACCCACATTCTTATGACTATAATTTTCAAAATAATTTCAACTCGTCACAGAGTCAATGGGGATTTACCTCCCCCGAGTTTAATTTTCAACCTCCTTGTCCCCCATGTCCACCTTGTCCACAATTTACACAATATCCATTCCCCGATTTCGCTTCCTATACTCCTTTTTCTGGACCTCCCATTGAAGAAAAATCAGAGATAGAAAAGAGTATAGAAGCCAATTTACAAGAGGCCGAGCAGCAACTTCAGAAAATGTTAGTCTCTCCAATTCCACAACATTTTCAAGATTCATACTCAGTTCCACCAGTCCAAAATAGAAAACCATCAATTTTGGAAATGAGTAGTATGCGAGAGTCCAAACAACAATCACAAAATCTGATGGACTCACAATTTCACCACTAATTTCAAAACAACACTTCATCTTTTCAACAAAACGGTGAACCTATCAACTATGAAAAGATGCTTGAAGCCATGACTCAGGCTCAAAACGCTCGTAATCATGACATAGATATGATGGTCAAAAGTCTCCGTTCTCATCCTTTTACCATTCCTGATGTCACTAAACATTCTGTCAGAGCCAAAAAGTCATGTTTTTTTTGAAAATCAAGATTCTATTTCAGCACACCCACCTGAACTTATCCAAACTTCAAATCCTATTGACATTTTGGCAAGTTATCCTTTTCCTGAAATTGAACTTGAGCATGAATATGATCCTGAGCTTCCACTTGATAATTCAACTTCACTTCCTGATTCAATATTGACTGAGGTGTTTTTACCTGAATTCAGGCCTTTTCCCGAGTCAGTATTGGATCTTGTACCAGTCCATTGTGAAATTAATCTCCAATCTTTTATGATCATCATATTGAACTTGACCAATTTCATACTTTTGAAAGTCCCATTGATAAATTGGCAAGTTCTCATTTTTGTGGAATTGAACTCAATGAGGAATGTGACTTTGATCCTCAAATTTGTGATCCAGTTCAAATTCCTGAATCATTATTGACTCCTGTTATATTACCCAATTTGAGTAACATTTTAGAGTTGGTTTTGATTCTCATACCTATCATTCCTGAACTTGAATCACCAATCTTAGAAAGTCACATTCCATCATGGGGAAATATTGTGGACTGGAGCTTCAACTCCTTGATTTGGACCCACTTCCTGAACCAATCTCGACTCCTGAACCTCTTCTTGATTTAAGTCTTTTTCCTGAGCCGGTATCAGTTCCTGTAATTCCTGAGTCCAAATCAATCATTCCATTCTGGGACAAGGATCTTGATGAATTTGACTCTGAAATCATTTTGAAAATTTGGAAATTAGATGGGGTAAAATTTTTAATAAAAATCATACATATATACATCATTCTCGTGGGTTGTATTCTTGAGGTCTATGGTGGGTTCCTCCGGACTCCACGCAAGTTGGATTGGGCCGCATTTCGTGGACCAATTAGACCACCACCAGAACCACCACCTTGAGGTGATTTTTCCTTCCCTCTCTATTTGTTTCATGCATACATACATCACGATGCATTGAAGACAATGCATGAGATAAGTGTGGGGGAAGGTTTACTAACATAGAGTTTTTAGATTTTCTTTCTTTTACACTTCTTTTAGGATACTTTTAGAAATCTTCTCTTTTGTATAAGAATTTTTCTTTTTCTTTAAAAACTTTTTGAAACAAGAGACAAAGTTTTGGTCTATTTTTAAGAAAATTAAGATGATCTTAGAAATTAAGAAAGCCTTAATTATGACATTTTAAACCTAGTTGAAATTATGGATCTTATTTAAAATTATAGTTAAGTAAGATAAATTGGGGAGATAATTTTATCTTGAATTTTTGCCTTAGATAATATGCACTTCACACTTACACATTTTTGGGACGGAAACAAAGACCTAAAATGTCATAAGCAAAAATAAATAAAAATAAAATAAAATCACTTATTAAGCTGGATAACTATGCCTCAAGAAGCATATTTGTTCATGACTAACGGTGGTCAAAAGAAACAAATAATCCCCCTTAGTTTTTTGGCCTTGTTTACTCGAGTCCTTAAACCCGAGGGATGTTTTCTCATCTGGTGCCCTAAAACCGTCTGGTCTGGGAGTCATCGGTTATAGGCTCACTACATAGGTGAACTAGAAAGCCTAAGAAAACTAAGGGAAGAAAAAAGAAGAAGAAAAAGAAAGAATATATAAAAATATAAAATAAATGGCTTGATGGTTAGAGTTGAAATCCCAGAAATCCTCACTATCACAAGTGCATATTATCTAGGTTTTATGAAAGATAAAATATTCAATCTAATTTTGAATTCTTAACTTAATTTAAGACAAGATCTTGCATAGGACTAAGTTTAAGGAAGAATGATTTTTGGTAGACTTATGACCTTAGATCGCTTATATTTTTGCAAAAATATTTCATAAACTTGTCTCTCTTTCAAAATGCGTTTTCAAAATACTAATATTTATCTTCTTTCTTTATGGATTTTGTGGGTACAATCCGCTGAAAACCCTCAGGAGACAACACTCCTCCTCTAGAGGTAACCTAGAGGTTTAACTGGTTATTGCACACGCTCAGTGCAATCGCGTCACCTGCGAAAGTGGTGTAATAACATTTGTAGTATAGTTTTTCTTTTCTTGTTTTGCTCGGTACGAGCAAAAGATAAGTGTCGGGTGTGATTAGTCTACAATTATGCATTATTATGTCGTATTTTTTCACCGATTTATGAATAAATTGTCGGTCTAAACCGTGTTTTGGTCTCTATTGCAGGTAAATCAAGAGTTCAAGGGTAAAGGAGTAATAAGAGCTTAATTAAACGCAATTTATGGTCATTAATCTCGGATTTCGTGGAGGCCAAACAAGGGAACATCTAGAAGATACGTCGAACCTAGACCTTTGCTTACGTCAGATGAATATTCGGGCGAAATTACCAGAAACTGGATATACTAGGAACATTCTTGAAGCGACAGGGATCCCCTGCCAAAAACCAGGGACCTAAGTCCCTGGTATGGCCGCGGATTCACAGCCAAAGCCGCAGATCCGCGGCCCTTTGGTTGGGCCACGCGTCAATTTTCAATGCGTGGCCCCATCTCATCTTCTGGAATCCTCCTACGCCTATAAATACCCCTGCATAGGTCCAGAATGGGAGAGTTTTCATTTTTAGGCTAGGGTTTCTATGTTTTAGTATAGTGTAGGTAGGTGTTCATTTCTTGTATTTTGTTATGTTATTTTGTTTTTAGATCTTGTAGTAGGGCTGAGAGATTCAGAGAGAGATAGAGAGGGATTGATGTAATAGATGGTGACAATCTATGTAAAGGTGCCTTCTTTCTTCTCCAATGTAATCTCCTCCATCTTCTACATGTTACTTGGCTAACTTTTCTTCTCATGGCAATCTAACTACTAACCACTAACCATCTAACCACTTACTTGATAATCCACATGAATCTAGTAGCCTCTATAAGGTCTTGTTCTTGCAAAAGCCATTGATGGCTCATGATGATGGGTTCTAACATCTAACTTGCTAACCAAGATAACTCTCTTTTATTTCTTGCTTTCTTTTATTGGTTTGATGATCTAATGTTTGTATTAGCTTGCTTTTGATGCAAGTTTGAATGTGAAGAACCATGTCATTTGCCATGCTTCGTATCGTCTCTTGAAGTCAAGAATTAGTGATGGCCGAGGATCAAATGTGAGGCAACTATCATTAAGAGGTTAGCATGATTAGTGGAGCAATTGGTAGTTAGTAGCCATGAGTTTTTATTTTATCTTGTTTTAAAAATCAATTCTTTTATCTTTTCATTGTTGTTTTCACCGCTTTCTTTGTTTGTCTTTGTTTTCATTTTCTTTACTATAAGCTTCTTCTTCTTTTCTATTTTGTTTTTCAAACCACTTCTATTTTGTTTTTACATCGACATTTTCATCGCCTTCTCCACCTACCACATTCTGGATTTCCTTTTCTTTTTCTTTTCACTTTCTTTTTCATTCTTTAACAAAGAAGAACTGTTAACATAAAACGTGAATAAAAACTGTCAATGATTCTATCGCCTCCCTTCCCTGTGGATTCGACCCGTTGAGCCAATGCTATAACAGAAGTATCGAGGGTACATTAGCACACATACGAGCTTTTATATTGATTTCACAAGCTACACATTTTTGGGTGCTAGTTTCGCCCCGATCAGGCTCGAACCTCAAAATAAATTCTTTATGTTGGCGATTGCTTGTCTTTTGATCTCTATCTCTACTATTGCTTTCACTTATGTTTTTACTTCTATTGCTTTTGCTATTCATTGCTTGCATCTCATTCATAATTCATATTTGTCGGCTTTACTCATTTCAGCAAGAAGGCAATTGAGCACCTCAACTCATAATTTAGATGAATATACAAGGAGAAGTTCTACAACCCTTACCAAAAAATTCAGTTTCAATTCTTGTTTTGAGTGACCAGTTTGCATCATTTAATATAAATTGTTTTTATTTCTGTTGGCCCAGAGGCCTTCCACTCTAGTTTTGATGATGATTAACTCATGTAATTATGTTTACTAATAATCTTGTGATGTTTAGTTTCAGATCTCTAATCAAGATATTAGTAGGTGATTAGCTTCAACAAAGATGGTTTGGAAGCTTTCACATGGTGATTCAAGAACCCGAGCGTCAAAGATCATATATAGCACTCGTTAGAGTCAAACTCGGTGGATCACGGTTTGGATCGAGTCGGCTTGAAGTCGGAGTTCGTCAAGAAGACCTTGGTATATAGTTTAGTTTAGTGTTTTAGATCCATTTGTAAAGATTAGATAGTGTGGTATGCTCAAGTTCACAACACACACACGTGTTTAAGTTTTCAAGTTCTAGTTTTTCGGTTTTAGTTTAACCGATCTTGGTTTTCATGAATAGATAGTATCAAAACAAGTTTATATGGTTTAATGTATATTAGATGTGTTCTATATACATATATGCTTCATCTTTTAAACAAACTTATTTTGATGTCTATTTCATGAGTTTGGTGTTTTGGTATTTTAACAAAACGTATTTTTGAATTTAAAGTCAAAAACAATGATATGTATATCTTATTTGTATATTGGATTATATCCATATACAACATGCTTAAAGTTGTTTCTATATCATGTTTTTGTATTTGGATGAGTTTTGAAAAAAATCGGATTTCCATTTGAAAAATCCAAGTTTTGGAAAAAACGGATTTTGGTTTTTGGCAAAATTTGTAAGTCACAAAAATGGATCAAAAAGTTTGAAATTTGTGTTGAAATTTTTCACACAAGTTTGTATTTCAATGTATTATGCTAAAACTATTTTTTTGGATTTTTAGAGTTTCTATGGGATTTTATAGAATATTAAAAACTCAGTTTTTCAGTCCTGATATGGTGCCTGCCAGGCTCTGGCGGTCGACCGGACCGATCGACCGGACCCAAAGTCAGTCGACTGGACCGGTCGACCGACGTGCGCAAAATGTGCACGCTGGCCAGCCACTTGGGCCGGTCGACCGAGCGGTCGACCGACTGCAAGTACCTCACTCTCGGGTGGGGGCAGTCGACCGACTGGTCGAAAGGCTTGGACGGTCGACTGAGCGGTCGACCGACCAGAGAGCATTTGCTCTCTGGATTGGCACGGTCGACCGAGTGGTCGACCAGGATGCTCCAACGGTCAAATTTTGACCGTTGGCGGTCGACCGCCAGCTGCCAGGGCTGAAAATCAGCCCCAAAGACTAGTTTTTCAATGGGGCTATTTATACCCCATTGAGAGGTGTTTTTCACTAAGATTTCAAGAGCCTAAAAATCTCCTATCTACAAGTGTTTTATAGAAGTTTTCAAAAGTGTTTTAGAGCCAAAAAGGATTCATCTTTATTTGTTTTAAAGGGTTGAAAAAATCAAAGAAAATTGGATGTTTGGGATATTCCTTTTGATCTTCATTTCAAACTTATTCTAGTTGTTTTCCCAAGCATTTTCTTTGAGTTTTTGATTTCCAAACTCTTTGTTTTCCACACTTGAGCTATATCTTCTATTCTATCTATAGGATCTTTATTTGTGGGAAAATTGTTTGTGGTTGAAATAGACCACCTTGTTATAACCCTCTTTATTTGTTATATCCCTCTTGGGTAGAGGTTGATTTGGAGTGGTGGTTGGCTCCCTCTAGTGAGAGGTTGAGGTTGTGGTTTGCTCCCTCTAGTGAGAGGTGGAGTTGATGTTGGATTTGTATTCCTCTTAGTGAAGAGGTGGATTGTGGTTGTTTGGCTAGGTGCCTACCCCTTTTGTGTGAGGTAGTGATTGTGTTGGTTGTGCATTGCCTCTGTGAGAGGTTGTATTGGTTGGAGAGAGGAGTTGTGAACTCTCGGTTGTATTACCCCAAATCCTCATTGGAGGTTCCCTGTGTGGGAGTCTTGTGTGGACAAAGTAAGTAGATTGGAAATCCTTCTCGGTGAAGGCGGGGACGTAGAGCTGGGTGCTCGAACTCGAAACAAATCTTGTTGTTTGCATTTGATCCATTGAATCTTACTCTCTCTCTCTCTCTTTACTTTGTGCCTTGCATCATTCATATTGTCATATCATAATTATATGCTTGGCTTGTTTATGTGTGTCTCACTTGTGCTTAACCACGAGAGCTTCATATATCCCCTCAACTCTTATTCAGAGGAATCAAGAGGAGTTAGTCCAGAGCCCTTCACCGGGAATTCGGCTACACTCTTTGATTGGATTAAGTGTTGTTGCAATTAGTTTTTAAATTCCGCATTTAGTTCATTAGATTAGCCCTATCACCTATTCACCTCCCTCTAGGTGATTTCAATTGGTATCAGAGCCTACACTCCTGATATTTGGTTTAACCACCTAGGAGTGTGATCTTGGTTAGCTAATCTTTCATTTGCATTTGCACAATTTTATTGCTTACACACACTCATGGATTGCTTGTCACCTCCCATGTTTGATGTCTCCAACATTGACATGTGAAAATTTAGGATGTCCATGTATTTGAAACCCTAGGTTTGCATGTTTACCTTACTATTACCAAGAAATCCTTCCCTAGTAATAGCAAGCATATAGAGGCCAATGCACAAGCCCTTGAGACATTTAGAAGCACGCTTAACAAAGAATATCTTTCTATTATTTCTAACTGTGATTCCGCCTTTGCAGTGTGGAACACGTTGACTTCCTCCGAGTTACAAACACCCAACATATTGGAGAAGGAATCTAGTGAGGATGAATCCGAACAACGATGCTACATGATCCAAGGGAATGACTCTCTTGAGGTACTTTCAGACACTCAACTAGATAGTGCTAGCTCTTCATTTGATGATCTTGATAGTATGGATACTGATGCATTAAATGAAGAGTTATCTATTGTTTGTGAGAACCTCCTTGAAAAATATAAAGTTTTGAAAAAGAAAACTTGTAAGTTAACAAAAGAAAATAAAGATTTGTTTTCAAAACTTGAATTGGCTTTACAAGAGAAGGTTGAGATTTCAATTGAGTGTGACTCTTTGAAAACCCAACTTGAACTTGTTTTAAATGAAAATAAGATTTTGAAAAACAAAAATAATTGCAATGAAGTTTTGAAGAAAAATGAGTCTTTAACTTCAAAACTTGATTTGTTTTAAAAGAGAATGATCCTTTGCAAATAAAAATTGCTTCTATTTCAAAGAAATTGGAAATTGTTTTAAAGAAAAATATCTCTTTGCAAAATGATATAGATAATTATGTTTGCTAGGCTAGTGTAGCTTCATCTTCTATCTCACCATTGCATGCTCCACTTCTTCTAATATTGAAAATGACATAAATTTGTTAAAGAAGAATATGGATTGTTTGGGCTCCACTTTGAGCCATTGTGCTATAAATCATACACGTTTAGAATCCATGTTTCGCAAGAAACAAATTCCATCTTTGCATGCACACAAACCATGGCATACATATGCTCCTCACGGACACACCTATAACACGATGTATGCTCATGTGTACACTTGTACACATTATGGACGTAAGGGCCACCTTGCTAAATTTTGCTATGATAAGATACATGATGTAAATTTAGCAACTAAATTTGTTTGGGTTAGGAAAGGAACTAACCCCCATGGACCCAAAAGAGTATGGGTACCAAAGACCACCCCTATTGTATTTGATGTAGGTGTGGGCTCTCGCATGACGTGAGAGTTATGGTGCGTTGAGGTGATGCGTTCCGTGCTTAAAGATGACATATTGGATGCATCACTTTCAAGGGGAATTTGGTGGAGAGGACCACCTTCTTTTGGAGACTTGGAAAGTTGCCTTCTCGGTTTTGGTAACCATCTCTAACTCCCATTTATATTTATATGCTTTCATATTATTCATGTTTAGCATGTTTTGTTGTTTCATGATTAGTATGATAAATGCCATGATTATTAGACCTATGATATGCATGATTAGTATTTGAGACACCCTTGTTTAATATGGACCCATATTTTGTGTTCTTACATTTGTTTAGCTAATATGTATATCATGGATCTAATGCATGTGTATTTACACAATGACCATACATGTTTTGTTTTGATTTCCATGCCTCATGTTTTAATTACTTGTTTGAATGTTAGTTTTCATTAAAATTAGGATAGATACTTGTACAAATAGTAAGCCACAAATAGACTATTATATGTTTGTGCTTGAACGCTCATTTGTACTCATTAGATGTACTAGTATAGCATAGTTTTGATGATTCATACATTTAACTTGTATTCCCATTTATTTGACATGTTTTTTATGATTGTGTGTTTAACTTCATATATATGTCTATCTTGTCTAAACTATTAGCTATACATATACATCCTAGAGCCACTTGCCTTCATGCATATACTTTTGTAGACTCTTTCATGTTTGGATATGCATGTATACTTTAGTTTGTACATGACATACATATACCTTGAAGGATTCTAGTTTGATGATTTTCATGTTTTATGGAATATAGTTTTGTTTTATTCCTTACTTGAAGGATTTCGTACTAGTTTATAAAGTTTTTCATATAACTAGTTCGTATTCTTCGCTTTGGTAGAGTTTTTCAAACATACTATATTTTCAAACCTACTTTTGAAAACCCCTACCCATTGACGGGCGGTTGGTTAGGCGACCATGCCTTGTATGCTTAGTATTGAAAATCATTTTTAAACATGTGCATGAAATGGGTGGTAGGAAGTATGAGTTATACCCTTGATCATATTATGTTTTCAATTGGTATCATTATATCGTTTCAATTGGTATCAATATTGACATTCTATTTGTATACTCATATATATGTTTTATATATGTATGCTTACTCTTCATATAGTATCAATTTCAATTGGTATCTACTTTTTCATACATATGTAGATGCTTTATTTGTGCTTACTATATATCTATATCTTTGAGCACAAATTTGGGTTATGCTAAGCTTGATTTTTAATGCATATCACATTTCAATTGATTAGTTTTTAATTGGTACTTATACAAGCTTATGCATCATTTTATTTGATATTTCATAAAGGGAGAGAAAATTCGTATTTTATTTTTCAATTATTATTTTGTTTACCTTTGATTTCCACTCCCATACTTTATGATGAAAAATGATTGAAAAATTAATATTGATTTTATTTTGGTATCATATGTTCAAACTGAAAAATACTTACAATTGGTATCAAGATGTTTATTTGTTTACTTTTAATTGGTATCAAGAAAGAATTGGTAATCAAGACTATCTATATATCTTTCAGTTTGATATCAAAATTTTGATTGGTTTCTTTGAGACTTGTTTTCAATGCCTCATTTACCTTAAATTGACATTTCTTTGTTCACTTTCAATTGGTATCATGATTCACTTATATTATTTTTTTTAATTGGGATCATGTTGGAAGAATATGTTTTACTTGGACCCTTTTGTTGATGATTGACAAAAAAGGGAGAAGTATTTAGTATTTGAGTTTATATACATGATTTTTCTATGCATGTTTTTTATTTGTTTATTTACAAAAAGGGAGAGAAGTATTTTTGTTGTTTTATTTTTCTCTTATTGTTTTTGTTTTGTTGATATCTAGAATTTTTATATATTGATTATCTTTTAATTGGTATCAAGAGCATTATTTAAGAACATGTTTATGTAAAAGAAGAAATAATTTATTTTGGTATTAAAAGCTTGTTTTATGCATGTTGATGCATTTCATGTTTGGTAAGAGCATATTTTTGTATTTGGTATCAAAAGCTTGTTTTATGCATATTTATGCATTTTCATGTTTAATATTCATTGCATATCTTATTATTTATTTCTATACATGAGTTAAGGGGGAGCTTCTTTGAAGCTTAACTTTAATCCATGCATATATAACTCCATGAGTTTTATCATCATCAAAAAGGGGGAGATTGTTGGCTCAGAGGCCTTCCACTCTAGTTTTGATGATGATTAACTCATGTAGTTATGTTTACTAATAATCTTGTGATGTTTAGTTTCAGATCTCTAATCAAGATATTAGTAGGTGATTAGCTTCAACAAAGATGGTTTGGAAGCTTTCACATGGTGATTCAAGAGCCCGAGCGTCAAAGATCAAATATAACACTCGTTGGAGTCAAACTCGGTGGATCACGGTTTGGATCGAGTCGGCTTGAAGACGGAGTTCGTCAAGAAGACCTCGGTACATAGTTTAGTTTAGTGTTTTATATCCATTTGTAAAGATTAGATAGTGTGGTATGCTCAAGTTCACAACACACACACGTGTTTAAGTTTTCAAGTTTTGATTTTTCGGTTTTGGTTTAACTGATCTTGGTTTTCATGAATAGATAGTATCAATACAAGTTTACATGGTTTAATGTATATTAGATGTGTTCTAAATACATATATGCTTCATCTTTTAAACAAACTTATTTTGATGTCTATTTCATGAGTTTGGTGTTTTGGTATTTTAACAAAACGTATTTTTGAATTTAAAGTCAAAAACAATGATATGTATATCTTATTTGTATATTGGATTATATCCATATACAACATGCTTAAAGTTTTTCTATATCATGTTTTTGTATTTGGATGAATTTTGAAAAAATCGGATTTCCATTTGAAAAATCCAAGTTTTGGAAAATACGAATTTTGATTTTCAGCAAAATTTGTAAGTCACAAAAATGGTTCAAAAAGTTTGAAATTTGTGTTGAAATTTTTCACACAAGTTTGTATTTCAATGTATTATGCTAAAACTATTTTTTTGGATTTTTAGAGTTTTTATGGGATTTTATAGAATATTAAAAACCCAGTTTTTCCAGTCCTGATATGCTGCCTGCCAGGCTCTGGCGGTCGACCGGACCGGTCGAACGGACCCAGAGTCAGTCGACCGGGCCGGTCGACCGACGTGCACAAAACGTGCACGCTGGCCAGCCACTTGGGCCGGTCGACTGAGCTGTCGACCGACTGCAAGTACCCCACTCTCGGGCGGTGACGGTCAACCGGCCGGTCGACCGTAAGGCTTGGACGGTCGACCGAACTGTCGACCGATCAGAGAGCATTTGCTCTCTGGATTGGCACGGTCGACCGAGCGGTCGACCGGGATGCTCCAACGGTCAAATTTTTGACCGTTGGCGGTCGACCGGGCCGGTCGACCGCCAGCCGCCAGGGCTGAAAATCAGCCCCAACGGCTAGTTTTTCAATGGGGCTATTTATACCCCATTGAGAGGTGTTTTTCACTAGGATTTCAAGAGCCAAAAATTCTCCTATCTACAAGTGTTTTATATAATTTTTCAAAAGTGTTTTAGAGCCAAAAAGGATTCATCTTTATTTGTTTTAAAGGGTTAAAAAAATCAAAGAAAATTGGATATTTGGGATATTGCTTTTGATCTTCATTTCAAACTTATTCTAGTTGTTTTCCCAAGCATTTTCTTTGTGTTTTTAATTTCCAAACTCTTTTTTTTCCACACTTGAGCTATATCTCCTATTCTATCTATAGGATCTTTATTTGTGGGAAAATTATTTGTGGTTGAAATAGACCACCTTGTTGTAACCCTCTTTATTTGTTGAATCCCTCTTGGGTAGAGGTTGATTTGGAGTGGTGGTTGGCTCCCTCTAGTGAGAGGTTGAGGTTGTGGTTTGCTCCCTCTAGTGAGAGGTAGAGTTGGTGTTGGATTTGTATCCCTCTTAGTGAAGAGGTGGATTGTGGTTGTTTAGCTAGGTGCCTAACCCTCTTGTGTGAGGTGGTAATTGTGTTGGTTGTGCATTGCCTCTGTGAGAGGTTGTATTAGTTGGAGAGAGGAGTTGTGAACTCCCAGTTGTATTGCCCCAAATCCTCGTTGGAGGTTCCCTATGTGGGAGTCCTGTGTGGACAAAGTTAGTGGATTGGAAATCCTTCTCGGTGAAGGCGAGGACGTAAAGCTGGGTGTTCGAACCTCGAAACAAATCTTGTTGTTTGCGTTTGATCCATTGACTCTTACTCTCTCTCTCTCTCTCTCTCTCTCTCTCTCTCTCTCTCTACTTTGTGCCTAGCATCATTCATATTGTCATATCATAATTATATGCTTGGCTTGTTTGTGTGTGCCTCACTTGTGCTTAATCACGAGAGCTTCATATAGCGCCTCAACTCTTATTCATAGGAATCAAGAGGAGTTAGTCCAGAGCCCTTCACTGGGAATTCGACTACACTCGTTGGTTGCATTCAGTGTTATTACGATTAGTTTTTAAATTCCGTATTTAGTTCATTAGATTAACCCTATCACCTATTCACCCCCTCTAGGTGATTTTAATTTCGTATTTGATTAGCATTACACCTATTCATCCCCTCTAAGTGTATTTCATTTGTTATCAGAGCCTTGGTCTCTAGAGTTTGGCTTAACCACCTTAGAGAATTCCTATTTGCTAATCACTCATTCACATTTTCATTTTCTATCCACAATAGTAAAGATGGCTGAAGGAATTAAGACCCCTCCTAAGTTTGAAGGCCTTAATTTTCTCATATAGAAGGTTAAGATGAACGTAATCTTGCAATCTCTAGGAAGCCGGGTTGCAAAGGCAGTGACTAAACCCTTTAGTGTACCTATTGGTGATGAGGACACTTGGTCCAACATTGCCACTAAAAAATTTGATGCCAATACAAAGGTATACTATACACTACTTCAAGCTTTGAATGATGACGACAGAGCTAGGGTCATCCATTGCAAATCCGCCTGCGAGATTTTGTCACACTTAGTGGTCACGCATGAGAAGACTTCACAAGTCAAGAGAGCTAAGATTGATCTCTTGCGTTCCCAATGTGAAAATTTCTCCATGCATGATAATGACTCCATTGATGACATGGTTGCAAGATTCACTAAAATCACCAATAGTCTTGTTTCTTTAGGTGATGCCATTAATAATGACCAAAAGGTAAAAAAGGTCATTCGTTCACTACCACCTTCATGGGAGGTCAAGGCTACAACATTAAATGAGCTAAATAACAAAGAAGAGATGGAGCTCATCAGTCTTATCAGCAACCTTATGACCCATGTGATGTAGAGAAAGGCAAGAGAAGATATGGCACCACAAAAGAAGAAGATGCTAGCCTTCAAGTCTACTCCCACCATCTTCGACGATGATAAAGAAGAAGAAGATGTAAAGATCTTTTCCTCCTAGTAAAAAAATGTAAGAAGGATGTACAACGAGGCCAAGTTCAATAATAGAAGATGATGGCAAGGGAAGGAGGACAAGAAAATCATTTGCTTTAATTGCTGGAAACCCAGATACATCATTGTCGAGTGCCTGGAGAACAAATGCAAGACTACAACCTCCAAGAAACCCTACAAAAAGAAGTTCTTGAAAGCTACATGAGATTCGGAGAGTGAATCCGAAGAAGAGGTGGATATGACAAATGTGTGTTTCATAGCAAATGACAACACACCCATGGTAACATTCAAACCTTCACCTGATGATTGTGAATTAACAAGGATGAACTGGGTGAGACATTTGAAGACCTTTCTAATAATTATGATTTTCTAAAGAAAAAATATTTAAAAAGAAAAAAGAAAAATGAAATTCTTCAAAATCAAGTTGTCACTCTATCAAAAGAAAAAGATGTTTTATCTTCCACACTAATGTACACAAAAAGATTTTGATGCATACAAAGTTTCTTGTAAAACAAATATTTTTAATTGCTGAAAATGAGATTTCTATTTTAAAAACTAAAATTAACACTTTGGGTGATGATTTAAAGAAATGTGAATTTGATAAGGCTAGATTAGAGGCCATGTTTTCAAAGAGACACACTCCAAGGAAACATGTTCATGTTTCTCATACTACACATGCTCACACTCATCATACTACACATGCCCACTGTCATCATACTAAATATACCACACACAATAAGCATGCTCATGTTTCACATACACATCATGCATTTATGTATGGTAGAGTTTATAGTTGCACCTACTATGGCTGGAAGGGTTATTTAGCTAAGTTTTGCTTTGATCAAGTAAATACTTTAAATGATCATGTTTGGGTTCGAAAAGCTAACACTATAGGACCCAAGAAAATATGGGTACCAAAATTAACAAATTCTTTACTTGATATAGGTACGCACCAAGGCTTCAAGACGTAGGGAGCGGTAGTATCTTGATAGCAGTTGCTCAAAGCACATGACTTGGGATATCAACAACTTTGCAATCCTATCAAGATATCATGAAATTGGCACTGTCACTTTCAGAGATGATTCAAAGAGTAAAATCATTAGTATAGATAATATCCAAATTGACTCATTTTCTTTAATTGAAAATGTTATTTTGGTTGAAGATCTCAAGCATAATCTCTTGAGCATTATCCAACTTTGTGATAAAGGTTTTAAAGTAGTTTTTGATCATTTTACTTGCGATGTTTTAGATAAGAAAATAAATATTTGCTTTCTGATTTTTGTGAAAATAATGTTTATATGATTGATATGCTAAACATATGACTGATTTTTCCTGCACACAAAAATTAGAATATTAGATTAAGAATAGATCGTGCGAGGAATCAGTTCTAATCCGCGGTAGCAGGGCTATGCGGGTCGTGATCCTTAAGGAGGGACTGCGATAGAAGCGTTAAGCAAGTTTCTCTAAAAATTTATCTTTTTTAGTTAATTTGTTAGTCACGATGGTATTTACAAAGAAAAGTGGTATTTACAATGAGTTGTGGGAAAGAATATTGGAGAGGTGTGGATTTGATCTACAAAAAGAAAAGAAAAGAAAAGAATAGAAAACTAACCTTGGTTGGAGAAAATATGCGAAACCTAACACTTTCTACCTTATTTCGGAGGCGTTGAACGTATAAACCTTGGGATCGAACTCAGTCTGTTGTCGCATTAGGTCATCAAGCCTTGGGCAAGCATGAGTTGATACGCCTCGAGGAGGAGAACATCGCCATGGAATATCGTTGGAACCTACTAATCTTCGGTATACTTGTGGTTCGGTAAACGCTCGCGTGCTCGTCAAAGATCAACAAAAAGAAACACAGTAGAAAAGAAAGAGAAAACAAAGAAAAGCAACGACATAAGAACAAAATAAAAATTACCTTTTTATTGATTACAATGGAAGAGAAGAGAATCATCTGTCGGTGTCACCCTCAACAAAGCCATCTCCCTCACTTACATAAAAATTACAAAAAGAAAAGAAAACCTAGAAGAAACCCTAAAAATCTGAACTTTGGCCCTTTGCTGGACGCTGGACCCTCTTTACGTTGCAATGCAGGTGATATTTATAGGTGCAGAAGGCTACAGAGTCCCGGACGAAACTGCCCACGAAAATTGGTATTTGATCTTATCAATATTGCCGCGGATTCCTGGGATTTGCCGCGGATCCGCGGCACTTTGGCGACGTCTGGCCACGCGCTTTGGCGCGTGGCCTCTCCTGGTCCGTCCCTGTGGGCTTCTGCTTCTGGAAGTTTGATCCTGGCCTTTTAATCTGGATTTTCGAGATAACTTGGTAATCAAGTTACTCTTAATCCAGATTTCTTCAAATCTTCTTCCCACGAATTTTCTTCTTATCTTGGCCTTTTATCCTCATCCTGCATGTGTTTAGGGTTGGATAGAAGTCTATCCTTCCCTAATCTCTGATATTTGCAACTTTTAGCCCTTGTATTTGCATTTTGACTCTTTGTATTTGCGCTTTTTCACCTGGGCTTCAAACATGGGCTTGAATCTGGGCTTTTGGGCTCTTTAGGCTTTATTTATTGCTAAAATAACAATTCGAGGCCTGCACACAATAAATTACAAATTATTAATAAATGTGCAGAATTAAATGAATAAATATGAAAATGTGATGGTAAATATGATGATAAAAATGCACTTTTGACTACCAATCACACCCCACACTTATCTTTTTGCTCGCCCTCGAGTAAAAACAAAGAAAAGAAAAAGTTAATCTAACCTAACTCACTTTCGTAGGAATCACGATTGCACTTAGCACGTGCAACAAGCCGTTAAACCTCTAGGTTACCCTAGAGGACGAGTGTTGTCTCGTGAGGGTTTTCAGCGGATTGCACCCACAAAATCCATAAAAAGAAAATATTTGAAATATTATTGAAGAGACTAAGTAGTCTATAAGTTTTAGGATCCTCATTTTTATTCATTCTTAGACTTAGTCTTTATAAAGTAAATTGTTTTCATTTTAGATAAGGATCAAAATTGAACTTCTAATATAGTCTTTTTCGTTACCAAAAATCATATGCATCCTTATGAATTTATACTAGGAATTCCTTAACTTGGACTCTCATGCCTCTTTAGTATTTTTATAACATCATCTAATTTTCTTTCGTGTAAGTATCAAGGCTTCTTGAGGCCCTCATACCTAACTAATTGACTATTAGATGTGTTAATATAATTTTGTTTTTTTTGTTTTTTTTTTTGGGCATGTATAACTCATCTAATTTTCTTTCGTAAAAGTATCAAGACTTCTTGAGGCCCTCATACCTAACTAATTGACTAATAGATGTGTTAATACATGTATAATATTTCTCAGTTTTCTTAGGCTTTCTAATCCACCCATGTAGCGAACTTAAAGTCGGTGGCTCCCAAACCGGTCGGCTTTAGGGCACCAAGTGAGAAAACACCCCGCGGACTCAAATTCGAGTGAACTAGGCCCCAAAACTAAGGACTTTATTTTATTTACTCACCTTTAGGCATGAATACTTATGCTTCTTGAGGCACATGTATCAGCTTAATTGGTGATTTTTTTTTCTTTTTTTTTTCTTTCTTTTTTTTTTTTATGAGGCACAAGGTCTTTGTCTTAGAATCCTAGATATGCATTCGGTATGCACATTTCATTAAGGTAAAAATCAAGACTAATTATTTATTCAATTTCTCCTACTATACCTAAAATTTAAACAATTTATTTATTTTGACCAAGTTTTTAGAAATCCTAATCATGATTTTCCTAATCCTTAAAACTAACTTAGATTTCTTTCAAAAAATAAGTCAAAATATTTCCTTTTTATAACATTTTTTTTAAATTTTTTTTTTTCAGATTTTTTTTTAAATGTTAGAAAAAAATTTTTTTTATATGTTAGAACAAATAAAGAGAAAAATATTTTTTTTATTAATTAATCTTTTCTATGTTAGTAAACCCTCCCCCACACTTATCTCATGCATTGTCCTCAATGTATGAAATACATGAATGCATGAAGAAAAATGTAAAGAGAGGCAAAGAATAATAGTATACCATAATATGTACAACACATGGATCACTCTCACCTAGAGCTGCTTAGGATTCATCCCTCTAGCTCGTTTCCCATCATTCCAATGGGTTCTCTTTATAAGGCACAATGGGGAGACCAACATTTTTCTTTTAACTTTCTCTCCCCCCAGTTTCATGTTCTTTAGGCTCTTCCTCATCATATGTCCACCTCCATTATTCAAAAATTCATCACACCTTTCAGTTGGAACTTCCTTGCCGAGAAATTCTAGCTCAGTTCCGTACATCTCCTCAAAACTTAAATCAACACTTTTCCTGGAAGTGAATAATTAACCAACATCTCCTTAATCGGTGTATCTAAACATAGGAGTTCTTCTTCAAAGAGACTTTCGAAAGTTAAGTCAATCGGAGTTTCTTGAACTATATTCTCATGCGATATTTCAGTGCTTGGCTCTTTGAAGATACTTAGATCAAATCTTCGTTTTTTAAATGGAACCTTAAAATTATAATCCTCAACATGTGTCATCTTATCACTAAAATCGCACTTATCCTCAAATAACTTGTCAAGAAATAGAGACTCATTTTCATTTTCTTTTTCACAAATGTTCTCGATGAAGTTCACCTCAAATGTTTGGTCTTTAATCTTACAAGATTGGTTTTTCAGGTTGAAGACATTGACCTCTTTAGTCATGTTCCCAAAAGTCAACCTCATGGATCCATTCCTACAATTTATGATCGCATTTGCAGTTGCAAGGAACGGACGCCCTAGGATAACGGGAGTTTGAGACCGAAGAGTGGATACAGGTTCGGTCTCCAGAACAACAAAATCTACTGGGTAGATAAACTCCCCAACTTGGACGAGCACATCGGTAATTTCTCCTTTGGGAATTTTTATGGATCGGTCAGCCAATTGGATTGTAACCTTAGTCGGACTAAGTTCGCCCAACCCAAGTTGTTGGTAAACTGAGAAGGGGAGTAAGTTGATACTTGCTCCCAAATCAAGAAGTGCATGCTTAATTGCAGTTTGACCTATTGTGCAAGAGATGGTGGGGCAACCAGGGTCCTTATACTTGACAGGGATCTGGTTAGACAATAGCTCACTAATGTTAGTGGCTAGAAAAACCTTCTTGGGCACATTAGTCTTTCTCTTCTTTGTGCACATGTCCTTAATAAACTTGGCATACTTAGGGACTTGTTGAATTGCATCAAGAAGAGGTATATTGATCTTGACTTGATTAAAAATCTCTCGTACCTTATCCATTTGTGCACATTGCTTATCTTTAAGCCTATTTGGGTAGGGTGCGATGGGCTTGTGCATATCTTCGGCTGACTTGTCTTTTTTCGTGTTGTTGGCATCAAGTTGAGATGGAGTGGGATCAGGCAAGCTGAATGCTTGTTTAGAACTTGATGGTGTTGATACTTGGTTATCAACTTGTTTTCCCGACCGCAATGTATGAATCGCATTGCACTGACTCATATGATTCTCTTCAGCCAAGTGAGCTTGACTAGAGTTCCTAGGGTTTGGGAATGGTTGACTAGGTAGAGTACCCTTTTGCCTTTCTTGCTGATTCATTTGCATCTCTATCCTAGTCAAGACTTGAGCCAGCGTGTCATTGCTTTTAACGATAGTGTCCACCTTTCTTTCCAGATTGGAGAGCCTTGTTTCCATTTGTGAATATTGGAAAGAGGGTGGAGGATTTTGATAGGGCGGATTTTGGAAATTGTTGGAGAATTTGGGCCTAGTTTGATCATTGTTACTTTGGCCCCAAGACAAATTGGGATGGTTTCTCCAACCGGGATTGTAGGTGGGCGAATATGGATTGTTGGCGGGCGGATTGTTGGTGGGCCTTGTGAAGGCCGCACTCATATGTTCGGGCAAGCTTTGATGCGCGCTAAAAACAGGACATTCCTCGAACACATGGTTCATATCTTGACAATAAGTACAGCCCGCCGAAGTTGTTGGGCTGACTTGGTTCACAGAGACTGGCTCTTTAGTTTCAAGAGCCTCTAGTCTTCGCATAACAGCAGCTAACTTAGCATCGGTTGCTATGTTGGCCTCAATGGAATGGATACCTCCTTTTGAAGAAGTAGGGTCATTAGTCCTAGATTTTTCAGGAGTAGGTTCCCATTGGATGGTATTTTCAGCTAATTCCTCATACAATTTCCATCCATCAGTTTCGTCCTTTTTCAGAAATCCTCCTTGGCACATGGATTCTAACAACGTTTTAGTTTGATATTCTAATCCATCATATAGAACTTGGCATAATCGCCATTTCTCTATCCCATGGTGAGGGCATTGGGCAAGGAGGTCCTTGAAACGTTCGAAGTATTTCCAAAAAGGCTCATTGGCTGTCTGCTTAAACTGTAGGATATTCTTCCTAATCAATGCAGTCTTGTGAACAGGATAAAATTTCTTTAAGAATGCCTTAACAAAATTATCCCAAGAAGATATAGAACCGGCCTCTAGACTGTAGAGCCATTTCTTTGCTAAATCCTTCAAAGCAAAGGGGACAAACCTAAGTTTGATGTCATCTTTTCCTAACGTAGGAATATTCATCATGAGACATACTTCCTCAAATTCCCTTATGAAGAAGTATGCATCCTCGGAGTCAAGTCCATGAAATTTCGGAAGGGTGTTGATGTATTGTGGCTTAAGCTCAAATGGGTCAACACCTTCATCGTTAAGCTTGATGCAAGAAGGAAGAGAGGTCCTAATAGGATAGAACCTATCTTGGAGTGATATTGGTTGTGCCATGTGTGGGTCGGGCTTGAGCTCGGGTGGTGAACTAATTCTAGTTAGCCTGGATGTAAGTGGGTCTCTCGACCAAGCGGGCATGCACAATCAGCAAACAAGTTCACCCAATCAATCAAAAAACAATCAAAAATCCTAATCTAGGGTAAGCCTTGATCTAGACGACTCCTAACTTTAGACTGTCCTTAGGAGGTCTACTGTCGATGTTAACCACAAGCTAATCGGCCAGATAGGTGGCAAGACCGGTGGGAGGTTTTCCGTCAGAGACGTTCCTTAATTAAATAACCACCGTTCTTCGGGCTTTCGGCCCTCAATCCCCTGCCTAGACACCGATTTGACAAGAGTTAATTTCGAACAATTTTCCTCCTTCGGTCAATCTCCTATTGAGTCCGAGTTAACCTAGGGCCAACGTCTAGTCAAATTTTACTTAAGGTTAGGGTTGTGAGTGTGACGGATATGATTTGTGGGCCAAGGAAGGGTGATGAAATCCCCACCTTATCTTGCTTATGGGTTATGCCCTTAAGATGAATTAGTGTACGTGTAAAGCGGTAGAAAAGTAATCACTCAAGAAAGCAGTAAACAACCAAGAGTGTTTCCTAATCTATATGCTATGCAAACGTACCTTGTCGCCAGCACTCTTCAACAGAATTAAAAAAAATATAAATAGACACGTGCCCTAAATGCAAGAGTCTAAAAAAAAATTTTTTTTTTTTCAACAAATAGGTTAATGTTAATTATTAGCAGTTGCAGAGGGATCACAGAGAGGTAACAACACAACAGAAAATAGAATTTTGCACTGCAGAGCAACCTGCAGAAATTTCTGTGAGTAGTTAACTACTATTGTCGCGTTTCTGCGGCTTTTGCCGCGGATCTGCGGCAAAGGAGTAGGCCCAAGTGCTCTGCCTTCTAGGGCAGAGGCACAGGGTTGCAATATGTAATTTCTGCTGCTCTGTTTCTGTATCCTGTTCTCTGTACCTGCAACAGAAAGAAAAGAAATAGTTAGATCGAGGAAATCGTGCCGTTCCTTCCCCGGCAACGGCGCCAAAATTTTTGACTGATTTTTCCTGCACACAAAAATTAGAATATTAGATTAAGAATAGATCGTGCGAGGAATCAGTTCTAATCCGCGGTAGCAGGGCTATGCGGGTCGTGATCCTCAAGGAGGGACTGCGATAGAAGCGTTAAGCAAGTTTCTCTAAAAATTTATCTTTTTAGTTAATTTGTTAGTCACGATGGTATTTACAAAGAAAAGTGGTATTTACAATGAGTTGTGGGAAAGAATATTGGAGAGGTGTGGATTTGATCTACAAAAAAGAAAAGAAAAGAAAAGAATAGAAAACTAACCTTGGTTGGAGAAAATATGTGAAACCTAACACTTTCTACCTTATTTCGGAGGCGTTGAACGTATAAACCTTGGGATCGAACTCAGTCCGTTGTCGCATTAGGTCATCAAGCCTTGGGCAAGCATGAGTTGATACGCCTCGAGGAGGAGAACATCGCCATGGAATATCGTTGGAACCTACTAATCTTCGGTATACTTGTGGTTCGGTAAACGCTCGCGTGCTCGTCAAAGATCAACAAAAAGAAACACAGTAGAAAAGAAAGAGAAAACAAAGAAAAGCAACGACATAAGAACAAAATAAAAATTACCTTTTTATTGATTACAATGGAAGAGAAGAGAATCATCTGTCGGTGTCACCCTCAACAAAGCCATCTCCCTCACTTACATAAAAATTACAAAAAGAAAAGAAAACCTAGAAGAAACCCTAAAAATCTGAACTTTGGCCCTTTGCTGGACGCTGGACCCTCTTTACGTTGCAATGCAGGTGATATTTATAGGTGCAGAAGGCTACAGAGTCCCGGACGAAACTGCCCACGAAAATTGGTATTTGATCTTATCAATATTGCCGCGGATTCCTTGGATTTGCCGCGGATCCGCGGCACTTTGGCGACGTCTGGCCACGCGCTTTGGCGCGTGGCCTCTCCTGGTCCGTTCCTGTGGACTTCTGCTTCTGGAAGTTTGATCCTGGCCTTTTAATCTGGATTTTCGAGATAACTTGGTAATCAAGTTACTCTTAATCCAGATTTCTTCAAATCTTCTTCCCACGAATTTTCTTCTTATCTTGGCCTTTTATCCTCATCCTGCATGTGTTTAGGGTTGGATAGAAGTCTATCCTTCCCTAATCTCTGATATTTGCAACTTTTAGCCCTTGTATTTGCATTTTGACTCTTTGTATTTGCGCTTTTTCACCTGGGCTTCAAACATGGGCTTGGATCTGGGCTTTTGGGCTCTTTAGGCTTTATTTATTGCTAAAATAACAATTCGAGGCCTGCACACAATAAATTACAAATTATTAATAAATGTGCAGAATTAAATGAATAAATATGAAAATGTGATGGTAAATATGATGATAAAAATGCACTTTTGACTACCAATCAACATACATTGCAATGCTACTTGTTTAAATATTTTTAATGAAGATTCTTGGTTATGGCATAGGAGACTAGGGCATGTTTTATTTGACCATCTAATTAGAATTAGCTCTAAGGAATCGGTGAAGGGTATTCCTTACTTGAAGTTTGAAAAGAACCGCATTTACGATGCATGCCAACTTGAAAAACAAACTAAGTCCTCTTTTAAAGCAATCAAGGATATCATAACATCTAGACCGTTAGAGTTGATCCACGTGGATTTGTTTAGTCCAACAAAAACTAAAAGTCTTAATGGTAATCATTTTATTTTCATTTTAGTTGATGATTTTTCTAAATTTACATGGGTTTTCTTTTTGGAATACAAAGATGAAGCTTTTTCATGTTTTCATATTTTTAGAAAAAAAGTTGAAAAAGAGAATAATTTTTTGATTTTATGTATAAGGAGTGATAGAGATGGTGAATTAATTAACCACTCATTTATCACTTATTGTGAAGAAAATGAAATTAAACATGAACTATCTTATCTTAGAACTCCACAACAATATGGAGTCGTTAAAAGAAAGAATCGCACTCTTCAAGAGATGACAAGGACAATGGTTAGTGAATATGGACTCCCTGAATATTTATGGGCCGAGACTTTAAACACTTCATGTTTAATATCAAATAGAATCTATTTTTGCAAAAATACTTTCAAAACTCCATTTGAGATTTACTATTTGAGAAAATCAAATATTTCATATTTTAGATTTTTTGGTCAAAATGTTTTATTTTGAACACTAAAGATAATTTAGGTAACTTTGATGCTAAATCTTATGAAGCTATATTTATTGGGTATTCAAATACTAGTAAGGCCTTTAAAGTCTTCAATAAGCCTACTTTGACTATTGAAGAGTCTATGCATGTCAAGTTTGAGGAATCTAGTGTTTTTGAAAGAATGTTGTAGAAATTGATTCCTTTAGAGAAGACATGGAGCAAATTTCATTGAAGGACTCACCAATGCAAGAACATAAGCCAAAGGATGAGGAACGTGGCCAAGTTCAAGATGTTGAGGTGGAGCCATCACAATCACTTCCAAAGGAGATATGATACAAATCATCCCAAGAATTTTATCAGAGGCGATGTATCCAACGGGGTAACTACTCACTCCAAACTTCATGATATTTGTGGCCATTTTGTATTTTTGCCTCACATTGAGCCCAAGAACATCCTCGAAGCCGAGGGCAACTTATATTGGTTGCCTGTAATGCAAGAAGAGCTCAATCAATTAGAGCGCAACCCAGTTTGGCAACTTGTTCCTAGACCTCATGATAGACCAATCATTGGTACTAAATGACTTTTTAGAAATAAATTGGATGAGTCAGAAAATATTATTAGAAATAAAGTTAGGTTAGTGGCCCAAAGTTATACCCAAATTGAAGGTATCGATTTTGAGAAAACCTTTACACCTGTAGCATAGTTTGAAGCCATACAGATGACACATGCTTATGCTTCTTTTAAAGATTTTAAACTTTTTCAAATGGATGTTAAAAGTACATTTTTGAATGGTTTTATTGAAGAGGAGGTGCATGCTGAACAAACCCCAATTTTGTTGATCGTACACATTTAGATTTTGTAATTAAACTTAAAAAGGCGTTATATGGTTTAAAATAAACTCCAAGAGTCTGGTATGAAAGACTTTCTACTTTTCTTGTTTGAAATGGTTTTGTAAAAGGTGAAGTTGATACCATATTATTTACAAAGCATATAGAAAATGATATCCTAATTGTGCAAATTTATGTTAATGATATCTTTTTTGGATCTACTAATAAAATGCTTTACAATGATTTTGAATCATGCATGAAGAAAGAGTTCAAAAAGTCTATAATGAGAGAGCTCAACTATTTTCTTGGACTCCAAATCAAGCAAAAGAATGATGGAATTTTTATAAACCAAGCCAAATACATAAGAAAACTTATTAAGAAATTTGGACTTGAAGATGTAAAGATAAGCAAGACTCCCATGGCTACCACAACAATGCTCGATGAGGATGAACAAGATAAGAACGTTGACATTAAACTCTATAGAAGCATGATTGGCAGTTTGCTTTACTTGACGGCTAGTAGGCTGAATATTATATTTAGAGTGTGTCTATATGCTTGATTTTAATCTTGTCCTAAATAGTCCCACTTGATTGCAGTAAAACGCATTATTAGATATCTTAAAGGCACTATTGGAATGGGTTTGTGGTATCCGAATACCGGACAATTTTCTATGACGAGTTTTTCGGATGCCGATTATGCCAGTTATAGAGTGGATATGAAGAGCATTGGTAGAACTTGTCAATTTCTAGGAAATTATCTTATTTTGTGGTCTTCCAAAAAATAAAAGTTTGTACCCCTTTCAACTGTCAAGGCGAAGTATGTTGTGGCTGGGGCTTGTTGTGCACAAGTCCTTTGGATGAAACATACTTTCCTTAACTATGATTTGCATTATAACCATATTAAAATATTTTGTGATAATACTAGTACTATTCATATAACCAAGAATGAAAATTAACATAGTAAGACCAATTACATAGAGATTCGATATTACTTTCTTAAAGATTACTATGAGAAAGGAGGTATTGAAATTGATTATGTTTCCATCGATTTTTAACTTGCGGACATTTTTACTAAACCACTAGATTATAATAGATTTTTATTTATTTGAGGGAAGTTAAATGTTTGCACTATGGATTCATGAGTTTTGAAATTATTTCATGATTATTTCATATGGTTTCATGTATTTTAAATTATTATACATGTGTTTTTCAATTGGTATCTCTCTTGGTTTCATTTCTTGTATGTTTTACTCTTTTTTTGATGCATGACAAAAAGGAGAAGAGATATTTGAGTTATTAAGTTATGATAATGTTTTTGACAATTAATAGTTGAGTTTTCAGTTTCTTGTTTTGGTATTTCATAAACTTTATGTATATCCATTTTTTTTATCATGCTTATATGCAATGCCATGATTCATTGTTTTTTCATTGCATAATGTTTTTGGTGGAAGGAGTGGAAGGCTGGTAGGCTTTTTATGCATATTATTCTAAATTGTTATACCTTTCATATACGCATTAATATGACTTGTTTACAAATTGACTCGATATTGGCATAGTCATATTGATATCTTGTACTTGATAGATAAGCATAACTTAAGGGAGAGCTTTTCTAAAGCTTTTTGCTTTCATTTATTTTAAATAACTCATATGTTTTGTCATCATAAAAAAGGGAGAGATTGTTGGCCCAAAGATTACAATCACGGGTTTCTTATTTCGATGATAACAAAATGTGTGTGGTTGTTTTGTACTAATCAAGTTCATGTGTTTAAGTGCGTTTCAGGGTTCTAAAAGATTCAAGAAGTTTTCTTCCTTTAAAGAAAGGTGTTGAGACTCAAGGGTATTTAAGTATGAGATTGAAGCTCAAAGCACTCGACGTAACTATTGGAGAAGTTCGCTTGAAGACACTTGTAGTCGCTTAGAATCTTGAAAGAAAATAGCTTGTTAAAATGTAGAATATAGATTTGATGCTCAAATAGTTACATACACAAAAATACATGTTTTCAAAAATACAAGTTTGTTTTGTATTGGTTTTTTATATGTTTGGTCTGAAAAACACCTAGAGGGGGGGTGAATAGGTGTAATTGCTAATCTAATGATCTTTTTGAACTAAGTATGATGAATGATGCAACGATCTCTCAAAAACAAGACTAAGAGCCGAATACCCCTTGCGAGGTTCTGAACTCCTTCCTCCCAATTCCCCTTGATATGGGTTAGAGGTGCGCAATGCAACCTTGTTGTATTGAGATATGATCGATCAAGGCAAAGTATGATGATGAGAAATGAGATGCTCACAATATATCACAAGAATTACAAGCTTGAATTAAAAGCACAAGGAAGATACAAGATCACAAGCAAGTAATAAGGAGCAATAAAGTGTTAGAGGAATTTAAAGCAAGAATTGGACACAAAGGCAATCGCAAACACAAATATTTGTTTCGAGGTTCAAGCCACCGCTCTACTCCCCGCCTTCACCTCCGTGAAGGGTTTCCACTATCCACCGAGGACGCCTTTACAATTTGGTCTACCGAAGACCGAGCACCGAGCTCCACCGAGTACAAAGGACCTCTACCGAAGAGGTTGCTCCACAAGGAAAGGATTACAAGAACAAAGTGATCACAATAAGATCACTACACCTTTTCTCAAACTCTTTTACAAACACTCTCACTTCTATTACAACTTCACTATAGAATGAGTATAGGATTTTTGGCTCTATGAAGTGTGATGAGAAAACTTCAGTTGTAGAGTGATATAGACAATCAAACACAACTGAAAAACAAACTTTAAAAGAATTGGAATGAAGACTTTAAACTCTTTCTTTTCTCTTTTGAAAAAACACAAACTTGAGGATTTTTCTTGGTGATATGCAAGAGAGACTTCTCCTCTATTTATAGGGTTGAAAATAGGTTAAAAACAATTTCTTTACTCCTAATTTGACCTGCAAAAGCTCCCCAACAACTCTCTAAAAGTCTGTTAAAGCAGGAAAAAGAAACAGATTTTCAGAATAGCCCAAAGAGGAAAGAGCCGTTAGATTGTTGCAGGCCTGGCGGTCGACCGGTACGGTCGACCGCCAGCCCAGCTGCAAAGAGCCGTTGGCTCTCGGTCGACCGGTCCGGTCGACCGTCCCAAAAGAGGAAACACAGTTTCCTTCTTCCGGTCGACCGGTCCGGTCGACTCAGAAAACCAGAGAGCAGTGTGCTCTTGGTCGGTCGACCGGTGCGGTCGACCGACGGACGTGCACAGACGTGCACGTCTAGGCTATGGCGCCGGTCGACCGGGCCGGTCGGCCGGTCAGCCTGAAATGGGAAAAACTGCAGGATTTTGAACTTGGAAAAATTTGAAAAATTGTTTTAGGTCTAAACAAACTAGAGAGACATGTTAGTAGGAGTATGTATACATGATCTAGACAAGATATTTATTTTATAAAACTTAGGTTCATGTAAATCTCTACTAAGGCATGAAACCAAATTTTGAAAATGAAAACAAGACCAAATTTTATCAAAACCAAATTTTGTGTGTGTGTGTGTATCCTAGAGCCAAATAACCAAGACTCAAACTTTAACATTCTATTCTTACAATGATTCTAAGGACTTCAAGATCTTCAATAGGCTTCTTCATATGATCTTCAACACTTGTTCCTTGAGCCCAATTGGAGTTGACTTGAGTCCAAATCCTTGTATTTGTGAGAGAAGACTTCTAGAATGAATAGAAACCTGAAACACACTTAAACAACAAATATTATTAGTACAAATAACTAATATGTTTTGTAATCATCAAAATACACTAATCATGGGTGATTGTAACCTTGGGCCAATAATCTCCCCTTTTTGATGATGACAAAACATATAAGTTATTTAAACAAATAAAGGAAGAAGAGCTTGGAAAGCTCCCCCTCAAACAATGCTATGTAAAAAAATAACTATTAGTGAGATACATGAAGCATTGAAAACCCAATATTTTGTCAAAAGCTCTAATACCAATTGAAATCAAACTTAATACCAATTAAACTTATACTTTTTCTCTTTAAACTTATAGTAAATAAACTAAACTCAAACTATAAGCAAACTTATTTCTTTTCAATAAACACTTTAATTAAACTTATATATTTTTCTCCCCCTTTTTGTCATACATCAAAAAGGGTTAAAATCAAAACAAAACACCAAAGAGAAATATTTTTAAGAATCTATCATGCAAACATTCAACTCACCACAAATAAATGAAAATCTAGCATAATCTAGAGGTTTAGTAAAAATATCGGCAAGTTGAAAATCGGTAGAAACATAATCAATATCAATATCACCTTTCTCATAATGATCTCTAAGAAAGTGATACCTAATGTCAATGTGTTTGGTTTTACTATGTTGATTTGCATTCTTTGTCATGTGAATAGTACTAGTATTATCACAAAATATTTTAACATGATCAAAGTGTAAATCATAGTCAAGGAGAGTATGTTTCATCCAAAGAACTTGTGCACAACAAGCTCCGGCTGCAACATACTCCGCCTCGGCGGTTGAAAGAGCTACCGAATTTTGCTTTTTGGAAGACCAAGATACAAGACAATTACCTAAGAATTGACATGTTCCACTTGTGCTCTTCCTATCTACCCTACAACCCGCATAGTCGGCATCCGAAAAACTCTTCATTTCAAATAATTCGGTTTTAGGATACCACAAACCCATTTCAATAGTGCCCTTAAGGTATCTAATTATGCGTTTAACCGCAATTATGTGAGATTCTTTATGACAAGATTGAAAACGTGCACAAAGACAAACGGAAAACATAATATCCGGCCTACTAGCCGTCAAATAAAGCAAGCTACCAATCATGCTACGATATAATTTAATGTCTACACTTTTACCTTGTTCATCCTTGTCAAGCTTTGTAGTTGTTGCCATGGGAGTTTTGCTTACTTTCGATCCTTCAAGCCCAAACCTTTTGATTAGTTCTTTTGTGTACTTGACTTGATTGATGAAGATCCCATCCTTCTTTTGCTTGATTTGGAGTCCAAGGAAATAGTTGAGTTCCCCCATCATAGACATTTCGAATTCATCCTTCATGCATGATTCAAAAGCTTTGCAAAGAGATTCATTAGTAGAACCAAAAATAATATCATCCACATAAATTTGCACAATAAGAATATCCTTTTCTACATGTTTTGTAAACAAAGTTGTGTCAATTTTACCTTTTTTAAAACCATTTGAAATCAAAAATGAAGAAAGTCTTTCATACCAAGCCCTAGGGGCTTGTTTTAAACCATAAAGAGCTTTATCTAATTTAAAAACAAAATCCGGATGTGTAGGATCAACAAACCAGGGGGGTTGTTCAACATACACCTCCTCTTCAATAAATCCATTTAGAAAAGCACTTTTAACATCCATTTGAAATAATTTGAAATCTTTATATGAGGCAAATGCTAGTGTCATCCGTATGGCTTCAAGCCGTGCTACGGGTGCAAAGGTTTCTTCAAAATCGATTCCTTCGATTTGAGTGTAACCTTGGGCAACTAACCTAGCCTTGTTTCTAACTACATTACCCGATTCATCCAACTTGTTCTTAAAGATCCACTTAGTACCAATTGTTGGTCTATCGTGGGGCCTAGGAACAAGGTGCCAAACTTGGTTGCGCTCAAATTGATTGAGCTCCTCTTGCATGGCTAGCAACCAATATGAATCGGCCTCGGCTTCGAGGACATTTTTGGGTTCAATATGAGAAATGAATGCATAGTTACCACAATAGTCATGAAGTCTAGAGCGAGTAGTTACCCCTTTTGATACTTCACCTATGACGAGGTCCTTGGGATGATGTGGATTGTATCTCCAATCCTTTGGTAGTGGTTGAGTAGGCTCCACCTCATGTGTTTGATTTTCATTTCCTTGTGCCTCTTCCACCTTAGCTTCGCTTCCTTCATCATCCTTTGGTTTGTCTCCCATAATAGAAGCATCCTCCAAGGTCACTTTCTCCAAACCTTCATCCAATGCATCTATTTCTACAACATTCTTAACAAACTTGTTAGATTCCTCAAACTTAACATGAATAGACTCTTCAATAGTCAATGATGATCTAATGAAAACTCTATAAGCCTTACTAGTGTTTGAGTAACCTACAAAAATAGCCTCATAAGATCTAGCATCAAACTTTCCTAAATTATCTTTTGTATTTAAAACAAAACATTTGCATCCAAAAACTTTGAAATAAGAAACATTTGGTTTTCTAGAAAAGTACATTTCAAAAGAAGTTTTAGTAGTATTTTTACATAAGAAAACACGATTTGATATATAGCATGATGTATTAACGGCCTCGGCCCACAAATAATGTGGTAGACCATATTCACTTAGCATTGTCCTAGCCATCTCTTGTAATGTTCTATTTTTCCGTTCAACTACTCCATTTTGTTGTAGAGTTCTAGGACAAGATAGTTCATGCTTTATTCCATGTTCATCACAAAAAGTGGTAAAGGGTTGGTTAATGAATTCACCTCCTCTATCACTTCTTATTCTAAAATTGAAACATCTTTTCTTTTTCAACTCTTTTCTTAAAAGTTTGGAAATACGAAAATGCTTGGTTTTTGTGTTCAAGAAAGAAAACCCAAGTAAACCTTGAAAAATCATCAACCAAAACATAAGCAAATCTATTCCCACTTAGACTTTTGGTTTGTGTAGGGCCAAAAAGATCCATATGGATTAACTCCAAAGGACGTGATGTCATGATATCCTTAATTGACTTGAAAGAAGACTTAGTTTGTTTCCCAAATTGACATGCGTCACAAACTCGGTCCTTTTCAAAATTCAAGCAAGGAATACCTTTCACCATTTCCTTTGTGTTTAACCTAGAAATGTGATCAAAAGAAATATGGCCTAATCTCCTATGCCACAACCAAGAGTCATCATTGAGGGCTTTCAAACAAGTAATATTACAAGACATATTTAACATATCAATCATATAAACATTACTTTCACGAAAACCAGAAAATACACAAACATTAGAAGTTCTATCAATTACTTTACAAGCAACATTATCAAAAATAACATCAAAACCTTTATCACAAAGTTGACTAACACTCAAGAGATTATGCTTGAGGCCATCAACTAAAACTACACTTTCAATTAAAGGAGAGGTGCCAAGTTTTACATTACCAATACCGATGATTTTACCCTTGGCGTCATCTCCGAAGGTGACGGTGCCACCTTCATGATATCTTGATAGGGTTGCAAAGTTGTTGATGTCCCAAGTCATGTGCCTTGAGCAACCGCTATCAAGATACCACAATCCTCTACGTCGTTGGGCTTTGGAAAGTACCTATATCATTTAACATAATTGTTGATTTTGGTACCCAAACTTTCTTGGGTCCTTTAAAGTTAGTGCCTCGAACCCAAACATTATGATGTGATGCATTTAGTCTATCATAGCAAAAATTGGCTAAGTGTCCTTTCCGCCCACAATGTGAACATGAGAACACTCTACCATACATGAATGCATGATGTGTACGTGTAGTGTGAGCATGTTTTGGGGTTTTGCCATGTTGTTTAGGTTGTGTAGCATGAACATGAACATGAGCATGAGTATTTTTCTTTGGGGCTTGTTTCTTAGGAAACATAGCCTCAATTTTCTTCTTGTTAAACTCACAATTTTTCAAAACAACACTTAATGAGTCTAATCTTTCCTTAAGCATAGAAACTTCATTAGAATCAATTAGTGGGGTCTTACCTTTGCAAGAAATCTTATATTTTTCAAAATCATTTTTAGTAGTGGCCAAGGTGGAAACCAAATCATCCTTTTCTTTTGTAAGAGTAAAAACTTGATGACTTAAAGATTCATTTTCCTTTTTCATTTTTAAATACTTTTTCTTTAAGAAATCATAATTTTGTGACAACTCAACAAAAGCCTCTTCTAATTCATCCATAGAAAGCTCATTATCATAGGAAGGGGAAGAGGTTACCTTGCTTGTGCCTTCATTAGCCATGAAGCACATGTTGGCGGTGTCTATTTCTTCCTCGGATTCGGTCTCCGAATCCCAAGTTGCCTTCATAGCCTTCTTCTTGTAGGGCTTCTTTGATGTGGAGGGCTTAGCTTTGTCCGGACACTCCGCAACAATGTGTCCGGGCTTTTGGCAATTGAAACAAGTGATCCTTCTTTCTTCTTTGCCTCCTTGCCATCTTCTTCTACCTTGGTACTTCGCCTTGTTGTACATCCTCCGGACATTCTTAACAAGGAGTGAGAGCTCCTCGTCATCTTCTTCTTCATCGTCTTCATCGGAGTGTGTAGCTTGACTCTTGAAGGCGATAGTCTTCTTTTGGAAGGAGCCTTATCCTCCCTTGCTTTCCTTTCCATCTCATGGGTTTGAGGTTCCCAATGAGACCTATAAGCTCCATCTCTTCATTGTCGTTGAGTTCCTTCAAGGTTGTTGCTTTAACTTCCCATGAAGGAGGAAGAGCTCGGATGATCTTCCTTACTCTTTGATCATTGTTGATATCTTCACCTAAAGAAGAGAGTCCATTAGTAATCTTGGTAAATCTTGTAACCATATCATCTATGGTTTCATTTTCTTGCATGCTAAATGTTTCATATTGGGACCGAAGAAGGTCAATCTTAGCCTTCTTTACTTGTGAGGTCCCCTCATGTGTGACTATCAAGTGTGACCAAATCTCATATGCGGATTTGCAATGGATAACCCTAGAAATGTCATCATCATTAAGGGCTTGTAGAAGAGCATAGTGAGCTTTGGCATTGGCATCGAATTCCTTAGTCTCTATTTCGGACCAAGTGGATTCGTCACCGGGGGGTACACTAAAGGACTTAGTCACGGCTTTTGCAACTCGGCTACCTAGAGATTGAAAAAACACGGTCATCTAAACTTTCCATATGGGAAAGTTAAGTCCATCAAACTTAGGAGGGGTCTTAATTCCATCGGCCATTTTTACTATATGAATATGAATGAAATGATTAGCAAATTAGGATCTTCTCTAAGGTTGTTAAACCAAATCCTAGAGTCCAAGCTCTGATACCAATTGAAAAACACCTAGAGGGGGGGTGAATAGGTGTAATTGCTAATCTAATGATCTTTTTGAACTAAGTATGATGAATGATGCAACGATCTCTCAAAAACAAGACTAAGAGCCGAATACCCCTTGCGAGGTTCTGAACTCCTTCCTCCCAATTCCCCTTGATATGGGTTAGAGGTGCGCAATGCAACCTTGTTGTATTGAGATATGATCGATCAAGGCAAAGTATAATGATGAGAAATGAGATGCTCACAATATATCACAAGAATTACAAGCTTGAATTAAAAGCACAAGGAAGATACAAGATCACAAGCAAGTAATAAGGAGCAATAAAGTGTTAGAGGAATTTAAAGCAAGAATTGGACGCAAAGGCAATCGCAAACACAAATATTTGTTTCGAGGTTCGAGCCACCGCTCTACTCCCCGCCTTCACCTCCGTGAAGGGTTTCCACTATCCACCGAGGACGCCTTTACAATTTGGTCTACCGAAGACCGAGCACCGAGCTCCACCGAGTACAAAGGACCTCTACCGAAGAGGTTGCTCCACAAGGAAAGGATTACAAGAACAAAGTGATCACAATAAGATCACTACACCTTTTCTCAAACTCTTTTACAAACACTCTCACTTCTATTACAACTTCACTATAGAATGAGTATAGGATTTTTGGCTCTATGAAGTGTGGTGAGAAAACTTCAGTTGTAGAGTGATATAGACAATCAAACACAACTGAAAAACAAACTTTAAAAGAATTGGAATGAAGGCTTTAAACTCTTTTCTTTTCTCTTTTGAAAACAACACAAACTTGAGGATTTTTCTTGGTGATATGCAAGAGAGACTTCTCCTCTATTTATAGGGTTGAAAATAGGTTAAAAACAATTTCTTTACACCTAATTTGACCTGCAAAAGCTCCCCAACAACTCTCTAAAAGTCTGTTAAAGCAGGAAAAAGAAACAGATTTCAGAATAGCCCAAAGAGGAAAGATCCGTTGGATTGTTGCAGGCCTGGCGGTCGACCGGTCCGGTCGACCGCCAGCCCAGCTGCAAAGAGCCGTTGGCTCTCGGTCGACCGGTCCGGTCGACCGTCCCAAAAGAGGAAACACAGTTTCCTTCTTCCGGTCGACCGGTCCGGTCGACTCAGAAAACCAGAGAGCAGTGTGCTCTTGGTCGGTCGACCGGTGCGGTCGACCGACGGACGTGCACAGACGTGCACGTCCAGGCTATGGCGCCGGTCGACCGGGCCGGTTGGCCGGTCAGCCTGAAATGGGAAAAACTGCAGGATTTTGAACTTGGAAAAATTTGAAAAATTGTTTTAGGTCTAAACAAACTAGAGAGACATGTTAGTAGGAGTATGTATACATGATCTAGACAAGATTTTATTTTATAAAACTTAGGTTCATGTAAATCTCTACTAAGGCATGAAACCAAATTTTGAAAATGAAAACAAGACCAAATTTTATCAAAACCAAATTTTGTGTGTGTGTGTATCCTAGAGCCAAATAACCAAGACTCAAACTTTAACATTCTATTCTTACAATGATTCTAAGGACTTCAAGATCTTCAATAGGCTTCTTCATATGATCTTCAACACTTGTTCCTTGAGCCCAATTGGAGTTGACTTGAGTCCAAATCCTTGTATTTGTGAGAGAAGACTTCTAGAATGAATAGAAACCTGAAACACACTTAAACAACAAATATTATTAGTACAAATAACTAATATGTTTTGTAATCATCAAAATACACTAATCATGGGTGATTGTAACCTTGGGCCAACATGGTCTTGATACATGTTTCATATATTTTCTAAAGATTTATGTCAAGTTTAGAACTTGTATCTCAATTTCCAATACATGGTTATACCTCTTAAAAACCAATACAATTTTTATTAGAAAAATTTTCATTTCAATATCTTCAAAAAAAATAGTTTTCAGCCTAGGTCGGTCTACCGTTGCCTATGACAGGCCAAGTCGGTCGATGGCTTAGGGTGTGCACGTTGTGCACGTCTTTCGGTCGACCGACCGCTCAACCGCTGATTAGTCTCTAATATTGCATATTTCATGCCACATCTTCACATTTATTTTATATAAAAATGTTGCTAATAATGGTTTTCTTGTGTGTTCCTAGGTCCATTATGTGGAATAAAGAAGAAGTCCAAAAATTTCATTTATTTATTGATTTAAAGCTTACAAATATAGTCATTGACTTTGAATGCTAGATATGCCAGAACAGGTTGCAAAAAATCAGAAACCAGCTGCAGAAACTAGCAGGGGGACAAACCAACAGTCTGCACCTAGTGGCGCGGCGTGCAGCCCCAGAAGGGCCGTTTTCGCAACCTTTTGGTGGGTCCACATGTTGAGTTTTGACTCGTGGCCCCGTGATGTCCCCTGGTGCCCCCCTTTGCCTATAAATACCCCAGGTTTTTTAGAACAGAGGAGAGGAGAGTTTATAGTAGTAGTTTCTCCCATTTGTGTAGTTCAGTTTAGTTTTCTTCTTTCTTGTATTTCTTATTTCTTTTGTAGATCATGTAATAGGGAAGAGAGATGCATAAGATGAAGGTTAGAGTTCTTATAATGGAAGGTGACATTCTATGAAAGATTCCTCTATTGGTTGTCTTCTCTCTAACTCTTTACATGCTTAGCTTTTTCTCTCATGGCAACTAACAACTAACCACTAACTTGCTAACTCCATACTTGATAATCCACATGAATCTAATAGCCTCTACTTGGCCTTGCTTTTGCAAGAGCCATTGATAGCTCATGATGATGGATTCTTACACTCCAACATCTAACTCTCTAGCAAGTTATCATTACTTTATTCCATACTTGTTTTAGTTAGTTTTGATATTTTAAGTGTAGCTTACTCTTATTTGTTGAGTTTGGATGTGAAAGTGATCTTATGGGTCGTGCTTTGTATAGCTCTTGAACCAAGGATTAATGATGGCCAATGAGATATGTGAGGTAACTATCACTAAGATGTTAGCATATTAGTGGAACCATTAGTAGTTAGTAATTATGAGTTTTCTTTCATTTTTACTTTGTTTTAGAAATAATTACAAAAATTACAAATATATTCTTTTTAAAGTTTCTCTCTTTGTTTTCACCATACTCTTCTCTTTTCCTTCTTTCTTTTCCTTTCTTTTCATTCTTTGAAATATAGAAAAACTGTTAACATATAGACGTGAACATACCGGTAAAGCTTTTATCACTTCCCGTCGCTGTAACTTCGACCCGTTTAGCCTCTATGCTATAACGGAAGTATCAAGGAAGCCAAAGCACACACATTTTAACTCTTGATTTCAAAATGACACTTTTTGTGCGCGATTTTCCCCGATCAAATTTTAGCGTCGTTGCCAGGGATCGCCAACCCCTGCGGTCGATCCTTCAGTTGACCAACTGGCTCATCCCTTAGCCTCGGTTGAATTCGGTCGACCGATTGGTTGACTAGAGCCAATGGCTATATTTTGAAATATGGAGGGTTGGTCGACCGGCCGGTCGATCGACACACTGTCAGAACTTCAATAACAGCTAATTTTCAAATCTGTTTCATTTTTTCTATTTTCTGACGGGCATTTCTTATTATTATGGGTCAAAACTTATCCCTAAAGGCCAGGTAAGCCTTACTTATCGGTTTTATGAGTTTCTATATAAATGGGTCATTGGGTTTGAGTTCAAGACAACAAGTTTTTACAAGTTTTCATAGAAAATAAAGTTTACTCTAAAAGAGAAAAGTTTTCTAGCTTCCAATTTTCAAATGCAATCTTTCCAAAGCTAATTTCATTTAATTTTTTAGCTCTTAAATTCTTTCTATTTGAATTTCTACTCTCACATAACTCCTTGAGTTTTATTTCATATTCTACTCTATAGGAAGTTGTAAGAGAGAGTGTTTGTAATCTTAAGTGATCACCAAGAGCTTTATAACCTCATTGGCTTTGTGCTACCTCTTGTGTAGAGGATTGAGTAGTGGAGTTGTGTACTCTGATCTTGTGTAGATCTTCTGTAATTTCTTGTTGTAAGGTCTCTTTGTGGAAGATCTTTTAGTGGATAGTGAAATCCTCCAAAGTGGTGAAGGCGGGAACGTAGAGCAGTGACTCGAACCTCGAAATAAATTCTTTGTATTTGCGATTTCTTATCTCTTGATCTCTATCTCTACTATTGCTTGCACTTGTGTTTTTGCTTCTATTGCATTTACTATTCATTGCTTGCATCTCCTTCATTATTCACACTTGTCGATCTTTACTCATCTTAATAAGAAAGCAATTGAGCACCTTCACGGGAAATTTGGCTTCAATTCTTGTTTTAAGTGACCTATTTACATCATTTAACATAGATTTTTATTATTTTGCATTTGATTAGCATTACACCTATTCAGCCCCCCTCTAAGTATATTTCAGAAGGATCTCTGATTTGCCTTCCGGATCCATCCGTAAGCAAAGTTCATGGAGGAGCTTTGATCTGTTATCACATATTCTCACTTAAGTGTATTAGGTGATTGTGCATTCAGATATTACCTGGAACTCGGACCCCTACCGAGGACCGAGCAACACTAGATATGGTCGTTCAAGAGTGAGATGAAAAGATGCAGAGGTTCTGCTTTGAAGACAGCCTGCATTCTTTTACGCCTATGTGGATCCATGGTTACACCTTCCTCCCCGTGTTTGGTTGTTATATTAGGAGGAACACGGATAAATCTCCCCTCTGGACCAAGTATTTCAAACAGAAACCTTGGGAGAGGATCGTTGGTGAGGAGACAAGAGCGTCAGTAGAAAGGACAGTATATTGTGGGGGAGCAATTATTTTTCATTAACTTTAAGTTTTGATGATATCATCCATTTTTTTAAAAAAAAAGGAGGGGTTGTGTTCTTGTCCAATTGTTTTTATCTATTTTATCCCTAATATTTATTATATAACATTTTTTTTATCCCTTTATTGATGAGTGATGAAAAAAGAGAGAAGAATTAAGTGTTATATTTAAGAGTTATATTTTATGAATATTCTTATTTTATGTATTCTTATTTTATGAAGATTTAGTTTGAATCTGAATTGATTCTGTACTTGGATGTTTGTTTGTTTATGAATGGTTGGATGAATATAATATGCATATGGACAAATATTTTGAAATTGGTATCTTGAGGATATACATATAAGCTTTTATTTGGTATCATATTGAGTTGATGTAGATATTACTATGAATTATTGATATCAAATTGTGTTTTAATTGAATATATTATTGTTTTTAGTATATGCATAAATTCAGGAGGAGTGTTATTTAAATCTCACTCTAATATATGCATATATAACTCCATGAGTTTTGTCATCATCAAGAATGGAGATATTATTAACCCAAAGGTTGAGATTGCTAATCTAAAGGTTCAATCAACAAAGTGTTTTGATGATTTCTAACTCATGTAGTTAGAACTAATGATCTTGAAGTTATCTTAAACATATACAGGTTATTTATCAAGATACAGACTGCTAAAGATCATATTATGAGCTCAAGCTCAAATAATACTATTTGAAATATCTCTTGTTGAAGAGTGAAGCTAAAGGAAGTTGGATTCAGTTAATGTTGCATTAGACATTTGGAGAGAGTGTTAGTTAGAGATCTCTCTCCTATCAGTTATATTATATAGCTAAAATAAAGTCTAAATCTACCCTTATTCTTACTTTATTCCTAATACAATTCATATATCTACTCTTTTACAAGTAACATTTCCTAACACTCCCCTCAAACTGGAGATATACATCACACATAATCAGCTTGTCACAAATAAAATCTATTGTTATTTTATCAGGTGATTTGGTAAGAAGATCTGCTAACTGGTGTCCGATGATACATGCTTCACCACAACGATCTTATCCTTAAGTTTCTTATGAACTATATGACAATCAATCTTAATGTGTTTTGTTCTCTAATGAAATGCGTTATTTTCAGTAATATGTATGTTTTGTTGTCACCATATAGTCTCATAGGACACTCTAGGGGGAAACCAAACTCTGTCAATAAATCTTTAATTCAGATAGCTCTAATATCATATTTGTCATTGCCACGTACTATGACTCTGCACTGGACCGAGAGACCATACTCTACTTCTTATTTTTCATAACATAAGATTTCATCTAAGAAAGATACAGTTTCCTTGGTTGACCTATCAAAATGGCACCCTGCCCAGTCCGCATTTAAGAAACCTGCCACTTGAATGTGTTTATGATCTGGATAGAGAAGTCTTTTCCCAAGATATTTCTTCAGATATCTAAAAATCCTCATTACCGCCTCCAAATTGGTAGTCTTCGGTGCTGACAAAAATTGACTCACTACGCAGACTGCGAATGTGATGTCCAGTTTAGTCATCGTCAGGTAGTTCAATTTTTTCACTAATCTTGCATGATCAAGAAGCTTCCCCTTATCTAGTAATAGCTTTGTGTTCATCCATTGGAGAATCAATACTCCATCATCCTACTATTCTAGTGTCTGAAAGCAAGTCAAGTACATGCTTCCTCTGTGATAGAATAATACCCTCCTTGGACTTGGCCAACTCAATGCCTAAGAAATACTTCAAGGATTCAAGATCCTTAATCAAAAACTGCTTCTATAATTACTTCTTTTGGCTATCAATCCCTTTGTGTCATCTCCTGTGACTACAATATCATCTACATATACAATTAGCAGGATCCTCTTCTCATGTTTTTTTTACTAATTAAGGGAGGGGGTCTCATAAAGGTGACCTGATGTCCACACAGCATAGGATTTGAACCATGGACCTTATGGGTGAGCGAAATTCTTAACGAGCCACTGGGCCACATCCTCTTTTCATGTTGTATCCGTCAAAATACACAGTGATCTTTCTCTAACCGACAAAGTCTTCTGAATCACTAATGTAAAGCTCCCAAATTAAGCTCTCGGGGAGTGTTTAAAACCACAGAGTGACTTCTTAACCAGCAAACTTTTTGCGCACTCTCTCTCAGACCAACAAAACCTGAAGGTTGCTCTATGTCAACCTCCTCATCGAGAATACCATTGGGAAAGGCATTCTTAATGTCCAATTGATGAAGTGATCAGTGGTTAGTTGCTATTAATGATACCATGATCCACACAGATATTATCTTCATGACCGGGGAGAAGGTATCTACATAATCCATGTTGGCCCAAGGTTACAATCACCCAGTTTTTTGAGTTTTGATGATTACAAAACATATATAGTTATTTGTACTAATCATTTTCTAGTGTTCTAAGTGTGTTTCAGGGTTCTAAGGATTCAAGTTGTGTTCTTCCATAAAGGAAGGTACTTTTGATTCAAGATGACTCAATTCGGGTTCAAGGATTCAAGCTATGCAACATTCCATGGAGAAGCCCTAATTTGAAGACCTTGTTGTCACCTAGAATCTTTTTAAGAATTAGTTTGTTAAAGAATGAGGTTATGATTTGTTGGCTCAAGAAAACACACACACACCCCTTTATTTTAAAAATACGGTTTTTGTTATGGGAATTTGATTTAGGTGCATGTCTTGATGGTTATACATGACTCAAATTATTTTATAATTTTACATCTTATTTATATCATGTATACCAACCTTTATAGCATGCTACTTTATCATATAGCCTTAAAAATTATTTTGAAAATTTTTCAAAGTTCAAAAATTTTCCTAGAAAAATCCTGTTTCAGGCCTAACGGTCGACCGGCCGGTCGACCGGATCCATTTCAGGCTTGATCGGTCGACCGGACCGGTCGACCGAGCCTTGTGGTCAGGGCGTGCATGTTTGTGCACGTCTGTCAGTCAACCGAACCGGTCGACCGACTGAAAGCCCTTTGCTCTCGGGTTTTGTCGGTCGACTGGGCCGGTCGACCGACAGAACAAAGAGATATTTTTCCTTTAGCTGCCGGTCGACCGACCGGTCGACCAAGTCTAACGGCTAGTTTGACAATGAACTGTCGGTCGACCGGGCCAGTGACCGACAGTCGCTTGCAGCTCCAACGGCTAGTTTTCAGAGTTTTAATCATTGGATTTGATTGAGATGTTTTGGTCTGATCTCTCTGAATTTTTGGGGGCTACTTCCTGACCTATTAAGCTAGCTATTATGATGATTAGATCTCCTCTAATCCCTATAAATAGATGGCATTGGTCACTTGCAAAAATTAAGAAAAATTCCCTTGTTTTCAAGTTTCAAAAAAGAAAGAAAAAGTTTTTAAAAGCTCTAAATTTTCTAAGTGCATTCTTGGTTACTAGTTTTTAGTTGTTTTTCAAGCTATTTTACAACTGAATTTTTCTCTACACTTCTTGAGCCAAAATTCTTCCTCATTCTATAAGGAGTTGTAAAAGAGAAGTGTGTAGTCCTTGTTGATTACCTTGTTACTTGTTGTTCTTTGTGTTGAGATCCCTCATTGTGTAGAAGGTTGGATTGGTGGAGTTCGGTACTCCGGTCTTCGGTAGACCTCTTGTAATTTTCTCGGTGGATATAGTGGAAACCCTTCACGGTGGTGAAGGCGGGGACGTAGAGCGGTGGCTCGAACCTCGAAACAAATCCTTTGTGTTTGCGATTGATTTCCTTATTGCTTTTTATTGCTTTACATTTCTATCTTGTGATATCTCTTGTGTGCACTTCATTATTGCATCCATTTCATTACTTGCATTTTCTGATCTTTACTCATCTCAAAATTACGCACCTCAACTCATAATCTAGAGGAATCAAAGAGGAGAAGTTCTAAAGCCCTTCACGGAAATTCGGCTTTAATTCTTGTTTTGGGTGACCAATTGCATCATTCTTTCATACTTGTTTAAAAGATCACTAGATTAGCATTAACACCTATTCACCCCCCTCTAGGTGTTTTTCAATTGGTATCAGAGCTTTGGTCCTTAGGCTCTTGGCTTAACAACCTTAGAGAGATCCTATATTGCTAATCACACTATTCATTTTTCATCCTCATATACTTAGTAAAAATGGCTGAAGGAATTAAGACCCCACCCAAGTTTGATGGCCTTAACTTTCCCATATGGAAGGTTAAGATGACCGTGTTCTTACAATCCTCAGGAAGCCGGTTGCAAAGGCGGTGACCAAACCATTTAGTGCACCCATCGGTGATGAGGACACTTGGTCCGATATTGTCACGAAGGAGTTTGATGCTAATGCTAGGGCACACTATGCCTTGCTTTAAGCTCTTAATGACGATGATATTTCAAGAGTCCTTCATTGCAAATTCGCACATGAGATTTGGACTCCTTGCTTGTCACTCATGAGGGAACCTCACAAGTAAAGAGGGCAAAAATCGACCTTCTTCGTTCCCAATATGAAAATTTTTCTATGCAAGAGAATGAAACCATAGATGATATGGTTACTAAATTTATAAAGATTACTAATGGACTTTCTTCTTTAGGTGCGAGATGACAACGACCAAAAAGTGAGGAAGATCATCTGTGCACTCCTCCATCTTGGGAAGTCAAAGCCACTACTTTGAAGGAGCTCAACGACAAGGAAAAAATGGAGCTTATAGGTCTCATTGGAAATCTCAAGATCCATGAGATAGAAAAGAAAAGCAAGAGAAGAGATGGCTCCTCCCAAGAAGAAAGCTATTGCCTTCAAGAGTTCTTCCAACTACTCCGACGACGATGATAAAGAAGAGGATGATGAGGATCTTTCTCTTCTTGTAAAGAATGTTCGGAGAATATACAACAAGGCAAAGTTTCAAAATAGAAGAGATGGCAAGGTAAAGAAGAGAAGAAAATCACTTGCTTCAATTGCCAGAAGCCGGGTCACATTGTTGCGGAATGTCCGGAAAGAGCCAAACCCTCCACCTCCAAGAAGCCATACAAAAAGAAAGTTTTAAAGGCTACTTGGGATTCGGAGAGTGAATCCGATGAGAAAGTTGACACCGCCAACATGTGCTTCATGGAAAATGAAAGCACAAGCAAGGTAACTCCCGATACTTCCATTGATTGTGATCTATCCATGGATTAACTAGGAGAAGCTTTTGAAGAACTATCTCATAACTATGATTTTCTCAAAAAGAAATATTTAAAAATGAAAACAAAAAATGAATCTCTCAATCACAAAGTTTTCACTTTTACAAAAGAAAAGGATGAATTGCTTTCTACTCTTGTTTCTACACAAAAGGACTTTAATAACTATAAAATTTCTTGCAAAGGTAAATTTTCACAAATTGATGAAAATGAAATTTTCATACTAAAAGAGAAAATTGATTCATTAGGAGTAGTTTTTAAGAAATGTGAATTTGATAAAAATAGACTAGATGTTATGTTTCCTAAGAAATAAGTCCCAAAAAAAACATTCACATGCTATTCATGCTCAAGTTCATAAATCACAACCTTTACATCATGTCAAGCACCCTAACATGCCACACTTAACACACACATCATGCATTCATGTATGGTAAAGTCTTTTCATGCACATTTTGTGGCCGTAAAGGTCATTTGGTTAAATTTGCTATGATAGGCTTAATGCATCGCATAATCATGTTTGGGTTCGGAATATTAACTTTCAAGGACCCAAGAAAGTTTGGGTACCAAAATCAACAAATTTGTTAAATGATGTAGGTATATTCCAAGGCCCAACGACGTAAAGGATTGTGGTATCTTGATAGTGGTTGCTCAAGGCACATAACTTGGGATACCAATAACTTTGCAACCCTATCAAGATACCATGAAGGTGGCACCGTCACCTTCGGAGATGACGCTAAAGGAAAAAATCATTCGTATTGCTAATGTTAAACTTGGTACAACTCCTTTAATAGAAAATGTTGTTTTTGTTAATGGCCTCAAGCATAATCTCTTGAGTGTTAGTCAAATTTGTGACAAAGATTTTGATGTTGTTTTTGATAACCTAGCATGTAGAGTTATTGATAGACAATCCAATACATCTATATTTTCCGAATTTTATAAAAGCAATGTATACATGATTGACATGTCTAATATGCTATGCAATGCTACTTGTTTGAAAGCCCTCGATGATGACTCTTGGTTGTGGCATAGGAGATTAGGCCACATTTCTTTTGACCATCTCTCTAGATAAAACAAGAAGGAAATGGTGAAAGGTATTCCTTACTTGAACTTTGAAAAGGACCACATTTGCGATGCGTGCCAACTTGGAAAACAAACCAAGTCTCTTTCAAGTCAATCAAGGATATCATGACATCACGACCCTTGGAGTTGATCCATATGGATGTGTTGGTCCTACTCAAACCAAAAGTCTAAGTGAGAATCGTTTTGCTTTCATTTTAGTTGATGATTTCTCGTGTTTTACTTGGGTTTTCATTTTAGAACACAAAAATCAAGCCTTTTCATATTTTCAAGCCTTTAGAAAAGAGTTGAAAAGGAAAAAGATTCTTCTATTTTAAGAATAAGAAGTGATAGAGGTGATGAATTCATAACCTACCCTTTATCACTTTTTATGAAGAACATGGAATTAAGCATGAACTATCTTGTCTTAGAACTCCACAACAAAATGGAGTCGTTGAGAGAAAAAATCGTGCATTACAAGAGATGGCTAGGACAATGATAAATGAATATAGTCTCCCTCATTACCTATGGGCCGAGGTCGTTAACACATCTTGCTACATATCGAATAGAGTTTTCTTATGCAAAAATACTTCAAAAACATCTTTTGAGATCTATTTTTCTAGAAAGCCAAATGTTTCATACTTTAAAGTTTTTGGTTGTAAATATTTGTTTTGAATACTAAAGATAATTTAGGAAAATTTGATGCAAAGTCTTATGAAGCAATTTTTGTTGGTTACTCTAATACTAGTAAAGCTTATAGAGTTTTCAATAAGTCTTCCTTGACTGTTGAAGAATCTATACATGTAAAGTTTGAGGAATCTAATGTGTTTGCTAAATGAAGACATGGAGAGAACTACTTTGAAGGAATCACCTACTATTGAAGACATGCCAAAGGATGATGAAGGAAATGAAGCTCAAGAAATTGAGGTTCAAGGAAATGAAATTCAAGAAGTTGAAGTGGAGACTACTCAACCACTTCCAAAAGATTGAAGATACAATCCACATCATCCCAAGGATCTTATTATAGGTGAAGTATCAAAAAGGGTAACCACTCATTCTAAACTTCATGATCTTTGTGGGCACTATGCATTTATTTCTCACCTTGAACTAAAGAACATCCTCGAAGCCGAGGGCGACTCATATTGGTTGCTAGCCATGCAAGAGGAGCTCAATCAATTCGAGCGCAACCAAGTTTGGCATCTTGTTCCTAGGCCCCACGATAGACCAACAATTGGTACAAGTGGATCTTTAAGGACAAGTTGGATGAGTCGGGAAATGTTGTTAGGAATAAAGCTAGGTTAGTGGCCCAAGGTTACACTCAGGTCGAAGGTATCAATTTTGAGAAAACTTTTGCACCCGTAGCACGGATTGAAGCCATACGGATGACACTTGCATTTACTTCTTATAAAGATTTTAAACTTTTTCAAATGGATGTAAAAAGTGCCTTCTTAAATAGATTTATTGAAGAGGAGGTATATGTTGAACAACCGCCCAGGTTTGTTGATCCTACACATCCGGATTTTGTTTTCAAACTTGACAAAGCTCTTTATGGTTTAAAACAAGCCCCTAGAGCTTGGTATAAAAGACTTTCCTCATTTCTAATGGTTTTAATAAAGAAAAAATAGATACTACTTTGTTTACAAAACATGTTGAAAATGATATACTTATAGTTCAAATATATGTTGATGATATCATATTTGGTTCTACTAATGAAAATCTTTGCAAAGTTTTTGAATCTTGCATGAAGGAGGAGTTTGAGATGTCTATGATGGGTGAGCTTAACTATTTCCTTGGTCTCCAAATCAAGCAAAGGAAGGATGGGATATTCATCAATCAAGCCAAGTATACGAAGGAACTTATCAAGAGATTTGGGCTTGAAGGGGCTAAGACAAGCAAAACTCCCATGGCAACTACCACAAAGCTTGACAAGGATGAACAAGATACAAGTGTAGACATTAAGCTTTATCGTAGCATAATTGGTAGCTTGTTGTATTTAACGGCTAGTAGGCCAGACATTATGTTTTGTGTATGTCTTTGTGCTCATTTTCAATCGTGTCCTAAAGAGTCCCATTTGATTGCGGTAAAAACGCATTATTAGATACCTAAGGGCACAATTGAAATGGGTTTGTGGTATCTGAAGACCGGACAATTTTTCATGATGAGCGGATGCCGACTATGCGGGTTGTAGAGTGGATAGGAAGAGTACAAGTGAAACATGTCAATTTCTCACTAATTGTCTTGTTTCATGGTCTTCCAAGAAGCAAAATTCGGTAGCCCTCTCAACCGCCAAGGCGGAGTATGTTGCGGCCGGAGCTTGTTGTGCACACGTTCTTTGGATGAAACATGCTCTCCTTGACTATGATTTGCATTTTGACCATATTAAAATATTTTGTGATAATACTAGCACTATTCATATAACTAAAAATGCAAATCAACATATTAAGACTAAGCACATTGACATTCGGTATCACTTTCTTCAAGATCATTATGAAAAAGGTGATATTAAAATTGATTATGTTTCTACCGATTTTCAACTTGCCGATATTTTTACAAAACCAATAGACTATGCTAGATTTTTCTTTATTTGTGGTGAATTGAATGTTTGTGTTATGGATTCATGAAAATAAATTTTTTTAACAATGTTTACCCTTTTTGATGTATGACAAAAAGGGGGAGAAAAAGTTGGTTTTGAGTTTTGAGTTTTAAGTTATAACAAGTTAATTTTGAATTTTGAGTTTTGAGTTTTGAGTTATAAAAAGTTAGTTTTGAGTTTGAGTTTTAAGTTATAACAAGTTAGTTTTGAGTTTTGAATTTTGAGTTTTGGATTTTGAGTTAGTTTTTAAGTTATGGATTTTTTAGCAATATGTTTTGAATTCCTATGTCTTTCTTATACCAAAGTTCTTAGTTTCTACTTTTTATATATAGCCATTCATTTATATAGCATGATTTGAGGGGGAGCTTCCAAGCTCTTTTTCCATGTTTTTATTAAATAACTCATATGTTTTGTCATCATCAAAAAGGGAGAGATTGTTGGCCCAAGGTTACAATCACCCGTTTTTTGAATTTTGATGATTACAAAACATATATAGTTATTTGTACTAATCATTTTCTAGTGTTTAAGTGTGTTTCAGGGTTCTAAGGATTTAAGTTGTGTTCTTCCATAAAGGAAGGTACTTTTGACTCAAGATGACTCAATTCGGGTTCAAGGATTCAAGCTATGTAACATTCCATGGAGAAGCCCTAATTTGAAGACCTTGTAGTCACCTAGAACCTTTGTAAGAATTAGTTTGTTAAAGAATGAGGTTATAATTTGTTGGCTCAAGAAAAACACACACACACCTTCATTTTTAAAAATACGGTTTTTGTTTTGGGTATTTGATTTAGGTGCATGTCTTGATGGTTATACATGACTCAAATTATTTTATAATTTTATATCTTATTTATATCATGTATACCAACCTTTATAGCATGCTACTTTATCATATAGCTTTACAAAGTTATTTTGAAAATTTTTCAAAGTTCAAAAATTTTCCTAAAAAAATCCTGTTTCAGGCCTAACGGTCGACCGGCCGGTCGACCGAATCCATTTCAAGCTTGATCGGTCGACCGAACTGGTCGACTGAGCCTTGTGGTCAGGGCGTGCACGTTGTGCACGTCTGTCAGTCGACCGGACGGTCGACCGACTGAAAGCCCTTTGCTCTCGAGTTTTGTCATTCGACCGGGCCGGTCGACCGACAGAACAAAGAGATATTTTTTTTCTTTAGCTGTCGGTCGACCGACCGGTCGACCGAGTCCAACGGCTAGTTTGCCAATGGACTGTCGGTCGACTGACTGGGCCGGTCGACCGACAGCCGCTTGTAGCTCCAACGGCTAGTTTTCAGAGTTTTAATCATTGGATTTGATTGTGATATTTTGGTCTGATCTCTCTGAATTTTTGGGGCTACTTCCTGACCTATTAAGCTAGGTATTATGATGATTAGATCTCCTCTAATCCCTATAATAGATGGCATTGGTCACTTGCAAAAATTAAGAAAAATCCCCTTGTTTTCAAGTTTCCAAAAAGAAAGCAAATGTTTTCAAAAGCTCTAAATTTTCTAAGTGCATTCTTGGTTACTAGTTTTCAGTTGTTTTTCAAGCTATTTTACAACTGAATTTTTCTCTACACTTTTTAAGCCAAAAATTCTTCCTCATTCTATAAGGAGTTGTAAAAGAGAAGTGTGCGGTCCTTGTTGATCACCTTGTTACTTGTTATTCTTTGTGTTGAGATCCCTCATTGTGTAGAGGTTGGATGGTGGAGTTCGGTACTCTGATCTTCGATAGACCTCTTGTAATTTTCTCGGTGGATATAGTGAAAACCCTTCACGGTGGTAAAGGTGGGGACATAGAGCGGTGGCTCGAACCTCGAAACAAATCCTTTTGGTTTGCGATTGCTTTCCTTATTGCTTTACATTTCTATCTTGTGATATCTCTTGTGTGCACTTCATTATTGCATTCATTTCATTACTTGCATTTCTCGGTCTTTACTCATCTCAACAAGAAAACAATTACGCGCCTCAACTCATAATCTAGAGGAATAAAGAGGAGAAGTTCTAGAGCCCTTCGCGGGCAATTCGGCTTCAATTTCTTGTTTTGAGTGACCGATTACATCATTCTTTCATACTTGTTTAAAAAGATCACTAGATTAGTATTAACACTATTCACCCCCACCCCCCCTCTAGGTGTTTTTCAATGCAGTCCATACATCTGAGACTAATCTTCGAAAACCAATCTTGCTTTTAAACGAGCCAGCGACCCTTCTAGTTTAACTTGATAGTGTAAACCCATTTTCACCTAATGACTTTCTTTCCTAGTGGAAGGCTAACCAACTCCCAAGTCACATTCTTCTCTAAGGTTGTCGTCTCCTCTTATATCACCTGAGACTAACCTAGAATAGACAGTATTTCTTATATATTCTTGGGAATAGAGTATGAATATGAATAAGAAATAAATGAATGAAAGGAGAATGATAAATGAAAATAAGAAAAAAAATTGTAAAGAGGATGTTGAGCACAAATATTTTGCCTTTTTAAAGTGCAATGGGAAGATCATCAGTAGTAGAATTACCAGGAAATTGAGCAATAATAGTGTCAAACAATGCTTGCGCAGGCTTGTTACTGAGACTGGCAGTGGCACAAGAGCAGAAGCTATGCATCTTGTATAGACCTGAATCAGATCCTGAAACAGAAATGTACATTTAAAAGTCACATTTTCAATGTGGACTCATCATTATTGAGTAATATCTCCTGATATATAGATAATCATAGTCATCCTCTGACACAAAAAAAGAAGAAGAAGATATGAAATTTTATGTTTAGACTCGAAAAAGGTTACATCTACAGAAAAGATATATCAGCTTATAAAGAAACAAAAATATTTATAACATTTCTGAATTCTAGAGTAGCCAAGAAAAACCCTTTAAGATACCGAGAATCCAGTTATCTTATGAGACTATGATTATGGACAAAATAGATAGACCTAAAAATTTTAGAAGGCAAAGGGAACAAATCAACATCAGGGTACATGATGGATTATGAGATTTTATGTTGCAATACAAAGGATGATATTTGATTTATCAAGCAACAAGCAGTTAAAATGGCCTCACTCCAATATCTTCGAGTACCTATCTATGAAATAAAAGAGTCCTAGCAATATCAAGAAAGTGCATGTTCTTACGTTCAACTATCCAATTTTTTTGAGGTATGAAAATGTAAGAGGATTGATGCAATATTCTATTTTTTCAAAAAATCATCTAAAGTTATTGTCCAGATATTCTTTAGCGTTATCAGATCACAAAATTTTAATTAGAGTAAAACTGATTCTTAATTTCTAAATAAAAGATTTAAATGTAGAAAATACCTCAGAACAAGATTTTAGAAAATATATCCATGTGACTCGAGAATGATCATTCACAAAGCTAACAGAATAACTAAATACCAGTTTTAAAGGTAATGGACACGGACCCTATATATCAGAATGCACTAAATTAAATGGCTTATCAGCCCTTTTATTAATCCGACTAGGGTAAGACACACAATATTGCTTCTCTAGCTGACAAAACTCACATTCTAAGAATGAAAACCAGACCTAAATCAGGAAAAAAAAAATTTAATATAGGTAGAGAAGGATAACCTAACGGGATAGAAGTGCTGATGTAGGCCACTTGATTGGATGCCACTGTAACTCATATAGTCTGTTCTGCTCACGTCATATGCCAATCATCTTCCCCATCTCAAGCTCTTGAAAAACGCAATGCTTCAAAAAAAATGTCAATGTACTATTTAAACTTTGATAATCTTACTACTGATATTAAGTTGTAAGAAAAATGAGGTAAACAGAAAATAAATGATAGAGGAAGAGTAGAGTGGTAACGATAGTACCAATACCCTAGATTGGTGTGCAGGAGTCATCTGCTAATTCTACAGAGTTAGAGGATGAGATAGAAGTAAAAGAGAACATAATACTTCGGTTCCCAGTCATGTGATCAGTAGGTCCTAAAATCTATAATCCAGATATGTGACCTAGATGATGTAAGATAAGATATAGGAGTACCTGTTTGATCTAGAGTGGTAAAGAGATAGGGATGCTCTCATGGAATCCTGCAATCACTGGGATGAGAGCAACTATAACGACAGCCATTGACACTGCCAAGTTCTCAAAATTACTATTACAATCACTGCAGTCACCACCAACTCTAGAGTAATGAGAAAGCTCAATCACCCAGTTATGTTTACCATTAAAGTTACAAATTACATCTTAAGCATCTTTATGTTATCAAAATCAATAAAGGCATAGCCTAGTGGCTTTCTCACAACCCATATATGTCTTATAACTCTATATGTTTGAAACTCATCCTCAAGGTCCTGCTCAGAAACTCAGGCATTAAAATTACTCATATAACACAAGCCATAATCATCAACAAACCCTTGTGATGACTATAAATGCGTAGATCAAGCTGCCACTATTCCAACGCTTCGAGAATTGCGTGAATCGGGCTCCAAAAGGCTGAGAAATAGCCTGAAACAAAAATTATACTGTAATAATTGCTCAGGCAGCTTGGGGTTGGCTCGATTGACATAGTTGGCTCATAAATGGCTCTGTTGGATCCATCAACTCAGAGATGGCTCGGTCAGAGCCTTCGGCTCAATAACGGTTCTGGGTGAAGCTGTCGGCATAGAGATGACTCGGGTGAAGCCAATGACTTAAAGATGACTCAGGTGAAGCCATCGGCTCAGATATGGCTCGGTCGGAGCCGTGACCTCATAAATGGGTCAGGTAAAGTTGAACAGATCGGGGTTGGAAGCTATTGAGTTTGATGACTTACCTATACAACTTATTAGTTGTATCCGGGTCGGGTATGTTGTTGGATCATGAACCGATTAGTGAACTTGGAACCCAACTTGCTTTTAGAGACTCGGATGAAGAGGGTGAGGTTTGATGAGGCTATGGCATAGCTTGTGGTGGAGACTGTGATGGCTGCATGTGGCACATCGAGAAGGTAAGGAGGATGTTGTCTGCAGTTGCCGTTGGGTCAACATTGGGGGTGGCAATCGCCATCGAGGAAAAAAAAGGGAGGAATATGATGGTAACAATAAGGAAAGAAGGGAGAGGGAAGATGAAGATGAAGATAAAGGCCTTCAGTGTTGTCAGATCACGATGGTGAAGACGGTTGAGAAGAAGACAAAGACGAAGGTTTGCAGTGTTATCAGATCACGACGGCGACGATGGACGCAAGGAAGAAGAAGACGAAGATGAAGGCCTGATCAGTCACTGATATTGTATATATATTGCCAAATTCTTATATTATTATCAAATAAACTATGTTATTTAGTCTTATTTTATTTAATAATGTGCAGGCGTATTACTAATGGAAGTGGAAGAAAATTGAGCCAAAAGCCTGCTTTAATTCTGATTTAAATCTTAATTAAAGAGGGGATAAATATTTAGGAGGATATAGATGATTACAGCTGAAGATCAATGTATATCATGGAGGATCAAATTAGATAAAATTGGTTGATTCGAATTTATACGAATCTAAATCAGTTAGCCTAAGGATCACCGAAGATCAGATCAAAACCAGAGACCAACAGCAAATCCAGCAGGACAAAAGGGGATGAAATCACACGCTATCAATATTCCCCCTAGATGTGGCCAAATGGCCACATCCATGCCGTGAAAACGCGGCGAAAGCTGCGTTTCTGTGGCCAAGTGGTGGAGATAAGGGAAGCGTTTTCACCCCTTATCTCCTCACTCCTTTCCCCTCTAGGTTTTTGCCTACAAAAGGCAAGGAGTTCACTGAAGAAGGGGTCGAAGACTAGTTTAAGTTTATTGCTTTATTCTTAGGATTTAGGATCATTATTAGATAGTTTATGAGAAGTTGTATCTTATTTAGTTTTTGTAGTTCAGTCCAGAAATAAGTGAGAGAGGAAAAGAGTGTGTAATTTACCGTTGAAGTTGTTGGAACTTGATTCTGATGATACATTTGTGAAGCCATTTCATTGGAGCTCTATCTCACAAGATTATACAGCATTCTACATGCTCAAGACTTCCCAAGAACAATAGTTATATATGTGCATTGTATTATTTATTAGAATGTTAAAAGCCTTGAACACATACACAAATAATAAGCCATATAGTCGACTTAAGACTTAGTCGACTAATTGCCTAAGATGCACATCAAGTCTCTATTTCTGTTCTGCATACAATATGTAGTCGACTAATATTAGTTGTAGTCGACTAATATAACTCCGCTGGTCGACTAAGTTCACTTTTCAAAAATATATCTTTTGTATCAACCATTCCCTAGTCGACTTATAAAGGGGGCAAGTCGAAGTCGACTAATCTAGGCAAAATTCAATACCCTAGTAGACTAACCCCCAACCTCAAGTCGACTAATGGCAGTTTCTGACTGTTGAACAGTTTCTGATTTCTGGTGTTTTATCTAACGTTTCAATATTCAAATTTGTCCTGATAACTACCCTAACTGACCATAGATTTCAGCTATAAATAGGGATGTTATCCTAGGCTAAAAACACCAATCATATCAATAGTTTTCTACCTAAAAACTCTATTCAAAAATCTATTTTTCAGAAAACTATTCCACTTTCAATTCTTCACTCAAATTCTAATCCTTTAGTGAAGATTTCTGAGAGTCCACCTATAAGAGTCCTTGTTCATAATCACATACAGATTCAAGGCTTATAGAATTATTTGTAATCACTCAAAGAGAAAGATTGTACAAGAACGTCTTCGGGTTGAAGAGAAGTTGTACAAGGTGTTGTCTTCTTGGTTGTAAGAAGAGTTGTATACATTTGCAAAGTGAATTGTCAAGTGGTATACAAGGTGTTAAATTTGGGTGTACAAAATCAAAGGTTAAAGAAAAATCTCAAGCGCGGGGCTAGGAAACTGGATGTAGGTCAAGAGGACCGAAACAGAATAAATCACTTGTGTTTGCATTTGATTTACTTTCTGTGATTTATTTCCTTTTATGCAAGTTTTTATTTAACGCTAATATCTTTGTTTGAGTGTTAACGCAATTTTAGATCCTACAATTGGTATCAGAGCCCTGCATACCCAGTCAACAACCTACAAGGATGGCAACGGAGTTTCCTTCATCGCAATTCAAAGAAGGACATTCTACACAACGTCCACCACTATTTGATTGATCGAACTACAATTACTGAAAGTATAGAATGAAGATTTACTTGCAAGTGCTCAACTACGAACTATGAAATATAGTAGAAATAGTGTACACCAAACTGACTACAATTACAGCGCTTAGGGTGATGATCAAAAGAAGAATGCTGATTGATGCTAAACCTGCACAAAAAATACGGATTTCAGATCTTATAATAAAAACGTGCAAGTGCTCAATACTTCCGCTATAGCAAGTGGCTAATGCGGGTCGTGATCCACAAGGAGGGTTTGCGATGGAAGCGTTTACAGTTTTATTGAAATCGTTATAAAAATCAAACGAGAGTTCTTCTCTATTTTTAAGTTAAGAAAAAGAAAAAGAAAGTTAAAGGTTAAAGTTAAGAAGAAAGCGAAGGATGAAGAAGGTGGAAAATCAGAAAACGATGAAAAGCGACTATGTATAATGAAGTGGAGAAGAATGAAAACGATTTGGAAGAAGTGGTTGGTGATCTAAACTAAGAAAGAAAGAAAAGAAGTAAAGAGATCTTACCTAGGTTGATTGATGACTTACTTGGAAACCTTTTTGCAAGTTCTACCTTTTTGCTTCGGAGGCGTTCAACGCATAGATCATAAACTCGAGCTCGGTCCCCGTGCACATTATATCGTCAAGCATAAGAAGAACGAAATGATGCGAAGCTTGGAAGAGGAGAACGTCTTCATGAACTATCGCTGGCTCTCACGTAGCTTAGTTAGACTTGCTTTGGAATTCACTTGTACACTTCAACAACAACCAAGGTAAAGTAGAAGAGGAAGAGAGAAGCAAAAACAAATGTAAAGTAAAGCAGAAAAAAACAAACAAAGCATTTACCTTTATTACTTGCTGAGACAATGAAAGAAAGGAGTAGGGTACATCGTCGGTGTCACTCTCAACATCAGCCCCTCTCTCTTACTTACATGAATCTTCTTCTACCCTAAGTTACATACAAGTTACATAAAAGTAAAAACTAAACTACAAAATGGAAGAACTAGTCTAAAATCCTAACTCTGCATTCGCCTCCCTTTTGCCTTTGAGTGAAGGTATTATAGGAGAAATGGAGAGGGTAGAGGAGTGTGAAGATAAGTAAATCTAGCAATTTTTGAACTCCCATTATCTTCAAACTTGATTTGAGGTGGATATACAGTTCTGATCTGCAGTTTGTTGGCATATTGATTGCTGAATATCACTTATCAAATAACAGAATTAGAGATAATGATCAACATAAGAGTTGTAGCTCTGTAAGTCTGCTTTCTGGATCATCTTGAATCATCAGAATTGAGATTCTGTAGCAAAAGTTATGATTCGAATACTAAAATGTATCCAGTCAGAATCTGAATCAAACTTGCTTCATCTCATCCCTTGATCTTTGCTTTAACCGATCGATTCTGAGAGGATTCTTCTCAACCAGTTTTCAACCTCTTGATTTTTCCTGATTTAGTGAGTGTGAATTAATTCTGATTTAATTCAGAATTTTGGTGGGCTTTGGGCTCATTCTCTTCATCTCCTTAAAGAATGGGCCTGCAAATAAATTAAGCAATTAATTAAGACAATGCAAAGTTTTATTCTAAAATAGGTATGAAAATATGATATTAAATATGCAACATTAGTGACCAATCAATGCGAACCTTGATGCCAAAACGATGAATGCATTATTCTGCGCCTTACCAAAGAAGAATTCAATCGTGTGTCAACAGCCACATCTACAAATCAAATATGGCACACTCTACAGGTAATACATGAGGCACAAATAAGGTTAAAGAATCTAAAATTTTTATTCTTATCCACAAGTTTGAACTCTTCAAAATGAAGGAGAATGAAAGCATCTCAGAAATGGTTATAAGATTCACTGACATAACAAATTCCTTAGCATCCCTTGGAAAGGAATACACCCAAGTCAAAAAAGTTCGCAAGATTCTTCGTGCACTCATATCAGAATTGGAGAAGAAGATAACTGCAATCGAAGAAGCAAATGATCTCTCCACTATGTCATTAGAAAGTCTCATTAGTAATTTAATGGCATATGAAGTACAACTGGAAGACAGAAAGAAGGATGAACAACAACATTTCTCAAAGAAGAAAGAACTTGCCTTCCATGCATCCTCAGATACGGACAATTCAGCTGACGATGAAGAGGAGATGGCAATGCTCTCAAGAAAGTTCAGAAAGTTCATGAAGTAAGGTAAGTTTAAATGTTTTAATTGTAATAAAATAGGTCATATGAAGAAAGATTGCCCATTGCTCAAAAATAAAGGTAAATTCAAGAGCAAAAAGGTTAAAAAGAAGAAAAACTATCAAGCATCATGAGAACATAGTGATTCCTCTTCCTCTGATGAAGAAGAAGCCGCTGAACATGCCAATATTTGTTTCATGACTCAAGAAGAAGATGAGGTACAATATACTGAACTCTTAGATTTATTTCATGAATTATACAATGATCTTAAGAATGAAAGTAAAGAATAAAGTTTTGTCAAAGAAAAATGAAAAACTTATCAAAGAAAATTTATGTTATGTTTCTCAAATTTCTTCTATAAATTCTCAAAAAAATGATTTTAAAAAGTGATATCATCATTGAAAAAGGATAGTGAGAATTTTATAAAAGAAAATATTATGCTTGAAAAGGAAATTTTGTCTTTAAATGAAAGAATTACTATTTTAAATAAAGATATATCAAGTTTCAAAATGAAGTATGAAGAGATCTTGAAAAAATGTGTCTAAATTTAATTAAGGAAAAGAAAAGTTAAATGATTTGTTATCATATCAAAAGATGTCACATAATCATATGTTCTTGGATTCTTAAATCAAAGTGAAAAATCTACACATGTTAGTAAAAAGAATCATAATTCATATAATTCTTTTGTGAAAAGAAATACTGATATTATTTCAAAAAAGAATTAAGAACAAGTACATATGGATTCCTAAAAACTTAAGCATTTTGATAAAAATACTTATATGGCATCATACATACATTCTATATGTAATTCATGCAATTATATGTAGACTAATAGATGAAAACCAAATTCAAATTGGATTTAGATTCCTAAAGGTTAATGCTTTGATCTTATAAATGATTGATACCATTTTAATGTTTATCTTTCAGGTACCATCTAAAAAGTTGATAAGAAAAATATTTTAAACATTTATCATATATATTGTGTTATGATATATTTTTTGCAGGGGGAGAACACATGTTTTCTATATCTATTATAACATGTTCTACGTAGGGGGGAACATATAACATATTCTCTGCAGGGAGAGTTTTCATGCATAAAAAGTGTTATCATCAAAAAGGGAGAGAATGTTGGAACTTGATTCTGATGATATATTTGTGAAGTGGAGCTCTATCTCACAAGCTTATACAGCGTTCTACATGCTCAAGACTTCCCAAGCACAATGGCTATGGATGTGTATTGTATTGTTTATTAGAATGTAAAAGCCTTGAACACATACACACATAATAAGCCATATAGTCAACTTAGACTCTTGGTAGTCGATTAATTGCACCTATAGTCGACTTACCCCATACTATAGTCGACTTAATTTTGCCTAAGATGCATACCAACTCTTTGTTTCTGTTCTGCATACAATATGTAGTCGACTTATAATTTTCCTAGTCGACTAAATTAGTTGTAGTCGACTAATATAACTCCGCTGGTCGACTAAGTTCAGTTTCCAGAAACATGTCTTTTGTATTAGCCATTCCCTAGTCAAGTTGCCCCTTTATAAGTCGACTACCTAGGCAAAATTCAATACCCTAGTCGACTAACCCCTAACCTCAAGTCGACTAATGGCAGTTTCTGACTGTGGACAGTTTTGATTTTCGTGTTTTATCTAACGTTTCAATATTCAAATTTATTCTGATAACTACCTTAACTGACCATAGTTTCAGCTATAAATAGGGATATTGTCCTAGGCTAAAAACACCAATTCATATCAATAATTTTCTACCCAAAACTCTGTTCAAAAATCTATTTTTCAGAAAACTATTTCTACTTTCAATTCTTCACTCAAATTCTAATCCTTTAGTGAAGATTCTAAGAGTCCACCTATAAGAGTCCTTGTCACGATCACATACAGATTCAAGGACTTATAGGATTGTTTGTAATCACTCAAAGAGAAAAATGTATAAGAGCGTCTTCGGGTTGAAGAGAAGTTGTACAAGGTGTTGTGCCTTCTTGGTTGTAAGAAGAGTGTATACATTTGGCAAAGGGGATTTGTCAAGTGGTATACAAGGTGTTGATTTTGGGTATATAAAATCAAAGGTTAAAGAAAAATCTCAAGCAGGTGACTTGGGGACTGGATGTAGGTCAAGAGGACCGAACCTGGATAAATCACTTGTGTTTGCGTTTGATTTACTTTCTGTGATTTATTTCCTTTTATTAACGCTAATATTTTTGTTGAGTGTTGGCATAATTTTTAGATCCTACAGAAGTGACAATCAAAGGAGATTCACCATTACTTAAACTCTGCTCAACTTTACTGGTATGTCTATGTTTTCATTTCATTCATTGTTTACTTTTCCATCGTTATGAATAGATGAATCAATTTTCTAGGCTCACTATTCTTCTTTTTCTATAAGCATTCTTCTTGATTGATTTCTATAAAAAAGAACCCAATGAACCGTATGAACGCCATATTGGGAGTGTTCTTGAAGGCACATGAGGATGGGCTTAGACTTACCTTAAACTTCAATCAATCTTGAAAACAAGTCTTAAACTAGTTTTTATTTCATACTTGAGAAAATCTTGATGATTTAACATTTCATTTAAGAACTGTTTCAAAAAGAAGTAATTTTTTTCAAACTCATCTTATGTGTTTTACTTGATTCCTTCTAAAAGTCTAATTTTTTTCTATGATCTCATTGAGGCATTTTAAGTTTTCAAGCGAATGAGACATAATTGAACAATTGATAGTGAGCCCAGGTTCTTCCTTATTAAGAACAAACAAACACAATCAGTCTCATAGCATTTTAAAGATCATCTTCTCCAAAACCTTATCCAAAATTTTATGTTTTCTATAAATCACTTCTCTACTCCCACTTTTTTCAATTAAAAAAACACCAACACCAATCTTGTTTTTAAAATAATACATTGAAACGCTTTCATCGCATCTCTCCTCGAGGACACGACATATTAGCCCGAATTCTTCCCACTATTTCTACGATCAATTTTTAGCGTCGTTGCGAGCGAGAGAACGGTGTAATTATTTTTTAAAATTTTTGGTGTTTTATTTAGGATGAAAACATCAGATTTAGTGTTCAAGTATTACAGAAGAAGATTTGCTATTTTATGCCCTATTCTAAAAAGTAGGAAACAGAATTCTAAGAGATTATCACGCAAAAGCTTTCTTTTTGTACTACTAAAAACTATTTTTTGCAGAACATATTGCTTTGCAAAATACAATTTCTGCAAGTGTTATTTCTGCTATTTCTGATATTTACATAAACCCTATTTTAATCTAATAGTAATCTGATTGATTGCTAATTGCTTAAAAAATGTTTAGACTTGCCTTATATGCATTTGTCTAATTATATTTCTTTTTCAATTACTGTTGAAGAAAGCTGGAGACAAGCTATGTTTGCATAACATCTAGCATAGAAATATTTTGGGTGTTTTATTTGCTTTTTGATTGTTACTTGTTTTATACTTGGATACTTGCATAATCAATCGTAAGGGCAAACCCAACATAAGATAAGGTGAGGGAGTCATTACCCTTCCTTAGCCAACAAACCATCTCCAAGTATGCACAACCTAAGCCTAACTTAAAATTCAATAGACGCTAGCCTTAGAGACATCTTGAACTCATTAGGAGATTATCCTTAGTGGAAGATGTTAGAATTTGACTCCTGTAAAATCGGTGTCAAAGGACAGGGATTGAGGGGTGAAACCCGAATGCTGGTGGTTTGGCTTAATTAGGCCTGTCACTTTTGCGTGGTTACCTCCACCAATCTTGCTCTGACTTGACTAATTAGCTTGTGATCAAAGTCTGCATTATACCTCCTATGGACAATCAACAGTTAGAAGTTGTCTAGGTCCAAGGATTACCTTAGACTAGGCTTGGTTGCTTTTTCTCGTTGACTATTAGCAAACTTATTTGTGGTAGTGTTTGTATTTGCAAGTGTGGTCAAGAGACCCAAATTCATCTAGGTTAATTAAAAAACACATCACCACTCAAGTTTGAAGCAAAACCAGATCCGGTTATGGCTTAACCAACATCATTGCAGGATAGATTCTACCCCCTGAGAACCTCACTTCCATCTTGCATCCAACTTCCATCGGTGGTGAACATACTTTGAGCTCAAGGCTCAATCATTAACATACTTTCTAAGTTTATGGCTTAGAGTCCGAAGATGTGTATTTATTTATAAGAGAATTTGAGGAGGTATGCTTAATGATGAAAATCCCACACCTTATAGATGATGCTATTAGGTTAAAATTGGTCTCATTAACTCTTAAAGACATAGCCAAGAAATAGCTTACAGCTTAGCGGCCAGCTCTATCACATCGTAGGATGGTTCATCAAGATCTTCTTGAAGAAATTCTATTCAATTCATAAGACCTCTCTCATTATGAAGAACATCATGCAGTTCAAGTAAGAACCTACTAAACCATTTTGGAAGTACTTTGAACGCTTCAAAGACTTCCTTGTCGAATGTTCTCATCATAGAATAGTGAAATAGCGACAATACCAAATTTTCTATGACGGTTTAGACTACTCAACCAAGACCCTCTTAGAAACCATGTGCCAAGGGGGATTATGAAACAAAAGATAGGATTTATATGAGAATCTAGCTGAAAAAAACCATCCAATGGAAACCAACTAATGAAAACTCTAGGAATTCAAACTCCATCTCTTCAAAAGGAGGTCACTATTCAATTGAATCATCCATACCTGCCGAGGCTAGAATAGCAAACAAAAGCGAGAAGACTGGAAGCTTTAGAAACTAAGGAACCAAGTCCAATCAACCAAGTTAGCCTAAACCAATTTTCAATTTTGGGTTGTACTTACTGTCAAGTCATAAATCATGTGTTAAGGAGTGTCTAGTGTTCCAAGCTCAGCAATAATTTTTTGAACTGATGAATGCGGCCTTTTCAAGGCACAATAATAATCCTTACACACAAACGTACAATCTTGGCTGGAGAAATCACCAGAATTTCTCATGGAGCCAAAAAACAATGACCACTCAAGGTCAAATCATCAAAGCCACTTCCAACATTCCAATCATTAACCCAATTTTTCAAAATATCATCACAATTCTTCTAACCATCAACCTAATTTTTCCAATTATCAACAAAACTTTCCCGTCCAAGCTTCATAATCTTCCTTCCAAAATCCTCCATTTGAGAAGAAAATGATCGATTTTAAGATACATGAATAACCAAGAGTCTCTCATCAAACATTATAGAATATCCATACACGAGTCATAATGAGGCTAGAGGTTCAAATGAGCCAATTAGCCAATTCATAGAATGAGAGGCTAAAGGGTGCCTGCCCAGTCAGCTAGTAACGAATCCTAAGAATTCCCACGAACCTATTGGCTGAGGATCAACTGTTGAATCAATGTAATATTGTTCATACATTGAGATCGGGAACAAAAGTTGATATCAAGTGTTCAACGCCAACCAATCCCAATCAGCACAATTACACACAAGCATCCACCTCATCTAGTCCCAATTCTTTCAAATTTTGATGAATCTGAAAAGGATAAGTCAACCAATCAGGTTCACAAGCGTATAGTACCATTCTTATTGGCTGAAGAATAATAAGCAACATGCACACATGGATAAGATAATTGAGATTTTTAATCAAGTAAGATAAAGATGCCTTTTCTTTATAGGATTCAATAAGTCCCGTCATATGCTAAATTCTCTAAAGACATGTGCACAAAGAAAAGAAAGACTAATGTACCCAAAAAGGTTCTTAGTCACAACATCAGTGAGCTACTGTTGGGTCAAATCTCTGTCAAGTACAAGGATCCCAGTTATCCTACCAGTGCTTGCACAATAAGACAAGCCGAAATTAGTCGTGTACTACTGACTTGGGAGCAAGTATCAACTTGCTCCCCGTCTTTAGGTTATCAACAACTCGGGCTGGGTGAGCTTAGTCCAACCCGAATCACCATGCAACTGGCTGACCGGTCAGTGACAGATTCCAAAAAGGGAAATTAATAATACCCTTATCTGGGTCGGGGAGTTTATTTTATCCCATAATTTCATAGTTCTTGAAATGCAACATGTTTTCAACCCTAGGTTGCTAACTCCAGTTATCTTAGGGCATCCATTCCTTGCAACTCTCAATGCAATAATCAATGTAGGAATGGATCCACGAGGTTAATCTTTGGAGACATGACTAGAGAAATAAATGTCTTCAACCTAGGAAAAATAACCCCGAGATATAGAAAAGAA
>JAVJIF010030903.1:0-116973 GCA_038442645.1 Agave tequilana
TCCATTTAACTAGTTACGGTATTCTTCACTATGGTAGTGATTTTCAAACAAAGCTTATTTTCAAATCTATTTTTGAAAACCCCTACCCTTGATGGGCGGTATGGATGGGAGATCATGGTCTTGTATGCTTTAAAATGAAAATCATTTAAAACTTGAACCTTGATTGGGAGGTATTGTAATATGATGTATACACTTGAACTCATTGCTATATCAATTGGTATCATTGAACTCTTTCAATTGGTATCATTTTGATCTTTTTGTATACTCATATGTTTATTGTGTATGTATATTTTCATTAGTATCATCTATTGGTGATTGGTACTCATTCTATTTCATACACTTTTATTTTTGTGCTTAAATATAAATTTTTCACAAAATCTTGTCTATGCTGGTGCTTGAGCTTCAATTTGTTTCAATTGATTACTTTTAAATTGGTATCAAGCCCATGCATTTTTTTTTAAGTTGGTATTTCATAAAGGGGGAGAAAATTTAATTTTGTCTTTAAATTGGTGATTCTTCAATTGGTATTTGTTTCCCACTCCCTTACTTTATGATTGAAAATTCATATTGGTATCATATGTTTAATATGAAAATTATTTACAATTGGTATCAAAATTGTATTTAGACATTCAAAATTTATTATATTTAATTTCAATTGATATCAAGATATTTCATGTGTTTTTGCTTAAAATTGGTATCTAAAAATTTTTTTTAAGAAAATACAAAAGTTTTGATTTGTATTGACTATATGCATATAGATTCATGATGAGTGTATCTTGTATTGAAGAGCTTAACATCTCTTCGTATGTGGGTACACGTGTGTAGGGGGAGCTTCACATCTCCTCTTATGCATTACATAGTGTGTGTTATGTGAATTAGGGCTTAACATTCCTCTTTCATGTAATGCATATGTGTAGGAAGCTAACTTAGCGTCTTCCTCTTCATGATTATATATAGCATATAACATATATTGATATTTGTTTATTTTCAATTGATATCAAGATGCTTCATTGACATATTATCTATTGATATCATGTTGTTTATAGTCACCCCTTATTGACCTTATTTTTGTTTTAGACAAAAGGGGAGAACATTGTTTTATTGTTTTGATTGACTTAAAAGGGGAGAAAGATTTTTACCCCTCATTTTATTGTTTGGATTGTTTAACCCTCTCTTGATCTTTTTGTTTGACAAAAAGGGGGAGAAGTATTTGAGTTTGATTTGATTTTACTTTGAACCCTTTGTTGATGATTGACAAAAAGGGGAGAAAGTATTTGAGTTTGAGTTTATATGCATGTTTTCATTGTTTAAGGGGGAGAAGTATTTGAGTTTATATGCATGTTTTCATTGCTTAAGGGGAGAAAGTATTTGTCTTCCTTGTTATTTATGCATATATGTTTGTATTGCAAATAGGAAAAGATCTTGATTTATGCTTGTTGCATGTTTTATCTCCATACTTGCATACATATTCATGTGTTTCATTTCCATATCTTATTATTTATGTCTATGCATGAGTTAAGGGGGAGCTTCTTTGAAGCTTAACTTTAATCCATGCATATATAACTCCATGAGTTTTGTCATCATCAAAAAGGGGGAGATTGTTGGCCCAAAGGCCTTCCACTCTAGTTTTGATGATGATTAACTCATGTAGTTATGTTTACTAATAATCTTGTATTGTTTAAGTTTCAGATCATTAACCAAGATATTAGTTGGTGATTAGCTTCAACAAGGAGTTTAGAAGCTTTTCATGATGATTCCAGGGCCCAAAGCGTCAAGATCACACATTGCCTAGCCCATGGATGGAGTTTTGGAACAAGTCTACTTGAAGATGAAGATCGTCAAGAAGACTTAGGTATCCATAGTTTAGATAGTGTGTTTTTAGATCCATTTGTAAAGTTTAGTATAGTTGATATGCTCAAGTGCACACAACACACAAAAGATTTATGTTTTGGATTTTGGTTTTCATGAATAGTAGATCAAAACAAGCTTAAATTGTTTTTATGTATATTAGATATGTTCTAGATATACATACATGGTTTTAACTTCCTATACAAGCTTATTTTGATGTCCCTATTCATGTGTTGAAAAATCAAGTTTGATAAAATACGGTTTTGGTTTTGATAAAATTTGCAAGACTAAAAAATGAATTGATAAGTTGATATATGTCTTGAAATTTTTATCACTTGTTTTATGTTTCAATATAAAATGATAAAAACAAGTTTTATGGAATTTTAGAAAGATAAAAGATTTTTATAAAAGATTTTACCCTGTTTTTCAGACTCAGTTTTTGTTCCAGGCTTCAACCAAGTCGACTAGTAGCCTGACTAGTTGACTAAGGCTGAGGTCGGTCGACCGGGCCGGTCGACCGACGTTCACAATTCTGTGCACGTTTGGAGGCACTGGGACGGTCGACCGCTCCGGTTGACCGGAGCACTTACAGTGCTCTCTGTTTGTTTCGGTCGACCGGGCCGGTCGACCGCAGTTGCCCAACGGTCATATTTCCGACCGTTGGCGGTCGACCGGCCGGTCGACCGTTGCCTGTCAGAGCTGCCAGCTCACTCTAACGGCTAGTTTTGTATTGGGGCTATATATACCCCATCTCTTCATAGTTTTTGTACAGGTTTTTAGAGACAAAATTTCCAGACTTTCCCTATTGTTTTAAAAGAGTTTTAAAAAGAGTTTTGTGCTTTAAACTTCCAATCTTTATTGTTTTTGGGTTTTTGAAAAATCAAAGAAAACTAGGGTTTTGGGATATTGATTTGATCTTTAATTTCTATCATATACAAGAGATTTCCCAAGTAGTTTTTCTTTGTTGCTTGTTTCCAAAAACACCTAGTTTTCCACACTTGAGCTATCACCTATCCTAATCTATTTAGGATCTTGTTTTTGTGAAAAAGAAAAGAGAAAAGAAAGAGAGATTAAGTTTGTGGTTTTTGGAACCACTTGTTATAAACACCCTTATTCTTGTTGTATCCCTCTTAGGTAGAGGTGATCGGGTGATTGGTTTGCTCCCTCTAGTGAGAGGTGGAGTTTGGTTGTAAACCTCTTCGGTAGAGGTGTGGTTGTTGTTGTTGTTTGGTTACGGGCCTACCCCTCGGTTGTGAGGTGGTTGTTTGAGAGAGGAGTTAGGTACCATTTGTTGTAAAAATCCTTCTCGGTGAAGGTTCCCTCGGTGGGAGTCCTCGGTGGACGGTATAGTGATTGGAAATCCTACACGGTGGTGTAGGCGGGGATGTAGAGCAAGGGTGCTCGAACCTTGAAACATATCTTGGACTTTGCGTTTGATCACTTGTCTCTAAACTCTCTCTCTCATTTATTTGTGCAAAGCATCATACATAACATCATATTATATTTGCTTGTGTTACATATCTATTTGCTTGTGTTGCCTTGCATATATTCTTATTGCTATTCATCCTTATTTGCTTGGCTTGCTTATGTGTGTGCGCCTAACTTATACTTAACCACAAGAGCTTCACATAGCACCTCAACCCATTCAAGGGGAATCAAGAGGAGTTAGTCCAGAGCCCTTCACGGGGAATTCGGCTACACTTGTTGTGTTGTATTAAGTTTGTGCAAGATTTGCATTAGCTTCCGCATTTAGCGAACTTAGTTTTGCATTAAGTTTTAGATTAGCACTAACACCTATTCACCCCCCCTCTAGGTGTTCCCCTTTTTCAAGTTCATACGACCCGAATTGCAAAATATACAACCAATTATTAATTGACATCTTTTATTATTATTACTCGTCCTACTCAGATGTCTAGGTATGTGGACTAGCGTCCCAGCACACATACATCCACATCTAAGTAAAGCGAGATTGTTATTGAAAATCAATGGGATATCAACGAATAAAGTTTACAATTGGTCCCGTGCATGCCGGGACCACGGTCTAGGGTGTTCTGTCGCTGGTGTACGGAACCGGCTGCATGGCGTACAGGAGGATCCTATAAGATACCCTTTCAGGATGGTACCAAGAAGTAGGGAGCCAACACTTCCCTCGGTCACCTGGAGGCCCTCAGGTCGAGCCGGAAGTTTTAGTTGCATAACATATCTGATATCACTGTAAACACGAATATATATTGATATCCATCAGTTTCTCCCAACCGGTTGTAAGTTGTCCCTTTTTATAATTTATTAGATAATTATCATATTACGAGAATAAGCAGTAACAAGTCATGAGTATCAGGAGTACATGTGTATCAGGAGTATGATTTGTACTGGAATATATCAGGAAATATCAATATATCAGGTCATCATTCTCGTATAGTGATAATTATGAGAGTCAGGTATGTTATGCCGGATGTCAGGTGATAGCATGACAGGGGGTGACATCATGCAGGTGACAAGAAACACACACGGTAAATGTTAGCACATCAGGTGAAAATACGTCAAGCAATACATGAAATATAATACCGATATGAGAGATCGATACGAATACCGAAAAACAATGCAGTCTCTAAAAAACAATATAAGTAGATTTCAAACTCTTCACAGCCATATTAGAAGAATAGATAAACTGTCAAGCAAGCAATTAACAAGTAAGTAAACATCCAAGCGGAGCTAATCAAGCTGGAGGCATGGACAACAAACAATGTTTAATCACTAAAGCGCTTCGCGGAGAGCTACCGGGACGACTCGGCTAAAAATGCGAGTCTAAAATCCAGCAGAGTTTCATCTAGATGAGTCTAGTGATAAAGCGTTGAGCGCTAGCATGCCTACCAGGCGGAGCATGAGAGACCTGACGGTCTAAGCGCACTCCTCTTTCGAGGAAGTGGGCTTGATCCTGAAGGCTAGAGTACACTTGGGGTTTAAGCGCACTCTCGATAGCTACCACGAAACCCATGAGGGTGCAGGCCTAACACTTATTGGGTAGCCATCCCGGGAGTGAGCAGAAACCCAGAGTCTGTACAAGAGTACCTGCACGAGATGTTAATACCACACAAGCGCACACGTAAACGTGAAAATATCTAGGCTACTATGGAGTTGTGAAAGCCCGGAGGCTGAGTGTAGAGCCCAGAGGCTAAACGACCATGAAAGGTCGGCCACGCATCGTATAAAGCAATAAAAGAATATATCTCAGGCATGGTATATGTGCAAGGAAATAAACTATCCTAATACAAATATTCGTCACAGTAATAATACATGTACAATCTTATGCACTCAGTCACATACAAATATGAGGGAACAACCCAATACAGAATACGAATATAATCACAAAATACAGAATAAAATACAAGTCGACCCGACGAAGTGGGAAAACACAAAACGAGGCGAGGACACTTTACTATAAATCTTCGAAAAACACATCAAATCCAGGAACACCAGAAACACGTGCAAGCAACCGAAATATTAAATATAAATATTTATATTTAGAGAGAAAATGAGAGAGGAGAGAGAGGATAGAGAGAACTAGGAGAGAGAGAGAAACATGTGAGAGAGAGAGTGGGAGAGAGAAAGAGAACAGGAGAGTGAAAGAGGGGGCAACCCCCTGCTCTGCTCACGGCCAGGTCCGTGCCCTGGGCCGCGGCCGTGTGGCCAGGTGGCGCAAGGGAGGCGGCGTCGGCCGGGGGTGGCCGCCAGCCACCCCAAGGAGGAGGTGAAGAGGGAAGGGTATAGTGGTGATGATGGATGATGGAGATGATGAAGGTGGTGATGCTAATTTTATTGTGGTAGGAGGTGATGTTGGGGGTGGAGTAGGAGGAGACGGTGGTGGAGATGGCAAAGAAGAGATAGAGGAGGTGGTGGACGTGATGAATTTGGTAGAGGAGGAGAGGATGGTGAAGATGGAGGTGAAGTGATCGTGGTGGTGATGATCTTTAAGGAGGAAAGGAGATTGGGGAAGAGGGGAGGCCAAAGTGGGGGCACCGCCGCGGAGGTGGAGTCGTCGATGGTGTAGCCGATGATTGTAGGGGAGAGAGGGAGAGGGAGTTGAGAGAGGTAAAATTGGAGAGTGAGCCAGAGAGAGGAAGAGAAGCGAAAGAAAATTGAAAGAAAAGAGAGAGAGATTAGAAGCGAGAGAGGAGAATTTAGGAGGAGAAGGAGGAGGAGAGGGGTGCTGTGTGTGGCTGTCATTGGCCAGGGAAAAAAGAAAAAGGAGAAAAGAAAAGAAAGGAGAAGAAAGAAAAAGAAGAGAATAGAAGGGAAAGAAGAGAATGGGGATATTTTGGAGAATTGGTGGTGGAGAAAAAAGAGAAATAGATGAAAAAAGAGTGGAGGAGAATAAAAGAGGAAAGGAAGGAAAAAAGAAAAAATATCTAGAAAGATATTCCGATCTAGAAAACACCAAAAAACATTAAAAAACCCGAAAAATAAGTAAGCCGGAACGATCCTCAAAAATTCTCAAAAATAATAATTATTATTTTAAGGTATATGGAGAAATCAGATTTTAGAAATTCAATTACGTTTTCAAAATAAAAATCCTTAAATCATCCATCGATACCACTGGCTCGGCCGGATTTTGATTAATTCCGAAAATACCCAAAAACTCTCAGAAGTAGAAAATAACATCTTGAGCAATATGAAATAAGATTTAAAAATCTAATCTGATTTTTAAATTAAAAATCTTGGAATCAACCGGTAGTAACGACTGACACCAAACTGGTCGAGTTTTAATAAATTCAGAAAAGTATCCATAAATGCATTAAAATAGAAAAATATGATTTTAAGAATAATGTGAAAGCAGATTTCAGAATTTAACTCCATTTGTAAATAAAAATCCTAGAATCGACCAACGATACTGGTCGATACCGATTTTGAAGATTTTGCAATTTAATTCAGAAAAAATCTAGAAAATCATGAAAAATTTAAAATATTGGAAAATAATGTTTTGAAATTGAATCGGTCAAATCTGACTACTGAAAGACCGAATCGAGAAATATTGTAATACCCATATCTTACAATACATAAATAATTGTGAAAAATAATACTTATAAAGTGTATTTGTACTTTGTTTTAAGAAAATTGTCATCTTTAAAGTTTAGATATTATTTTAATTATTACTAATTAATTCTTGATTATCATCATCATGATTATTATTTTATTACCTCATTTATCTTATTGTTTTTCCTTTGTTTCAAGCCCCAGCCCATCTTACCACTTTCCTCCTTATTTATTTTCTAATTGAGCCCAAGCCCAATAGCAGGCCCAAATCCAATTCCTTCAAAAAAAAAAAATAAATAAATAAAATAAAATAAATTAGAAAACTAGCATGTGAGTGTGTTAACGAGATTCGAACACAGGTCTCCCACGCATGAATTGATGCTCCAACCACATGGCCTCTTTGCATTTTAATATGCAAACGTAATCTTTTTATTTAACCTTCATTCTATTATCCTTTTATTCTCCCCAAACAAAACACCCTTTTGATTGCTTGCCAAAAGTTTCGAAATCATGACCCCTAACAAAGTGCTGAAAAACCAACCACCACATCCTTCAGTTTTTGTGTTTGAATGGGAGGACTAAATTTATTTAATCTTTGAAAGCCTTGTCCTTCTCTTCCCATGCAACACCAGCAAATCCACGTCGTCCTTTTCTCCCACTTTTCCCTTCGTCTCTCTCTCTCTCACTCTGTTACGATCTCCCACGTCCTCACCCTAATCTAATATTAACTAACAAATCATATCATAATCTAATCCTAACCACCCTATCAATTCCAACCTAATCATATATCCTAATCTAATCTTAACTATCAAAATCTAATCCTAAACTAAATCTCCACCTTCATCTCTTTACTGTTGCCCTCCTCCTTGCGTACCAGCCCCAGGCCGTGCCACCCTTCGTCACCTCTCCAGCAGTCCCTCCTCCTTGCGCGCACACGTGCAGCCCTGAGCCCCTCCTCGGCTTCCACGAGCATGTGACAGCCGAGCTCCCTCACAGCAGCCGTCGACAAAACGCAGACTCGCAGGACTCTCGAGCTCCACCTCCCTCGCTAGCAAGAGCGAGTCCCTCCGCGAGATCCCGAGCTTCGCATCTTCACCGTCAGAGCCCGGGTTCATCACCAATCTCATTTGCGAGATTCGTTGGAGCTCCGTCGTGGTCCCGCGAGTCCTCTCATGGACGAATATGTCTCAGGTTCTTCCTCCTCTAATATTTCATTTATATGTATCAATGTGTGTTATAATTATTTTCATTTGAGTAATTATTTGTATATTAATATAATGTGTGTTGGAGATAAATTGTATGCATGGGTTTATGTATGCTGTGGGAAATTGTGCGTGTGTTGGTTTGGTTAATAGACATACAAGTGTTGGTTTGGGAATAATATGAATGTAAGTTATTAATTCAATGTGTGTGTTTGTGTGTGTGCGTGAGTATCAAATTTTCTATCTTTTGGTAATTCAAAAAATTATGAAATGCAAATTGTTTATCACATTTATCTTTGCATTTTTAAATCAATTGATCCTAGATTGGAATCCTGGACTGAGTTAGAATAAATAAATAAATAAATAAATAAAAACATTTACAGGAGAACTTGTATTGACATGTTGCTTCCGTATGATGGGGCAAAGTTAAAATCTTTTTGCTGGCTGTTTGGTAACTTTATTTGAGTTCTCTAAGCCCAAAACCATCCTCCTTCATTTAGCCTATTAGTTATTCCATTGGCATTTACAGATCTTAATGGTTGGGTTGGTTGGAGGGCTACAAGTTTGGGTATGAAAGTCATAAAATATACCTGGATCCAAATTGCAATATGAAAAAATTACATGTTTGATCAGGCCATCAGGCTCAGTATGAGCCTCAGTGCAATTCTAATCCGACAAACTGGCTGTCACAGGTCTGCTATAACTTAGGGCATAGAAGTTCATTAAAATTTTGACCATGCCAACCAACATTTTGAACTCAGACTCGGACACGATTCGGATTCGTGCCGTTGTGGACCCGACACAGAGGAGATTCGAAGACCGATCCATGGGACGATCCGTAGATCAGTACTGGTTCGTGCAGTGAAGACCAGACGTCGATTCGGGTCCAAAAATGCATCATTTCAGGTGAGTGTTCCTTATTTTCTTATTGAGTATTTCGATATTATTTTATATGAGTGCTTTTAACTGGTTCCTATATACGTTATTATGTTTAATCAGTGTTCATGTTTAATTACTGTTTATGCATGACAATTATTGCCCAAGTTCACATTCACGTATTAAATACATAATCAACAAACTCCGGAAGACCACATTGCTGATTCAGAATAAATATCCTGATACCATTTAGATAACTTGACTAACTATATGACATCTAACTGATAACAATACTATGCATATTATTGAAAGTTACTGGGACAGATTGTTTGACCGTAACACCCTGTACAGTTCTATTGTTTATCGTATACACGGTTACTGTTACTGTTCACTGTTACTGATATTGTTTACCGTGTATACGATTACTGATTGACTGTTACTGTACTGTTATTGTTACTGTCACCGTATCGTCCCAGTGTTCTAGATAATATGGACATTGACTGGTTTAACTGAATTGAATGAATAATAATGTAAAAAGACAACTTACACTGGGATTGGGGAAATTGATGGAGGAGACAGCGTCTGTATTTTGGGTGGACCTAGGATACAGGTTGCGCAGCCGACTGAGGGTTCCACTGCAGGGTTCCTGGGGGATGACTGACATCCCATCTGTACTGTTACTGTTCCACTGTTTTCACAGTGAGATTACTGTTACTGTTACTGTTACTGAGTACCTAGCGGTACGGCCTGGTTCAGCGCCAGGAAACTGAGGCCGTGGTCCCGGGTATGTACGGGACCCACCTAAAACATGGACAATGTCTCCAACCGATCAGTTTCAATAACTTAAGGGCATCGATTGGCATGTGTGGTAGGCGTAGTATGGGATGCGTCTATTATATGTGACAATTGGTGTTCGCTGACATAATTAATAATAAACTGTTGATGCTTTGTGACTGACTGTAATCACCTGATTGTATATCACTATGTTAGACTCATGATTATAACCATGACCAGATTATCGTGACCAGGACCAGACTTATGACCAGAGTTGGATGCCAACCTAGTGACATGTGATAGATTACACGCCTTGACATTGATTGCATATTTACAGTTGTGCCATTTGTCTGCTATCTGCATTCATGTTTTTATCATATGTGTTACTGTTCAGTTATTTATTGTGTTATTTAGTCTTTCTATCTGCAGTTGTTCTTACTATTATATATGCACATGGTTTCTTCTGCACGAGTTCATTCCCCTTTACACACACACTCATTATGGTCGCGTTCTGACGACCCTGGATTTGCACGTCCAGCTATTGGACGATTGTTTCTAATGTACAGGTGTTGATGAGGCGGTACGCTTTGCGAGGAGCTTGGGTCCTCTTCCTTTGATTCTGGTATACTTGCATTTTATTCTTGTTATTATTCTTTGTTCCTATATATCTCCTTTGACTTCTGTTCAGCTGCCATTTTCTTCCTGTTGTTCATTGCTATCATGTGTAGTCTTATATGTATTATTGCAGTGGTCCTTGATTATTATAGTTCTGATTATAGCTTGTTCAGGTTACAATTGAGGCTTAACGTATATACGTGGGGTATTTTCCTCGCGTATATGCGTCGCCATAACGTCTCCGTATCTTTAGGATCGGGGCGTTACAGAGTGGTATCAGAGCCAGGTTTCGACATAAATCAGACTTGACTCTTACCAGTAACTTGAACGAGCTATAATTACACTGCAATATACATATACTATCCATTATAATATTCAGTCCGTTTGGAATTGATCGTCATCCCTTTGGAATTTCATTCTTGATCTCTTGATATCCATGATTCCAACACTTTCTTTAGAGTGATCTGAATTCCTTCTTGATTCCTATTTTTCTTATCGGTTTTATTTTCTGATCTTATCTCTTGAAATTGGTCGCTCTATTCTGAAGCTGGTAGCAGAGATCAGAGCGCGCAGCGAATCGTGGTGTTCCAACGAGGCGACGTGGAAGCTTGTTGTGTTTTCTCTTGATTTTAGACTCTTTTATCATTCCCTACGTTATTGAAATTTCGAGGACGAAATTTTTATAAGGTGGGTAGAATGTAATACCCATATCTTACAATACATAAATTAATTGTGAAAAATAATACTTATAAAGTGTATTTGTACTTTGTTTTAAGAAAATTGTCATCTTTAAAGTTTAGATATTATTTTAATTATTACTAATTAATTCTTGATTATCATCATCATGATTTATTATTTTATTACCTCATTTTATCTTATTGTTTTTCCTTGTTTCAAGCCCAAGCCCATCTTACCACTTTCCTCCTTATTTATTTTCTAATTGAGCCCAAGCCCAATAGCAGGCCCAAATCCAATTCCTTCAAAAAAAAATAAATAAATAAAATAAAATAAATTAGAAAACTAGCATGTGAGTGTGTTAACGAGATTCGAACACAGGTCCCCCACGCATGAATTGATGCTCCAACCACATGGCCTCTTTGCATTATTGATATGCAAACGTAATCTTTTTATTAACCTTCATTCTATTATCCTTTTATTCTCCCCAACAAAACACCCTTTTGATTGCTTGCCAAAAAGTTTCGAAATCATGACCCCTAACAAAGTGCTGAAACAACCAACCACCACATCCTTCAGTTTTTGTGTTTGAATGGGAGGACTAAATTTATTTAATCTTTGAAAGCCTTGTCCTTCTCTTCCCATGCAACACCAGCAAATCCACGTCGTCCTTTTCTCCCACTTTCCCTCCGTCTCTCTCTCTCACTCTGTTACGATCTCCCACGTCCTCACCCTAATCTAATATTAACTAACAAATCATATCATAATCTAATCCTAACCACCCTATCAATTCCAACCTAATCACATATCCTAATCTAATCTTAACTATCAAAATCTAATCCTAAACTAAATCTCCACCTTCATCTCTTTACTGTTGCCCTCCTCCTTGCGTACCAGCCCCAGGCCGTGCCACCCTTCGTCACCTCTCCAGCAGTCCCTCCTCCTTGCGCGCACACGTGCAGCCCTGAGCCCCTCCTCGGCTTCCACGAGCATGTGACAGCCGAGCTCCCTCACAGCAGCCGTCGACACAACCCGCAGGACTCTCGGAGCTCCACCTCCCTCGCTAGCAAGAGCGAGTCCCTCCGGCGAGATCCCGAGCTTCGCATCTTCACCGTCAGAGCCCGGGTTCATCACCAATCTCATTTGCGAGATTCGTTGGAGCTCCGTCGTGGTCCCGCGAGTCCTCTCATGGACGAATATGTCTCAGGTTCTTCCTCCTCTAATATTTCATTTATATGTATCAATGTGTGTTATAATTATTTTCATTTGAGTAATTATTTGTATATTAATATAATGTGTGTTGGAGATAAATTGTATGCATGGGTTTATGTATGCTGTGGGAAATTGTGCGTGTGTTGGTTTGGTTAATAGACATACAAGTGTTTGGTTTGGGAATAATATGAATGTAAGTTATTAATTCAATGTGTGTGTTTGTGTGTGTGCGCGAGTATCAAATTTTCTATCTTTTGGTAATTCAAAAAATTATGAAATGCAAATTGTTTATCACATTTATCTTTGCATTTTTAAATCAATTGATCCTAGATTGGAATCCTGGACTGAGTTAGAATAAATAAATAAATAAATAAATAAAAACATTTACAGGAGAACTTGTATTGACATGTTGCTTCCGTATGATGGGGCAAAGTTAAAATCTTTTTGCTGGCTGTTTGGTAACTTTATTTGAGTTCTCTAAGCCCAAAACCATCCTCCTTCATTTAGCCTATTAGTTATTCCATTGGCATTTACAGATCTTAAATGGTTGGGTTGGTTGGAGGGCTACAAGTTTGGGTATGAAAGTCATAAAATATACCTGGATCCAAATTGCAATATGAAAAATTACATGTTTGATCAGGCCATCAAGGCTCAGTATGAGCCTCAGTGCAATTCTAATCCGACAAACTGGCTGTCACAGGTCTGCTATAACTTAGGGCATAGAAGTTCATTAAAATTTTGACCATGCCAACCAACATTTTGAACTCAGACTCGGACACGATTCGGATTCGTGCCGTTGTGGACCCGACACAGAGGAGATTCGAAGATCGATCCATGGGACGATCCGTAGATCAGTACTGGTTCGTGCAGTGAAGACCAGACGTCGATTCGGGTCCAAAAATGCATCATTTCAGGTGAGTGTTCCTTATTTTCTTATTGAGTATTTCGATATTATTTTATATGAGTGCTTTTAACTGGTTCCTATATACGTTATTATGTTTAATCAGTGTTCATGTTTAATTACTGTTTATGCATGACAATTATTGCCCAAGTTCACATTCACGTATTAAATACATAATCAACAAACTCCGGAAGACCACATTGCTGATTCAGAATAAATATCCTGATACCATTTAGATAACTTGACTAACTATATGACATCTAACTGATAACAATACTATGCATATTATTGAAAGTTACTGGGACAAGATTGTTTGACCGTAGCACCCTGTACAGTTCTATTGTTTATCGTATACACGGTTACTGTTACTGTTCACTGTTACTGATATTGTTCACCGTGTATACGATTACTGATTGACTGTTACTGTACTGTTATTGTTACTGTCACCGTATCGTCCCAGTGTTCTAGATAATATGGACATTGACTGGTTTAACTGAATTGAATGAATAATAATGTAAAAAGACAACTTACACTGGGATTGGGGAAATTGATGGAGGAGACAGCGTCTGTATTTTGGTGGACTTAGGATACAGGTTGCGCAGCCGACTGAGGGTTCCACTGCAGGGTTCCTGGGGGATGACTGACATCCCATCTGTACTGTTACTGTTCCACTGTTTTCACAGTGAGATTACTGTTACTGTTACTGTTACTGAGTACCTAGCGGTATGGCCTGGTTCAGCGCCAGGAAACTGAGGCCGTGGTCCCGGGTATGTACGGGACCCACCTAAAACATGGACAATGTCTCCAACCGATCAGTTTCAATAACTTAAGGGCATCGATTGGCATGTGTGGTAGGCGTAGTATGGGATGCGTCTATTATATGTGACAATTGGTGTTCGCTGACATAATTAATAATAAACTGTTGATGCTTTGTGACTGATTGTAATCACCTGATTGTATATCACTATGTTAGACTCATGATTATAACCATGACCAGATTATCGTGACCAGGACCAGACTTATGACCAGAGTTGGATGCCAACCTAGTGACATGTGATAGATTACACGCCTTGACATTGATTGCATATTTACAGTTGTGCCATTTGTCTGCTACCTGCATTCATGTTTTTATCATATGTGTTACTGTTCAGTTTTTTATTGTGTTATTTAGTCTTTCTATCTGCAGTTGTTCTTACTATTATATATGCACATGGTTTCTTCTGCACGAGTTCATTCCCCTTTACACACACACTCATTATGGTCGCGTTCTGACGACCCTCGATTTGCACGTCCAGCTATTGGACGATTGTTTCTAATGTGCAGGTGTTGATGAGGCGGTACGCTTTGCGAGGAGCTTGGGTCCTCTTCCTTTGATTCTGGTATACTTGCATTTTATTCTTGTTATTATTCTTTGTTCCTATATATCTCCTTTGACTTCTGTTCAGCTGCCATTTTCTTCCTGTTGTTCATTACTATCATGTGTAGTCTTATATGTATTATTGCAGTGGTCCTTGATTATTATAGTTCTGATTATAGCTTGTTCAGGTTACAATTGAGGCTTAACGTATATACGTGGGGTATTTTCCTCGCGTATATGCGTCGCCATAACGTCTCCGTATCTTTAGGATCGGGGCGTTACAAATATACTAGGATCTGGTCCCCAGTTCAGACTAGGCTGAGTCTGAATCCACGAATCTGAATCCAATGCAAAACGATTGCATAAATAATCATAAAATTAAAACAAATATGGGAAGTAAATCGAAAAATACAATCAAGAATCTGAATACGTAACTAAGTATATATTTCGGGAACGGGGTGTTAAATCCTTCCTCTGAAACTATCTAGAATGATCGAATGGGAGACTAGCATCCATTATCCTGTATGCATCATAGCGGTGACGTAATTGTCTTAAGGAGATTCGCTTTATGCATACTTCACTTTAAAATCTGGTTTTATTCTGTTACTTTGTCTGTATATACTAACATTCATATTTGTACGAATTATTGTTAAAAAATATATATATCTTGTATAAATATTGATTGTGGAATTATTGAATTCCAATATATTCTCTGTCTTTTTGAACAACGTTTCTATTACAGAGATTATACCGAATAAGGTATTCATGCTGGAATATTTATTTTAATAAATATTAATGCTAGATAAATCGTTATTGAATTATTTATCTTACTGATTTATTACTAATAGTAGACTGACTAAATATCAGTCTGATTAGTGTCTAAGGAAGGAATTTGAAAGGTGGTTATATAATTAAAGAATATTCAATTGAACAGAAAGCCTCTCATTTGATTTTCACCGACATAGCCAATTGGACCGATTGATCTTGATCTCTTGATTGGTTGTTAGGACCAACAGACAGCACCCTTCAACTGTCGACAGTCTTTTATAGAAACTCGGGAGTTTACAGTTCTGTCGATAGCACTCTTCGCCTATCGACAAGCTTTAATAGAAAGTCAAAGAATTACAGAGCTGTCGACAACACTCTTCGCCTGTCGAGAGACCTGCTGCGTATCAGAGTTTCTTAGATACTCCAGTTACTTTTGAAGTCACTCCTATATAGTCTTTACCAAACACGCTACCAACTCCTCTACACTATTCTCCCCACAAGATTTCTTGGCATTATGTTCTCTTGCATGTTCACCTCTTACTTGAATTGTTGCAAAGGAAAATTTTCGAATCTCTCAAATATGGCCTTCCTAAACGTCCCGATTGCTAAGTCATGACCTCCAGTGATAATTCTCAAGACATCAAAGTGCTTCAAAGGCTTATCCACATAGTCCTTCAGTTTGGTATTTGCCTATGCATGGCACATGCAAGGTAAAATAGCAACTAATAATCAATAAACTAAAGCTGAATAAAACACAAGTAAAAACTCCGAACCTGAAGTAGAATCTCAGAACATGTCCACATGTCTTCAAAACGAGTTCTAATACTCCTCAAGTGGTTGAAAGCATGCTCCTTTGTGTAATCTTCATTAAGCTTTTCATCTAGGGCTGTTGCTGCCTGCACAAATGCCATGGGTTTAAATGACTTGCGACATCTCTGTAAAACCTTAGAGGGAGGTGAAAAGGATTTATGAATGAGTACCCAAAAAGGATGGATTGAAAGAACCACAAAAATCGTGGAAGAACCAGTGTAAACAGTGTGGAAGAATCAGACTGGAATTGTGCAGTGAAATCAAAAAGAAATTTATGCAGTTTTGAAGTTAAAATGTGGGGCAATAAAATAAGAGCCGAGTTTAGAAGAATCCAATCTGGAAACAAAAATCCAATCTGTAAAAATATGTAGTGTCCAATCTGTAAACAAGCCAAGTAAGAGCTGAGTTTTCTTTCTTATTACCCTTTACTCTTCCATTTTTTTTCTCCATATTTTTTCTTTACTTTTTTTTGCCAATTCCACACTACATATTTTTAAAACACTCTCTCTTTATTTTTATTTATTTTATTTTATTCTAGAGTTTTTTACTTTTTTAATTTTTTCCCCCTGATATTATTTTACATTTTTCTTTCTTATATTTTTCAAGAGTTCTAATTTCCCTCCTTACTTTTCGCTTCTTTTCTTTCTACATTTTTTTCTTTTTCTTTTTAGTTTTTTTATTTGTATTCAAATTTGAATTTTATTTTTCATTTTTATATTTTCTATTATGTTCTACTTTATATATTCTTTCTTTTCTTTTTTATGATTCTTAATTTTCAATTCTTTCCTTTTTTCCTTTATAATTCATTAAACAATATTTTCTTTAGTTGTCTACATTCTTTTGTACTTTTATTCTCATAATTTTTCCCTTCTTATCTTTTGACTTCCTGTTTTTCCTTAGTTTTTTTTCATGATTATTTTCGTTCCCTTTGTCCCTGTTCTATGAGTTTTCTTTCTACATTTTATATTTTTATATTTTTTAAACCTTTTTCATGTCATTTTTCTTTCTTTCCAAATATTTTTTACTTTATTTTTCATGTTCTTTTCTTTTCTTTTTCTAAATATTTCTTTTTTAGTTTCTTTCCTTTATTCTTTGATCAGTCTTTTGTTTTCTTTTTTTTTTTACTACATTATAATTTTTTATTGTTTTTCAAATTCTACTCTATATATTTTAAAAATTCGTTCTTTGCTTTTTTTTTCTTATCCATATTTTTTATTTTATTTTCTTTTTTAGATATTATGCTACCTTTTTTCTTTTTTCTTTATTTATTTCTTTCTTATTCTTTCACTTTTTTCTTTCTAAATTTTTTTCTTTTTTTAGTTTTTTATTTCCTTTTATTTTTGTTTTTTTTGTTTATTTTTATTCTGATTCTGTTCTATTTTATAAACTCTTTCTTTTCTTTTTTTATGACCTCTTCTTTTTCCCCTTTTCTTTTTTTTGATTGAATCTATTTTGTTCATATTTTAATTATTTGTTCTGTATTTGTTTATCAAAAATTGCTATATTTTATGTTGAATAAGTGAATATAATTTTCTAATAAATAATTCAAATAGAAATATAAAATAGATCTTCATGTCAAGTTAGAAATTATTCAAATTAAACAAAATTTTTTACATACATAACAAGTTCACTTTTTTTTAGCATGTATATATCTGCTGATACTGTTTCTAAAAAAACAAACTAGTATACCACCGATGTCGGTCGGAAACCGACGAATTGATCAGGAGAAGAGGAGAGGGGAGAGGTAGAAGAGGGAGGAAGAAGTAGGGGGAACTGAGAGGAAGGAGGAGGAGAAGGACGAATAGAGTTTCTATATGAGTCATGAGGGAAAACCTTTCTTCGATATTTTTTAATGAGTCAACGAAGAAATCTCCCTTCGGTCGGTTTTCTTAATACTAGTATACTTTCACCATCGGTGGAAAAACGACTATTAGTCAAGACGAGGATAAAGGGGGAGAGGAAGAAGAAGTAAGAGGGAGGGGGAGTTGAGGGAGGGAAAGAGGGTGAAGACGGACGGACGGATAGATAAAATTTTTATACGAGTTACAGGAGAAAAATTTTCTTCGATCGTATTTGACAAGATAAATGAAGGGGTCATTTGTTTCGCCGTAAAAGTCGTAAAAGTCCGTAATTCGTAAATGACTTACAACCCAATACAACTACGTCGTTTGTTTGGACTGTAATTCGTAAAAGACTTACACAACTCAATTACCATTCACTTGCAACCCAATTACCACTCATTTACAGCCCGGTTACAGTTAATTTTATGGTCATGCAAATTTGTATTAATTTTTTAGGTTAATATTAAATTTTATTAATATTTAGCATATTTATTTGCAATATTAAAACTTTTTAAATCTCCAAATAGTTAATTTTGTGGTGAACGTTTTCACTTACGACTTACACGTTACGATAACCAAACACCGTAAAACACAATACATTTTCCCACTTATAATTTTATATTATCAATCAAATATCGTAAAACTTAAATGGATGTAACTCATTTACAACTGTAAAAAATTTTACCAATTACAACTTACGAATTCCAGCTAATTATGACAACTAAACAGCGCAAAATATAATTTTCTCCCTCCCTTCCTATTTATGTGAAAACAAACAAAGCCAAGAGAGGAAAAACGAAACGGTGTTGGTGGCCCCGAGGCCAAGTACAAAGTTCCACTGACAACAACCGACAGCGGGAGACGACAAGGCCCATAGAGTTATCGGACCCACGAGCGCCCGGATCGGCGATGGGATTGGATCGCCAGCAGATAAAAGGGTAAGCCTCTCAATTTCACCGTCGCTTTCTCTCCAATTTCTCCTCCCAACCCTCTTCCCTCAAATTATTATTTCTGGTGATTTAGTTTGCGTACGAAACGAACCCAATCGAATCGCGAACAAACAGTTTGCGGTCATCCGCTGCTGGCTGCTCTTTAATACCTTGTAAGACGAGCTCTCTGTTTATTTCATTCATTTATTGATTAATTTACCAGTGCGTTATTGTTTTTTTTTCCAGTGAAAATCAAACCTCAGATGAAGTCCATATATGGGTTTAATGTGGAATCTTAATCAGTTCATTTGTTTGAGTATGGAAACTTTCAAGAGTTGATCTCACAATGCGGGGAATTTGAATGGACATTTATTGTTGATAATTAACAGAGAACATGATTTTGTAGTCGTGATGGTTTGTTTAGAATCATTGTTCTGATATTGACTTGTTGAATCCAAAGTTCATTATGTTTCTATTGCCAAGAAAATTTCATGTCACCTTTCTGCTATATGCAATTGTTTTTGGTTCTTGTCAATTGAGTTCTTTCCCCTTTTTCTTTCCCGTTCAAACTTGTAATGGTGTTACTGTTTGACAATATGCCTTAAGTTGATCAATTAAAGCTATGTCGTTACAACAAGAAGAGCAACAACAACAAAACCACAATAAAGCCTTTTATACCAATTCATGGGTTTGATACACGATTCGTTTTCTCCATTCAAATATACTTGGGTCATTCCCTCTTAAGTTTAGCATCTCATATTGTTTTCTGTGTAGCTTAAATGCAAGTCCATTCTTACTTTCCCTTGTTAGTTATTAGAGTAGCAACCTTCAATATCAATTATACCAGCACAACTATTCTATCTGCTGCCGTGTCCTGACAACCTCATGCAATTGCTCTAGCTAGTTTTACCCTTAACAACCTCTATTGCAAACTTTTTTCTTGTCGCCCTCCTCATCCATCTCAACTTGCATAAAGATCCATTGTATAGCTTTTGCCTGCATGATGCATCATCCTCGTCTCTGAGACCGGGAAAAGTGAGGATAGGAGAAGACAATAGAAGTAGGAGTACAAACAGATAGGGATATATCTGATATGATCCGGATTCACATCCACATCAGTTGCGGAAACAGATATGAGTTTTCCTTGCTGAACCATATCTATATCAGTGTATCCATATCCGTGTTTGGAAAACAGATGTGTATATGGTAGATGCCCTATCCTATCCATATCTTATCCGTTTGCAGTCTGAACTCATGCTTTTCAGCATCTAAAAAGAATGCATAATTAGTTTATTACTTGTTTGAGACCAAGTTGATGTTTCAATCAGTGGAGCTAAAGTTTTTTAGTCATTTACTTCTGGTTTATAGTCTACCACTAGTACACCTGACATTGTTTAATCAAACACTCTTTCATACCTGCCTGCATGGTTTATGTGATATGTATGTTTCTTTGTAACCATTCTCTTGGTGATTTATATTAAGCATATCCTTCCGACTGTTAGGATAAGTGCATCTAGAAGTAACCTGTTTTGATCTTAGTCAAAATGAATGGTGATATAATCATATCCGTTTAGTTAGCTATTCATTTCCATATTCATTTCCTTCATATCTGATTGTATTCATTTCCCTCACGTCTTTCTGTATTCAATTTTGGTGGATAAGGATATGAGTTTTCCTTACAAAACCATACCTATATCCGTATGCATATTCATGACTGGAAAACGGATATGGATATGGTAAATGCCATATCCGATCTGTATCTGATTTGTTTCCACCCCTAAATAGAAGTCAAATTCAATTCTTTGAGATTGCACAAAATGGCCAAGCCTTATGGTGTGATTCTGGAAATGAACCGTATAACTTCATTCATATCCATAAATATTTCCATCACTTGTCTTCATTGTTATTTTAAACACCTTCAATGTAGGATATGGACATTGCTTCATGCTGAACAAACCACACCTCATGTAACTTTATGATAAATATTCTTAGATTGTCAAAATTTAACTGAACTCCTTGTTTAATCAAATCTTGTGATCTATTGCCGCGGTAAGAAAAATATAGTTGACGGCCATGGAAACATATTATTAAATAAACAAATACAATATTCTGTCTTAATCTGCCCAATTTAGTATTTTCTTAATTTTTTTTTTTTGTTACTTGCATGCCTTCATCTTGGTGATCTCTCAGTTTTTTAGACCTTTGTTTCTTTATTAACTTTAACCAGTGGTCATTGGCATCTTCATTTGTTAAGAATCTCACACAACATGGTTGCCAATAAATTCTGACCAGTTTCACTTATTATTTCTGTCTTATCAGAAGGCAATCTGCCCTAATGTGTTAGAGTTTCACATTCTTTATTAACATGGTAATAGGCAATGACTTTGATATTTATCTTTGACAAAAAGCCAACTTTGATATTTCTGGTCGAAACATACAGCTTTTTACTCTACTGAGCCAGTTCTGTAATATGTTTAACCTTATTCATGATAATACACAACATTATCTCAGACAAGCTCAATGCACATGTACACTTGTTTCATTAACAGTTTGGACTTTAGAAGACACTTTGACTTTGCTTTTCTGTTGTTTTAATATTCAAAATCATCTCTCTTGTTTTTTTTGAATTTTGGTGGGAGAAGTGTTCATTGGGTCAAGTGAATTTGAAAAGTTGGTTGGTTTGTGGATACAAATGTTATCAAATGCTGGAGTTTCACAATGAGCAATTCGAGAAATATAGGATTAGTTGTAACCTGTCTTTAGTGGATCATAAGTTACATCTAGAAGGGATTTCAGTAGTGGACATGCTGCAGGAAAACAGTTTGGTAAGATTTCTAAGCATAAGAATACTTTGGCGAGGAGTGGCCTTTAATTAGGTTGACTTGTTTCCGAAGACCAAAAATAACAGAAATTTAGATGGTATCCATCATTATCCAAGTATTTTCCCTTTTAAGGTGGAGTTAGGTGTTGAACGTGACTGAAAGTTGAGAAACTGCACAAAAAAACTGGGCAAGAGTTTAATATCAAATGCAAATGCAATCTTAAAGCTTTATGAGTTGGTGCAAAAACCTTGTCCTAGAAACTATCAACACGAGAATGCCTTGTCATAGAACCTCTGAGAGGTCAAATGAATGGAGGATAAGCAGACCTTTTATGGTTAACACCTACAGCGTGAAAGAGTATAGATGAAGATGTATGATTAACGAAAAACAGAGATAACTTAATGTTAGGAGGATGTTATCTAATTATTGGTGGTGTCTCTGCCTTTCACAATTTATCTGCAGTATCAAGGGCTAAGTAGGTTGAATCCACAGGGAGGAATGCAATAGAAACTTTTCGGTATCTCCTTAAATACTAAGCTGGTTAAATATTCTTCTAAGAAAAATAACTCGATGTTAAGTGCTAGAAGTGGAAAGAAAAATATTGAAGTTGATGATTAATCTAGGGTTTAGAAAAGAGTTAAAGAATTAGATTAACTAATCATCTACCACCACTAACTTACTAACCTATGCAAGAATCTACTTCACTTTAAATCCTAACATGATAATTTATCACAAAATCAAGAAAGATACATAAGCTAGAAAGAAGATCATATTTGAAATAACACTAACCAAAATTTAACATTAAAATATGAAAGTGTCAATCAAGCATAAGATGAGAAAAACTATTGAAAAGTTTAGCAAATATTTAACCTAATTCCCATCCTCATGTGCCTTCAAGAACAGTCGCTTTCGTCAGGCTTGGAGTAGACACGCATATGATTCAATCAGTATCTTAACATAGAATTAGAAGTAGTGGTGGAGAGATTAACAATTCATGAAAACAATTAGCTAAGCATGATGAAAGTAACACAAAGCATGTAGATGAAATCTAAAGAAGTATTTAAACAAAAAAAGCAAGTAAAATAATAAGAAAAAGATTGAATAAAAGAATAGAAGAACCTTTATTGAACCTATCACCGTCAATTACAAGAACTCTTTCTTCTCTTTACAAATCTCTCTCTAACTAAAAAAAACTAAAAATTACAAAAAAATTCAGAGAAGAAAAAGAAAATAAAGAAGACCCTAAGTTTTGATCTCTGATGTGGAGATACTTTTTTATGAGAGATTTCTGCTCTTTAAATGCCTTAGAGTCAATCATAATAAGATACAAATTAGAAGTTTTAATTCAATCTCAATTCAATATGGGAATTCAATGTTAAATTGATCTGCAACAAGTTGGCGTGTTGATTTCTGAATATAACTCATTAGACGGCTGATTTGGACAGAGTTATCAAAATAAGAATTGTATCCCTTTAAGAGTTCTTTCTCTAACATCTTGAATCATCGGATTTGAATATATAAAGCGAAAGTTATGATCAAAATACTAAGAGGTGTTCAGTCTGAATCCGAATCTGAATTGATATTGAAGTCCGTATTTAATTTGAATTATTTTTCTTATCTCCAATTATGATAAGGTTTATCCCATCTATCTTATAGAAATATATCTTCTGATTTTGAATTTGAATTATGTTATTTATCCTTTTCTCCTCTTGATTTCAAATTGATTTAAATTGAAACTCAAATTTAGATAGGATTAGGAATAAAATAGAAGCTTCCTCTATCCTTATCTTCCCATTTAAGTAACTACACACTATAATAAAAAGAAGGTTAAATAGCAAAGTTAAATAAAGAATAATTAAGGATAAATGTGCAAATATGATGATAATAATGCAAAATTGAGATGCAATCAATATACAAGATGAGGTTGCTATTAGGAATTAAATTTGTCTTTGAGAAAAACATAAAATGAAGCACCAAATTGGAGAATTATTATGCAAATTTTATATGCATAATATTTTTGTCTTTTACCTTGGTAACCAATGTTTAATTTGATTCATAGAGAAGATAAAAGATACTGCAGAAAAGGCTTGTGGTTTATGCTTAGTTTTTCCTTTAGCACCTAACTTGCCTATATATGCTATTTATGACATCAAAATACTATATTTTGCTTACTCTTCGTTGCACAAGTTGGCTGTTACCACCTTTTTATGGCTCCCATTCTCATACCATACACGTGTCGGACACCGACACCATGGGCATGACATGGGTTTTAGACATGGCTAGCTGTGTCCAACCTGTCACTTCGAATGGGTTTAGAAGACTTGATGAAAGACACTTTCTATAATATGGTATGTGAGATTTAAACTGGTTCATATTATAACCTATACCAGCAACTAATAGTTAAAAAATGCATTGAGTTCCATATCATTTTCAATCTGTTAATAAGTCAAATAATATGATGTTCACTTCACATATCAAATGAGATGTTAATTTTACTGTTTCTTTTCACTGGTGTTCTTAGTCATATGTTAAGATGTTCTTACTGTTCATTAATTTTTGTTTTTTTGTCACTGTACTCGCGCGCGCGCATGCATACATCCATACACACACATACGTGTATGGATGGATGGATGGATGTATAGGGGAGTGCTTTATGGTTTCCTATGACCAAACTAAAAGTTTGGTTACCACATACCACCACCATGGATCTTCCACACTACATATTGTCTAGACCTCATGGAATGTATATGGACAGAAAACTGTAGTTCATTAAAATAATGAAAGGAAATAAATGAAACCGTAGATAAATTCTAATATGTGCCTTTAGACTTTAGTTTATGAAGTTTTAAGACAAATCACGAGAAAATTATATCTACAAAATGGACTCAAGAATTCAATATTAGGTCAAAACCTCGGTTCCTATATCACACTGTCAAGGTGTGATCTAATCAGCACAAATGCTCTCTGATGATTAGAGTGGTAATAACTTATTAATGGGTGGTAAATCCTTTCCATTATTAGAGAAAATGTCTAAGCTATGTTTTGAATGAAACATTATTTATCTAAATCATGATGAAGGAAAACAATGCAGATACATGTAATTTAGATAATTTTGATTTTTGTTTGCCTATTATTTATTTTAATTTCAATAGAGGAGTGACCTTTAAATTAATCGAGCTGAATAGAAAAAATAAATTCATGTAGACAACCCCAAACATTTGGAATAAAATGCTGTTTTACTTTTTGGGACAGTTCAGTTATTCTCATTGTATTTACAACTTCTTGTGGGCTTGAACTGAATAACTGGAAAGTGCTGTGGTTTAAACACAGGGTTCAGTTTCGCATACACACGCATATTTGTCATTATGATTAACAATAATTGGGGTATTCTCTCTTTCAGGTATATATAATGGCTGTGGCTTCTATATCATCAATTATTTCCTGTAAAAGCCAAGTTCACCATACTTTAAAAAGGAGTTGGCAGATTGAGAGAGGCAGAAGACAATGTTATCTTCCCTTACAAAAAAGTTGCAAATTCCTATCACATTCTTTAATTGGTGAGACTGATTTGATATGGAATGTCTCACACTATGGATCTGACTTCTCTCCTAAAGCAGATAGAAGACCGGTCATCTGGCTGGTGTATAACAGTTCGTCACCATTGAGAAAGACCAGCGGGATGTCTATTCTAGAGGCTCGTAATAGAGAAGGCTATGAAAAGTGTAGTTCAGGAGGATCATATCAAAGAGATGAGACTTATTATGAATATGATCTATTAGAAACAGGTAGCTGCGAAAGACAATTGAAAGAACTGGATTCTTATTTTAGTAAGCTTCATTATAACATGGATGAACAACTTAGGGCTTGTGGAAATGGTTCTGATGCAAAAGAATATCATACGGAGTCTTGTTCACAGTTGGAAGGCCAACAGACAAAGGTTAATGTAGCAAGTGATCCATGCAAAAGAAAGACAACATTGGATTCACTAGAAAATTATTTTGGCGAATTGAATACTGGTATGTACTTTGCAATGTTGTTGAAGCTTTCTTTAATCATTTTTAAGTAAATTTTTTGAAAGAGTTCCTCAGTGAGTTTTCTTGATGTGTTGCCAATATATGATTGCAAGCTTTTATTTGATATAGTATATATCTTTAAAATTTCTTGATATACATTGTTGGTCCCGAACCTAACAGCTTAAGCTTATTGTGAAGTGGTTTCTTGACATGGTATCAGGCTATATCTTTACTCAGAGAACTAGGTTTCAGGTCCTAGTTTTAAAGCTGATAATCACCAATTTAAAGTATGTTTATGCTCAAGTGAGTCAATGTTTATGCATGCCTTCCCATGTGGCCTGAAGGTCCATATGATGGGGTGTGTTAATTGAGATTATGAGTAACTTGGATTTCTGATATCACAAGTCATGTACAAAGTGACTTCTGACATCATCTGTTAGGTGGGCTCTTTTAATTGTTCACTCATTCTTGCAAAAAAAAGGAGTTGGTCCTTTTAGTTGAAACTTTATATATCATTTCCCATATTCTTTATATAGATGATGCTAGCACAGTAACTTCTTGATGCCGACCATTTCATGATTTATCTCTTCTTAATCTTATGACCACACTTCTTATATTGTTTGACAATCTTCTCGTACTCTCTTGTGCTCATATTTAATTGTATTTTGCACCGAGACGACTTATCTTGTTAGATGTTACATATTTCAAAACACTCGTCTTCATATCCACCTTTCTTCTTTCAGAGGCTTAGCTTTGGGTCAGCTTGCAATTCTAGTGTTTCATAACAACAAAAGACAATTGATCTAATAAACTTAAGTAGGAAATCCCTTTATTCACCTGCAAGTCATAACAGGTGAGCTTATGATGTGATATTTTGTAAAGTATAACATATTTTATTGCAATTTTGCAAATATAAAACAAATGCATGCAAGCTAAAGAGAGTAGCAACAACACAAGAACATGTCATTTTAGCTGCATTGGAATATGCTAGTGGTCTATGAGACACTGGAGAGAGCAACTATATGTATAATATGGACATGACACTATAACACTGGTAAACCAAACGACATGGTTTTAGTGGTCTAAGAGTCCTGCACCATTATGCTACTAACTCACGAGGGTTGGTGCCAGGTTGACCAGCTGGTAAAACTAACATCTTCAAATATTGCAAAGAAGGATACCCTCGACCACAATGAATATCTACCGGAAATAGATTACTGGAACATGCCATGGAACTAGTTTGATCACCTGGTAGTAAAAGCCTCCAAACTCATGCCATATGCCAATTGTCCTCTGCATCCAAGTTTAAAAAATATAACAATCAGGAAACAAGGTTACAGAATAATTCAACAGGCGGGTGAGTTTATTGACAGCCGGAAAACTAGGCATGTAAAGAGCTAAAGACAGACAAGGACTAATTGCCACACCTCCTATATTGGAAGTGGACCATGACCTTAGCAGCTTAAAACATGGTTCCTCACCTCATGCTTCAAAGGTGGAGCCACCAGCAAAGTATAAACCTTTCAAACATCAGTTCCTTACTAGGCGATCTAATAACAGAAATAGATCTAATTGACAATTTCATACTTCTAACAGGTCATATCTTGTGGTTTCATTCTCTGTAGCTATGCAATTAATTACAGTGTTCCCTCTTCTTTCACAGTGCATCAATCCAAAAAATGTTCTTCACGATCTTTAGAGAAAGAGAATTCAGAGGAACCTCCAAGACAGAGGCCTAATCCTGTGATTGGAGGATATCGGGAGGATAAGATGATAGTGGAGCCCAGCAGTGTTGAGCTTCTGCAAAATGTGGATGATGAAGCTGGTAACTTGTCGGCTCATAATGAGAATATTAAAGGTCTAGAAACAGATGACGAATCTTCTGATTTTTATCTAATGTAAGTTATTATTTGCCCTACTTTATCTCAGGTTTATTTCTGTAAACATAAATAATGTTCCTGGCTTCTTCAATTCTTCTGTTAGTTTATGAAATTTAGGCTTTGTACAGGAAAAATGGAACGAATAATTATATTATCTTTATCTATTAAGATTACAAGAGATCTTGCTTATTGCCTTGCTGTGGAATGCCTTATTTGCAGTATTCTGTACATATCAAAATTTCTCATCATTTTCTTCATATACTCAACGTTGACATTGCTGTGCATCATTTTGTACTGAACTGAATAACTTACTTTTTGGAACTCCCTTGCAGTTTTTGGCAATGGAGTTTGCAAGATTTCCTGTTCTTAAAGACTTGGCATTTATTTGACTAACATTCAGATTTTCTTTTATGAATGCAGAAATTTATTGGTCGCTATTAACATTGCAGTTTTCTTATTCGAGATTGCAAGTCCAATTAAGAACTCAGAGTTAGAGACCTTGTCGCTTCCTTTGGTCTATGGTGCAAAGATAAATAAGCTAATCCTGGATGGCGAGTGGTGGAGACTACTGACGCCAATGTTTCTGGTACAAGATTAAATTTGGTTCGTGCTTCTGTGTCTGTTATACATTTATTCTTGTTTAATTTCCTAATTCTTTAATTCTATACATGGGATTGTTGTTTGTATCTTTTGTTTTATTTTTCCAATGTATGCTATTCATACCAAATTAGTTATTTATTTAGCTTATCTTTCATAGATTTTCTGTGATACAAAGCTAAATTGCAGACATCATTATTTGTCTATCTTATGGACTGGAACCTGGATTATACTGTACAGCTTCAGAAGTATCAGACAACACATTAATAAAGTAGTATTAGATTGATATTCTTACCTTTGTATTATGAACATGATTATTATACACTTGTGCTATGAGTTGAATTGAGTTAAAATATCATGGTTTCTTCCCTCTTTTATGTTTTCCACTATTGAGGTTCTAATTTCATATCCAAGCATCCAACTCTACAGCCCAAACAGACATGATTTAACTGGTTGATCATTTTGGTCAGTTGGACACTTGGACATGAGACCTAAATTTTAGCTAAGTGGGATTTAAACTTATGCTAATTGTATGCAAATCGAAAGTGCTTCAGTGGTTTTTAGTGGTTAAAATGATCAGCATGATATGTGCCTCTGTTTTTATGAAGCTCATCTCTCATATACCTGAAAGTTTATTATTATTCCATTAAGTTAGCATCTGATATTACTCTCAAATATGTCGAACATTATTCCATACTTTGTAGCCATATAAGTATAATGTTTTGAAACCTGAAGGATTATGCGGCGCTTTTTCCTTTCTGCATTGGATAGAGGCTTTAGCCTGCCTTGAGTGGGGTTTAAGGACCCAGACATCTTTCACAACTGCAAGAAGCTCTACCACTGTGGTACTAATGGAACTCACAATATGAAGATTATTTACATCAAAAGAAATTCTGATAGCCTACCAGTAATTTTGTCTTTATCTTAGTATCCTGTCAGGGCAAAAATATGTATGTCCGCCCCCGCCCCCTTATTTTTGTACTTTATCTACTCTAAATTCTTTTTCTTAGTTTCCTTTGTTTTATTCTTTTGTTTTACATGTTACCTTTTTCCCTTTCTTTTCCTCAGTAAAAAGAATGTATGGAGTCTTGTTGAATTTTTATTGCTTTAAGACTAGGGAAAAACCTAACAAATAAAGAGTGGTGACAAAATGACAAAGTCAGGGTTATTAGGAGCTAGAAAGGGCATGGGAGGAACTGAGATGCTCTGATATCGTGCGCTTCCTTGTCAATTTAAAAGAGATCAGAGAGAAATCGACGATGAATTCTTCATTAATTGAAGAGTCGTGCGGCTTTTTGATTTTTTGGAGCGTTACGATGGCGAGTTCCTCGTCAAATGAAGAAAGATCAAAGAGAGAGGAACTGGAGCGCTTCAATGCTTGCCGATGAGAGGATACAATTGAAGAGAAACTGCAGAGAGAAGAAGAACTGCACTAGAGAGTCATTGTTGCTGTCGCTGATATCGTCTACCGTAGAGAGAGGATGCATTGGGGTGCTTCGATGCTTCGCTCGCCGTCACCAATTTAGGGTTTCATATTGATTTGGTTTGTGGAGAGAAATCGCTTCACTGTTTTATATTTAGCAACCCGTGTAAATAACGTGAGTTATGAACGTTACGTTCGTGTAGGCTATCAGAATTTCTTTTCATAACATAACGTTCGTAACGCTGAAAAAACGCTCGTTACTGGGAACTGCGTTTTTTAGAACTGCGTTTTTTACTAGTGTTATATAACGGTCGGGTGCCGTTATGCTCTGTAATGGGTTATAATGAGTTACATAGGTTTTTTAAAACATTAGAATGAAGTATGATCATTTTAACGTTAGTCATAAGATGCTGCTTGGATTGCAGAGTTAATGCCTTTTGGGCGGATTCTGGAGGGATATGAGTATTCTCCTGATTTTGAAGTTGACAGGAGCTCCAGTTAGCAACTCAATTGAAGAGAAGACGGTCTTTGGACCACAAGGAAGAAGTGGTTTTCTTTTCTTTGCTCAACTTTTTAGTTGAATAAAGTCTTATCAGTTCTCTTTCCAGTTTTTGTAATTGTATTATCATCTTTTAAAAAAAAAATTTCAGTCATGATTTGTCTGATGGATTCAGACTTTTACAGGACAATATTTTCAGAATTAGTTTTTTTTTTTAATTTTGTATTCAGGATTTAAATATAATTTTCTTATTTTCTAGAATATCAAATTCTTGAAGTCAATTTATTATTTGCCTAAAATCTCAATTCTTCATTGATTAGGGACTTGCAAGTTAACCTTTTTGATCTGAATTAAAAATTCAAAAAATGATTTTACTATCAAAGTTGTTTTGTTCTTAAATTTTGAGAAGTTTCTTTTAACTCTTTTTATATCATATTTCATTGTTGATTTCGTTCTGTGAATCCCACTTCCATTGCATGCAACCTAGCCAAGTTTATCCAACAAGATCCATCCTTAATCCAAATTTGGATGAGAGGAAAACTGGCAAAAGCGGGAGCTGACAGGAGAAGGGGCAGAGATGGAAACAGAGGAGATGGGCGTGGGGACTTTGGAAGTTCTTTTGTTAACAGCATATATCCCAAGTAGGAACTGATAAGAAAAGGGGGAGATGAGAATAGAGAAGATTGGCATGGGTACTTTGAGAGTTCTTTTTTTAACAGCATGGCACCAATTGGGTTCTTAGACTAATTGACACATGCATTAATTTTTCTTTTGTTTTTGAGTGGTGGACCTACGTTGAAGATGCAGCCATCACACACCTACACCCTCACCCCCGCAAAAAAATAAAAAATAAAAAAATAAAATAAAAAAGAACATTTCCAGTGTTCTTGTTTTTCTTTAAAGTTTTTTCTCCTTTTGACCTTCCGTGCAGATCCTTAAAATATTGTCTTGAATGTATCTACTCATACTCAGTGAGTGATTTGAATAAAACTTCATTGTCACATTCTTAATTTACTGGTGCGGGAAGTTTGACTTGGTTGTTTGCCTTACCATTATCGTTCACTCATACACCTCTGGCTTGATCTTATTGAAATAATTTTAGTTATTTAGAAGTGTTAACATCCACTCCATAGTGCACTTCCAATATCAGTTCTTTTGATTGTAATTGAATTGAGTTCACCAAAAAGTATCCCATTATCATCATTCTCATACATATTTCAAGTTAAGTTTGTCCAGTTTTAGACACTTCTTTAGATTCAGGAGGTTATATGCAGAGACTACCTGACCAAATTTTAAGGTGGACTGTCAACCTGATTTCTATCTTCTAAGTCAGTCCCAAATTCATGGCTGACAATGACAGGCTAGGAAAGGGGATTTGCATAAGACCAAGTTCATTTGGTCAGTAACGTGTCTTACTGGTCACAGTGACAGAGCTAAGCTCATGCAAGCAAGAAGCTCAGAATTCTCCTATAGCTTGTTAAATCTGGATCGAGTGGGACGATGTCGAGAACTATCATCATTTGAGTCATATTATAAGCCTTTAAAAAAATTGAAACAAATTTGAAAGACAAGAGTATCATCAACTGCATAATATATTGCTCATAAATTATTAATTCTGATTCTCCTTTGTTATTTTGTATCCATTTTCTATTTAGTTTGGACTATTTATTAAATATATATATTATTTTGCACCGCCTAGTAATGCTATTGGTATATTTTATCATTTATCCAGTCCTAATGAGACCTAAATACTGCAGCACTCAGGATTTCTACATGTTGCTCTTAGTTCTTGGGTGCTTCTTACATTTGGACCGCAAGTATGCAGAGGATATGGCCCATTTACCTTTCTTTTGATTTATATACTTGGAGGAATTTGCGGCAATTTTACAAGCTTTATTCATACTCCAGAGCTAACTGTTTGTGGAACAGTAAGTTCAATGGATCCTATATTTCTTCAGGATTTTCTTCTTTTAAAGTGAATTTAACACTTCATATTACACAGTTATATCTGACTGAATTTTCACCTGTTTTTTTCTTGAAATATGATTGCTATTCTTAACTGCAGATTTCTTCCCTCAGTGCCTTGTATATTCTACTTTGGATCACTTTCATTTAGCCAATCTAGTTAAAAAGTCAAGATTAAAATGCAATGTCTTGTTTGCCTGTCCAAATAAAAAGTAAAAATTAGAGTTTTTATATGAAGCTCAAAGGGACATATTGATGTGAAACGTGTAGGTGTGTGTGAAAATCAGCAATAAAACACTCAACTACACTTCATCAACATGAAACGATCACTGGTAGGAAATGATTAAAACTAATAATCTAGCAAACTGTTGATCGAATAACATTCATAAACTAACCAATATCAATTCAAGAATAAATTAACAATATTATCTATATTACACATGCAAAAGATTCTACTACCAATAAAGAAAACTATAGAACTAAAGGAAAGCAGTTACACTCAATCTTATGTTTGTAGACAACAGTTAAATCGATAAAAATTCAGAGATTAAATATCAGACTTGAAATAACTGATTGAGGTTAGAATCGTACTTACTGAGAATCATTTGTGACCTCAGTGTTCTTGTGATGTAGATGTGTGATGTCATCTTCACGAATGCAAGGCTTCAAATCGTGTGTGATTTGGATCGGATGAGAGATACGGTTTGAAACCGTACCTTCAATGCTTTAATGAATCTGTTTTTATTGTAGCAGTAGCGGTACTATAGCATATTACTGTAGTGGGTACTGTAGTGAGTTATTGTTGCGGTTACTGTAGCAATATTGTTTTTCTGATTTTTTTTTGATTGGAGATGAAAGAGATATGAGTGTAATTTATCTAGGGTTTTAAAGAGAGGTTGATGAAAATAAAATTAGGGTTTGAAAGAGGGGAAAGAGAAGAAAAAGGGATAGGTTAGTTAGGCTTTACACCACTAATTTAGGATTTCTTTAGAGCTTCACACACAAAGAGAGATTTGGGAGAGATCATAACTCACACAAATTTGAGGAAAAGCTTTCATAATAATTCATTCTTTATTGTTTGATACAAGAGGCCTTTATATATGCTTTTATAAAATTTGAATACAACTCAAACGAAAACTTCTAATCAAAATAAAATTTTCTAAAATAAAGACACTAAACTCTTAATAAAAATACAACTCTAAATAAGGAAACTCAAAATAAAGAAACTAAAATTACATCAAGCTCTATTACTACTGAGAAATTAGAACAAGGTGTTTTCTCCACCAGTGATACACATGTCATACACGTGGCTTGATGTCCGCATCATATATATGTGCATTGTCCATTTTAGATTTGTTTGCATATGCAACTATACATACATGTATCAGAAAGTTTCTTAAAGTTCTAGACTCTTCTTAATATATTTTCTAAGTGCTAATCTGGTGATGTGAAACGTGTATGCGTGCAAGACAGAAATCAGTGATGCAGCTAAAATTTGCAATGTTCTACCAAAATTACGATCGTGAGCAGGAAAATAGTTAAAACTTGTAACAAGAACAAATGGGTTTAAAAAAATTGCAAGTGCAGGTTGTATCGTTCTAATCTTAGATAAATTAATATAAATACTTAATTAAGATAGCACAATTATACCATCAATATCAACGACCAAAAATTACAAGTGTAACAATTCTTACAACTCACGATATGTAGTGGACAAAAGATAAAATCGATAAAATACTAGAAAACAATTATTAGACTCACAAATAAGATCGTGTTCAAAAAACATACCTGCTGAGAATCATGTCAATCTAAATGTCATGTTGGTGCGTAGCTTTGTCTTCTACGAATTTGATATCTCGAGAATGGCTCAAATTGGACTTCGGATGGTCGAGAAACACCGGAAAACAAATTTAGGTGCTTAAAGGGTTTGGATTGGCTAAACGGTTATGTCCTCTGCACAGTGGATTGGATATAGCACTGTTGGTGGATGCGGGTCTGAACTGGATCGGGTCCGAGTTGGATTCCTATTTATGGGTTTGATTACTAAAACCAAATTACTATTGGATCAGGTCTTTATTATGAACCCAAGTTGGGTCATATCACAAGCATCAATAAGGTAGAAAGAAAGTATCAGCGAGAGCACGGGTGGCACGAGGGGAGGGGTGTAGCGCGTGCGCCAGGGAGCGACATCAGGGGGGCGGGAAAATGAGAAGGTGATGGCGACTGCGTGTGTGGTTGCGCAAAGATGAAGAGGAAGGAGGTGTAATAGAGGCGGCTGGGTTGGGTTCAGAGATGGTAGCGCATGGAACATAGAGAGTGTGATGGCGGCATCGAACTCGTCTGGTGGCGGTTGGGTGTGGCAGGTCGAGAGGAAGAAGAAAGAGGGTGACAGGAATAAAAGAAAGGAAAGAATGAGAGGAAGGGAGCATGCAGGGGAGAGAGAGTCAGCGACGCTGAGGAAGAGAGAGGAGATTGGGAGCAGGAGAGTCGGTGGCGACGCACGTAGTGAAAGAGCAAACAAAGAAGAAGATAATGGAGAAGGTGATGGTGCAGTCGGGAAGGTCATTGGCAGGCGTTGGTGGCACGGGAAGAGAGAAGTAGAGAGGAGGAAGAATTGGCTTGGAGAAGAGAAAGAAAGAGTAATTAAGGTTAGAGTTTAATAAAAGGGAAACACGGGATTTCACTCTTAAAAACACAATTAATCACTCACAAATATTTTAATCAAAATTTTGCATTAAATCAATATTCTAATACTTAAGCCTTTTTACAGGCTTTACAAACTCTGATTTCCAGTCCACAACCGATGTGGTACAAACTTATAATAATTAAAAAAACTACAAAAACCCAAAAATAAAATTAAAAAAATTACATGACAATGACTACTCGAACCATAGCGATGTGATATGTCTTTCTCTTCTTTAGTGCACGCGGCTTGATGTTTGCATCACCTGGTTTCTATGATAGAGATAGAATAGAGAAGACAAGGGAAAAAAAGAGAACGTTATTAACTTGAATCGGTCATATAGAAGTTCAGTTCTTAATCCTATTGATAACTCAGACTTTTGTTATTTGTTGCACAAGAAATTCCAACTGTAGACTTAAAAAAGAAAGAAAAGAAGAAAAAATCAAGAAGGAATGAAGGATAAAGAAAATAACAAGAAAGAAAAGTTGACAAATTACTGTATATGGAGTTGTGTATGTAAAACGTATATAAAACCTTAGTGTGCTTACACTACTGTACACAATGTTCTAAATGTCGGCCGACATTTCGAAATTTTAGCCGAAATGTCAGGAAAATCATGTGGCCAACACGAAATCAGCTACCCCATTTCAAATTTCAAAATGGGGAAAGTCGCTGAAATTTCGGTAATTTTTTGAAATTTCTGCCGATTTTGGGGTTCCAAATATCGATCGAAATTGGCATTTCATTTCATTTTGTTTTATGTTTTTCTTTTGGGTTTGAACCCATTAACCCAACTCGATCCTATTTTATAAGAGGAGAAAAGAAGAAATTAGGGCTCGTTCACCCGAGAAAGAGAAAGAGAGAAACCAGGAGGTCAAAGAGAGATACGAGCTCACTAACCTCCGACGAGGCCTTTACGACCTTCGTCGACCTTCAACGAGTCTCCACGAGCCCCCATGACCTTCATCGAGTTTGATTGACCTCTGACGACCTTCAGTGAGTCTCCACGAGCCCCAACGAGGACCCAGGAAGCCCTGCCAAGTCTCGACGAGCACTGTCAGCCTTGATGAGGTCCCGTCAAGCTCGCCGAGCTTTAATGAGATCCCCGCTGAGCTCCGCCGAGCCTCGATGAGCCCCGTTGTTTCTCCCCTTCATCGTAAATTCCGCTCCGACGAGCTCTCAGATCCAGCGACTCTTCACGAATTTCAAAAGTGAGTTCTCTTCCTCATTTCTTTTACTTAAAACTACTCGCTCATTTCTAATTTGATTCACATCATTAAATCTTAGGGTAACTAATTCGAACTAGGGCTCCATTAATTGATTCTTACTCGTGAATGAATGCTCAATTGTAATCTATGAGGGTTTGATATTTTGTTAATGTTAATGTTAGTAGTTAGTCATCATGAAGCCTTTTAAGATATTTTTGAATTTTATTGGAAGCTAACTATGTTTATTGGATGTGATTAGATAAAATTATTGCTAGTATAACTTATTAATTATACATTTAGAGATATCATATATGTGATGTTTTCGGACTTTTATGACATTTAGAACATACTATATATATATATATATATATATATATATATATATATATATATATATATATATATATATATATGACCTCTGAAATTGAGCAAATGTCTCTGAAATTTTCCCAATATCCGCAATCCGACTTTACATTTTGCCTTCCGACATTAAGCCGATATCCAACATTTAGAACATTGACTGTACAACAATAAAAGCTTGTTGTTTAGCTCCATTCACCATCTAATATACTTGAGTCAACTACTATATGAGAAATAGCATGTGATTTATGTTTTGATGACTTCTATTGCACATGCTAGAGCATGGAAAAAGCGTGATAATATTTCTAGCAATTGACTCATTTGTTTCCTTGTTTGATGATAGTAGAACATATCATATTATCTATACCTGTGGGCTTATTCATGGTCCAAGGGAGGTTGGAGCTTCTTCCTTGTTTATTTGATCTTAAACTTTTTAACAAATTAGTAAGGCCACCTAATTGCCAACTGATGATCAAGATTCTATGACATATGGGCCTCTTTGGCTCATATTTGCCTTCTCAAGGAATTTGGTAAAACTATCGGCCTTGTGTTGACAACTAGTTGTAAAAAATTGGTCAATTCTTTTTTGGAGCTTTCTCAACTTCAATTCATGCTCTGTACTTGAGCTTGAGGAGATATAAGTGGAAATTCAAGTGGATAAGTGGCTTATTAAGACAAATTTGCTAGAACTGGTGTTTGTTCTGCTGATCTCTGTGATATTCGAACCTAGTTTTTGCCCCATCAAGCGAGCTCTCTGCAAAGATTTTCTATATCATCCAGGTGGTCACTACATATCACATAACTTGATTCTATTCCTGAAGTGTATCTAGACCATAGTTTTGTTTTGCAGGGGCTAAACTAGGAACATTATTTTACATGAATCTTCTAGATCATAATTGGTTGACCATAATCCTTGCGGGACCATGGAAACATTATGAAATAATGGCGTTTGACCTAGATAATGATCCCTGAAATACTATATTATTATTCTATACCTGGAGGATGTAAGGACTTGGGGCACCATCCTAAAGGACTAGCCTTCTAGGTGCCAAAAGACTAGCCTTCTAAGTGGAGTTGCCCAAATTCTTATATACCAAGACCATTCCTATGTCCAGCCAATGTGGGACTATTTGTTCGACATCCAACTCAACAATCCCCCTCGAACAAAGTGTCTCCCTGCAAGCTCATCTTTCTTCACACCTGAAAGACCATATGCTCCATCGAGATCACAACTCTTTACCGCGCGTTGGATGAACACGCCTTACGTGAAGCACAAATTGTAGCCTATTACTCTTCACCGCGCGGAGGGCGGTCACGCCTTACGTGAAGGCAGGAGCACCACTACCAAATCCTCGAGAGCCCAACTAGCTTTAGAGGGGCCTATTGCGCCATTTGTACCCCGGGGGGGATTGAACTTCACTTGCCTACACAGGTAAGTTCGGGGCATGGCTCTGATACCACCTGTAAGGACTTGGGGCACTATCTAAAAAAATTAGCTTTCTAGGTGTAGTTGCCCAAATCCTTATATTCTTAATACCACCCCATGTCTAGCCAATGTGAGACTATTTGTTCGATACCTAACTCAACAGAGGATGTACCTGACTTTGACCACATATTTTAGAGGTGGAAGACTGTCATCTTATAAAATAAAAGTGTAGCAACATCATAACAAATGAGCTACAAATTATTGTATAAAGATTTTTGTACGAGGAAACAATTTTCTTGGTAAATCTTACATTAAGTTGGAACAATTAAGTGCATTAGCTCCTGTAAAAACTAGCTTTTAAATTTGGAGAAACAAATTGCATATCATAAACTATAATTTCATCCAAAATTATGTGAGGCATGGGTTGGTTGAATGAGATACTCATTATAGAAAGTCTTATTGAAAGACAAAATGTACTCCCTTCAAAGAAAAAGAAAGAAAGGCAAAATGTAATAACGAAGGAACTATCCCTTTATAAATACACAAGGTTAGGGAATAGTAGCACATCACTCGTTACATAATCAAGTAATCAATATAAAGGCTAAATTATTAGAAACTACCTTGAATTATCACCCCTTTTACAAGAAACTACCATTACAATTTTTATGAGAAACTACCATGAAGTTTCCACTTTCTAAATAACTACCATATGGTGTTAATCACCCTTAATAAAAACAAAAGTGCTTCTCTTTTATATTTAGTATAAAACCCTGGTGTTTTAAAAATCATTAAAATAATATGTTTACAAAAAATAATTTTGGAAAAAATTCCTAATAAATTATTGCTTTAAAAATAGTTTATTATGGCGTAATATTGTAAAATAATTTATTTATTTAACGTATTAAAAATAGTTTATTATGGCGTAATATTCAACATATCATAAAGCTACTAATAATAAGATTATTTATTAACACTTTAAGAAATATTATAAGACATTAATTATTAAATGCTTTATATATAGTTATCCAACCATTAATAAAAATGAAGTTCCTTAGAAAGATCATATAAAAACTTTACTAATAAAGTTAATTATAAATTTAATCAGTAGCAATATAAGTCATTTCTCTCAGAATGTAAAACTATTAGTACTAGTAACTGTGTCATTCAAAAATTCTAATTTTTTTAATTTTATATGATTCTCAAGGAAAATTATTTACAAATCAGTAATAAGAAAATTTTTACTTAGATATTATTAGAAAAAGTATCTTTTGATCTAAATAATTCCTAAAATATATAATTTATGTAACTATTAGTGATAAACTATGTTGCACAGATATGACCATGCCAATATGAACACGACACAATGACATGTAATAAATTCTTAAAGACACACATGATACGTGTATTCGATAGTGTGTCACACATGTAGCTGATACAACGTCATGATAAGAGTGTTTGTGCTACATGGCTAATAAATATATATTTTCTCACATAAAAAACAATTAGTGATAAAAACTTATTTATATATTGTTAATTTAAACTTTTCCTTTTTCTCATTTTTTTTCCTTTGGCCTCTCTTTTTGAACATAACAGTAGTCTAGCCTTCCTCTCTCACACCAAACTCACCAACTGAAACATGCATTCCTCTCTCCCCGTCCTCCCAAACCGTCATAAGATACCCACTTACAAATCTAATCACATCTTTCTTTCATCTTCACATCAAACTCACCAAATGAAACTTGCATTCCTCTATCCACACCCTCCCAATTGACTGTAACATACACATTGTACCCTAAAATTTAAACACATCTTCTTCCTTCGTCTTTCTATTCCCATCCAACTCCTTTTCTTTCTCTGAACTCGCCGCTATTCAAACAAAGGAGGAATCACGTAAATTAGTTTGGTAGAATCCAATTGCTAGTGCACAAATGGTGGAAGGGATTGGTAAATGAATTTTGAATTTGTGATGTTAAAAATGGTGGGAAAATACAGTGAAGGGTTTGATGATGGACTTTGTGGTGATAAACTAAGACGATAAGCTTATGTGTCAAGGTTGTCATTTTGAACTAGACAGAGTTGATAAGAAAAAAATGGCCTAAGGTGGATAAGGAAGAGGGTTTAAGTATAAGGAAGAAAATACATGAGTTAAAAACACAAGGGTGAAGTTGTAAAATTATGTATTTTGTGCAGTGCATATGTTAACTTGTTAAAAGCAATGAGGGTAGGTTCCATTAAAACAAGAAAAAATTCATAATAGTTTATGATCCTAAAAATGTATGTGGTAGTTCTTGTTAAGAAGTTGGATACGAACACGGGACACGGGTGTGACACAGACACTCAACACGGCAATTTCTTAAAGAGTAGGACACATGGACACGACAACATGATACTATGATATATAGAAAATACACAATGATAGGAAAAAGTTCATAGATGCATATATACATACATGAATTGGATCCAAATTTTAACCTGCCATATATTTTTATGACTTTGCAAGAAGAATAGACCTTGGTCCTCAACTTCGTATCAATTTGTTGCGTTTCTTATATTGAAAGATATCTATTACTATAGCTTCACGGAAATCAATATTTTAACACATTTTTCAATTGTCTTTGACATATACATGAAACTAAATAAATATATCAAATATGTAACAAGAAGAAAGAAGTGTACGAGAAAGTAGAACACATGTTGAAGTTCTAACAAGTATCCTTAACTAAAAATCTTGTTTGTATCTAGTCAATACAATTTTTAGAAAGTGTCTGAGAAGTTTCCAAAGAAGGGTCAGTGTTAGACTCGGATGTTAGTGTCCAACATGGGCACGCTTTCATGATAGAAGTGTCCATTTTACATTGGTTTCTTGTAATGGGGGAAAATTCATTTAGTTTCTAATAATTTTTCCAAAAATAGAAGATGTGGCATCTATGAGGTAATGAGTTAATAGAATTGACTAACCCAACCTTTTCCAAAATAAGACATGTTATTTTTCATCGATAGATTACCTTTCAAAGAACTAGATCTTAGGGTTTATTTTTTAATTTTTTAAATTGAAGTGTTATAAACTACAATCACCACGTCATTATTCAACTACTAGGGTCCATTTTTATGCTTCTATGCCAATAATGCAGCTTGTCAGACACACAAGGAGTGAAGGTAAAGGACAAATAAAATTTATGAGTTTCTAGATAATAGAAAACTTCGTGATTATTTCATTTTTCTAAGAGAAGTATGGCCAAGCCACCCCTACCAGTGCCTTCTTTTTCCCCATAGCTATATCCATAATATAACTTATAAGCTAATTGGAATTATTCACAGTTTGTTCTCTTTTCCTCAACCCCGTTTTTAATTATTTTAAAGTAAAATCAACTGTACTTTATGTTAGAAAAGTTTAATGCAATTTTCTTGACCTAGAATAAATATTATAATGTAGTAGAACAAGTATTTATGGTTTGGTGTTCCCTAGGAGGGTTTCTATGCTTATGAAGGAGTTTTGAACTTCTTGTTTTGAAAAAATTACTTCTAAAATCAAATATTGTTCAAGTGATGTTCCATACAGTTACTGGTTAAACTAAAATATTATGGCACGATCAGACAGTGGTGTCGAAGTGCAAAATGACAATGAGATCAAGTGGTGGCAACAATTGCTAAGACAAGCTTATGGGTGTTAACGGGGAGCTTGGGCGGGTTTTGAGGATATTTTAAACCCGACCTGAATTTTCGGGCGGGTCTTTGAGTGGTTTGAAACCCGCCCATCGGATTTTGAGTTAGGTTCGGGTCTGTCTGGGTTTCAAGAAGTCGAGCAGGTTTGGGCAGGTTTTGATGGACTTAATAAATGATATACTATGTAAAAATAAAAGTATACTTAAACATACATTTATATATGCAAAAATTATGTATTCTTATGCATAGACATATTGGCGTTGCATATTTTTCAAGGAACTTTTGCATATCATTTCTTTCTGGGTGAATACAGAGAATTATCTACAGGAGAATATGATGCCAATTTGCTGTCACACTCCCTTGGTGCATAAGCACTGAGCCTTCTAATATATCTATGAGTCGACAAGCTATATGTCCTGTTCACAAGGTATTCGAGAAATATTAGATCAAAGAAGCATGATATCTTTATAATCTGTAAGGAAATGGTGGCTACGGAACAACCAAATATAAACATTTCAAAATCAGCTGTTTTGTCTTTCAGCTTTGGATAGGATCTGGATTGCAATATAAAAGGGAACTGAGAATGAAGGAGACTAAAAGACATTCAAGTCATCCCGTATCACAATGAGGTGGAGGTAGGGTAGTGCTCATTGTGGATGCTGTAAATTTTCTCTATTTTATGACTTTCCTAATGCAAATTCTGTTGGTATAGGCTAAATGTCAATAAACCTCTCTTAACTTTTAACTAAAGTCACATAACCTCCCAATATATCATGAATCATCGGTAACACGCAAAACTTTGTTGTTGTTATCACATTCATTCCCTCTTAGCAAAATTCATCACATGACGTCATATGACATCATCTTGTATAATTTTAGACTAAATTTCAACTTTAACCTAACCGATAACTTAAAGTTTTACCCTAATTTATTTAGAAATTAGTTTAAACCCAAATGGGTTTATACCAACTTCATATCTTTTCAGTCATCTTTTTCTCTTATCTATTTATTAATTCTAAGCCATAATCTGTAAACTAAGACTTCATTTTTGTAATGTGGATTGAGGCTTGATTTGGCGGTGGAAACCAAAATAGACTGGAAATTAAGGTTTTGTTTGGATAAGATGAGTTAGGTTTTAATTTGGACCTGAGAATAGACACTTGTAGAGAAAGACAGGGCTTGATTTGGGTGTGATATGTTAGAATTTGATATGGCATGAAAATGGAAAAGAAAAAGGAAATTTAGGGTATGATTTGAGTTGAATGTTAAAAAGGAGAAAAGAAATTAGTTCTAGGTTTGGTATTATGTGGTAGGGTTTGATTTGGGAATTCGACATGAGATAAATGATGGCAGGGGGGAGACTAAATTTTGATGGGGGGTGATGCGTTCTTGGTTAGATTAATAGATTGAAAATGAAGAATATGAGGAGCAGGCGAAGAAGATGAAATAGTGGGTATAAATCCGTTTTGGGTTGTATACTCATTTAGACTAATAAATTTCAAAGAAAACTCAGGTCACGGGCATAAATGTCGTACTATACCCCAGCTAACATTGTTACCCTACTTTAATATTGTTAAAGCCTTTAATTATTATAGTTAACTATTAGAAATCATGTTGTAGTTATCATATTAGGAGTCATATTTCTATATGCTATTAGGAGTCATATTTTTGTTTGTTATTTCGAGGCTTACTCATATCATGAGAATTGTATTAGGATTAGAGGTTTTCTTATCATGTATTGTGATGCTTATATATATGGGATATTGCCCACATCAATAATAATACGAAAATCTCTTCTAAAATTTTGATATGATATCAGGGTAAAAATCCTAACCCTAACATCTTCTTCAAAAACCCCAACCCTAGCTTTTCATGCCTTTGCTTAAAAAAAATACTATTCATGTGAACAACTACAGTATTGTCGTCGTGAACAGTGTCGTGAACAATACAAGATACTTTTCATCTAAAAAAACTCAAACAGAAGTGTTTTTCTCCATCATCTTTTTGCTAACTTATCTCCAACCCCCCCACAATCATTACAAATCTTAGTTGACATCAATTTTTACACCATCCAAAGTCCTCTACGTTTTTTTCCGACTAAGTTTTTGGTTTCCCGTCGCCTCTGCAACACTTCCCAGTATTACTTGCTGCTTACTACTGCCTTAATATCACCTCTGATTGTCTCCAATCATCTCTACAACAGCAGCTGCAACGCCTATGGTCTATATCATTTACTGTCGAGGCTTCTGCTGCTTTCTATCGTCTCTGCTAAGTCAACCGTAATAATTTACTGCTCGTATTGCTACATCTACGATGATTTCTACTTGTAAATCTAAGGGGAAGAACTATTTGCCTGTGGTAAAATTTGTGCACGTGTCTCTTGATATTTACTCTATTGAGTTTGAAAAATCTCTCAAAATCTCATCTTCTATTGAGTATTGAGTTGAGGATCTCTCAAAACCTTCTTTTAGCTGGCTGAGTTTGATGATCTTTCGAAACCTCTTCGTTCATTGAGTTTAAGGATTTAGGAAAACCTTCTTTTCTGCTGGCTCTGTTTGAGAATCTCCCAAAATCTCTTCTACTGAGTTTGAGGATCTTTAAAATCTTTTACTTCTACTAAGTTTGAGGATTTTCAAAATCTCTACTTCTACTAATTTTGAAAAAAATATTTAAGGATCATGTGGTCTTCATGTTTTTATTTACAACTTCAACATCAAGCGGTGAGGAATCAATATTGTTTTGATCAATATTCCAGTGTGACATCGAATTAGTAGTGTGATATCGAATTAACAATGTGAAAATTTTATTTCGAATATGTTTTGCTAGTTTTTGTAAAAAGTTGGGCGTGATTGACATTTATGCTTCAGCTTGAGGGGGAGTGTTAAAATCTTTTATTATTATAATTACATATTAGGAGTCATATTTTAGTTACCATATTAAGAGTCATATTTCTATATACTATTAGGAGTCATGCTTCTACATGTTAATAGAAGTCTTATTCATATTATGAGAGGTAATTGTATTAAAGATTTGGGGGTTTTTTATCATGTAATTGTGATGCCTATATATTTGGGCATTGTCCACATCAATAATAATACAAAAATCTCTTCTAATGTTTTTAAAAAATTTTGAGAGGCTTATTGATGATTCATAAAGTTTCGGGAGATAATATGACTTTAGTTAAAAGTTGAATGAGGTTTAGTGAAGTATAGCCATTGGCATATTTCTGCCCTCTTTTTTAACTCAGCCACCTGCACAGAAGTCACCCAAGTCAGCCTTCTAGTTTTAGATTTCTGAGCCTTCTGAATTTAGAAAGCTAGCTTTCATAGTGAAGTGATTATTGTGTCATGCCTGCTGAATGATTTACAGCAGCCCATTTTTTAGCTATCCTTTGCAGTGTGAAATAAAAAAAAAAAAAATGGATCAAAGATAGATTTTGCAACCTCCCTGTGTGTTCGTTCCTGGATACCATCAAAAGCAGGGCAGAAGTTATAGAGTGTTTGTTAAAATCCTATGAATTTAATTTCCTCTTTTCATTTTAGGGTCCCTGGTTTGCAATATTGAGATTGGCTTGTATACCAAATACTGACCACGGTTAAGTTGTAGCTTCCCATTTCTTGTGCAATCGTTTATGGCGAGGCCGCGAGAGCCTAATAATCTAGAACAACAATGTAACCTTTGTCTTCCTGTGTAATTTTTTTTCCTTTGATAGTGCAGAGGCACAACACAAGTTGTTACATAAAATTGTTTGCTGCTAATACTTAAATCTCTCTTTTCTCTCAGGGTCCAGTTTTTGCGATAATTGGAGCTTGGCTTGTTTACCAAATACAGAATAAACAAGTAGTAGCACAAGAGCTGTCAGAAAGTATGTTCTGGAAGGCAGTGACTGCCACTGCTCTGAGCTTCTTGCTGAGCAACTTTGGGAGAATTGATGACTGGTCAGTTAGTTTTGATAATCATCCAAACTTTCTTCCCAGAGTGCGAACTGATGATGCTTTCATCCCTCTTGCAGGACGCATCTTGGGGCAGCTTCCTCTGGAATCATTTTCGGGTATCTCACATGTCCAACCCTGCAATTGCTAGATAACACATTTTCATCAAAGGACGGTAAGAAACAAGAAGGCATGGCTCTTGTACAGCGCCAATCTGATCCGTGTAAGTCTCTACTTATTTTTGCTATTTCCATATTTATCTTGAGTTGTTTGGTCTTTCTCTATGGACCTCAGCTTGAGTTGTTGGAAATGGAAGATTTTGTATAAAGAAAGTGGGTGTGTCAGTCTAGCAGAACTTCACATTTATAGTGTGTTTCAGTGGCTCTAGTTATGTTTGTGCTGGATGTTTATCAAATTCTAATCAAAATTATGTATCTAGAGTGTGTATAAGGAGGTAGCTAATGGTTTTCAAATGCTAGTATATCTTATGTCATGCAATATATTTCTGATTCTGGATAACAGTGGGAAAAAAGAAAGTATTTTGTACTCATTTCTATGGACCATTCTATGGATAAGTTGAGCGTCCACCCCGTTAAGTCACCAATGTTGGTTCGAATACTAACGCAAGTGATGTAAGGAGACACTCGTTTACTTTTTCCCATATATTGTCTCATAAAAAGTAGGTAATTCTAGCATCCTTCCATCGATTATTTTTAGGTTTGAATATGACATTTTAATTTTATTTATGGAATTTTACTTTGGTGCATCCACTTCTGCACCGAGTAGGTTGGGGTAAAGTCCCAATCTCCTCTGTTAAGTAGTGACATACAGGTTTTGTTTGATTAGTGGAGTTGGAGTGTAGGTATGAGTTTGTAGAGTGAGAGTTGGGTTCCAACTCTTTTGTTGTTTGTTAAGAGGGATCAAGTGTGGGAGTTATATAGAGTAATAAACACCAACTACAAAGAGTGTCTGGGAAGTAGTGAAAGTCCCCCGCCGGTGTCCCCTTGGTTTGCCGGGTCGGCTAGAGCTTCAAGCTCCCCACGGTCCCAAGTTCTCTCCGTCGCGTGCGGATATTTCATTCCCCGGTGTTGGCCACTGGGCATGCCCTGAATTTTCTCCCCTTGGTTCTCAGTTCGAACCTCACGTCGGTGGATTTATCTAGCAAGAAAAAAATAGTGAAAGAGTCAGGGGAAATGTTGGGTATAATGACAATAATGCCCCTCCTTTGAATTGATTGGATAAGGTGAGGAAATGCATTAAATGAGTGTAAATTAATGGTTAAGTATTGGTTAATTAATACTTCTTCAATTATTTTTAATTAATTAATTAAAAACTAAAATAATATTTTTAAATAGTTTGGAGAGTTAAGTAAAATTACTTATGTGAGTTATCAATTGTTTGATGAATGAACAATTTTGAATCCTTAAGATTAATCTCATAATTTATAAGATAATTATAGATTTGATATTAATAAAAGAGTTTATATTTTCAATACTAATTTTTGAAGGGGAAAAAAATAGTAGATTGCATAAGTTCACTTCTCTTTTCCATAAATAAAAAAGGTTGACATTAATTTTAACAGTTTTCTTCCCTTTTTTCCCAATCGTAGAAAGCAACAACTTTTCATATGTTTGTAAAATTATTTACAGCTTATCAAAAGTTTTCAACTTGTCATTTATTACCTTTTCTAGTTATATTTATTTAAAATATTCCAACAATTTCTAGAATAACACAAATTTTATCTTCTTCCTCCTGCTAAAAATCAAAGGGAGAAAATTCCTAACTTCACCTTTAAATGACTCTAAAAATCCCCAGAATTCCAATTCCTCGATCTGGATTCTAATTAAAATACTACAATTTTTTTTTTGCGGAGAAAGCCCCGTAGGCTTACATCATCATAGACCCAAGTGGGGGAAAGAAACCTCTGTCATAGCAGGGGAAAGAAACTCAGGAGGGAGAATTAAAAAACTACATGAAATCCCAATAAAACCTTCTTTCTCCTCAGAATATTCTAAAGAATTCATTCTCATGGCTCAAATTTCATTTAATTCTAAAAGAAGAGATACAATGTGAGATTTAGTAAATAATGACATCAATCAGATTAATTAGGTACCAAAAATACAAGTCATCCCAAATATTAGCGACAACAACGACCTGGTAGAAATTTTTTCATGATAATAATACAAAACATGTTTAACCATTTTAATTCAAAGTTTGACATAGTACTTACTGAGAAACAAGGTTTTGGCCACAATACAAACATTTTAAAATATAATTACTAATATGGTAGTCCTTGATCAGACTACATTGTTCCACAACTCGAGCAATACTTTCACGAAGCTGTTTGCCTCTTGCACCTTCATCATCACCCACATAGTTGTATGGGTTCTCATCATCATGCTTAAGATCAATAGGCTCTGCACTGTTCCATTCATGCAACTGATTCCAATACAAATTTTGAAGATTGTGCCTACGAATAAAGTTATGTAAGACATATTCTAGTGAATGATGGGTATTCGAACCGTCTCGTGCTGTTTGAACATATTTTCCCATCATTCCCACTTTACCTTTAAGTAGCTGATTAAAATACTTTCTTATTGTTTTTCTTGAATGTTGAAACTATTCACATCCATGGCTATTCAGGAGTTCATGACTTGGGGCTTGTTTGGCTGCTGTAAGTGGCTGTAAGTCATAAGTCATAAGTGATAAATTTTTTTACAGTTGTAACTGAGTTTCACGCAAGTAAATTTGATGGTGTTTGATTGGTAATGTGAAATTGTAAGTGAGAAAGTATATTGTGTTTTATGATTTTTGGTTGGTAATGTGTAAGTCGTAAGTGAAAAAGTTGATCACAAAACTAACTATTTTGGTGATTTAAATATATTAAATATTTAAAATAGTAAAATAATAAAAATGTAAATATTAAAAATATTAACAATTTAAATATTAAAATACTAAAATATTAATATTATAAAATAATAAAAAATCTCAAGTTACTAAAATATTAATAGTAATCTAATATTAATTATTAAAAAATATTAAATGTTATAATTTAATATTAAATATTATCAAATTCAATAATTTAAAATATTAAAAAATATTAATCTAATTACAATTAACTGTCTGCAATGCAGATTTGAATGACCACATAATTAACTGTTTGTCTTACAAGTGGGCTAAAAGTGTAATTTGTATGACCATAAAATTAATTGTTTAAGCTGCAAGTAGGCTGCAAGTACATTTTATGATTTACGACCCCAAACAAATACCGTAAATAGTTTTGGTGCAATTGCATTTACCACTTACGGGACATTTACAGGAAACAAACACGCCCTAGCCTATAGGAAGATCCAAAGTTGCTCCAAACTTGTGACATGTCTTGTTGATCTAAGCACAGCTCTTGCTCGTAACTGATCATGCAATGCATGGAACAAATAGCCTAAAAAATTGTAGCTTTTTTCTGGAGGTCCATCTAAGATATCCTGTTTCAAATCAGTTTCAGAGAATGGGCTTTGCATGTTGCTGGTGAATTGCTCTTTTGTGGAGCTCCCATACATGCAGGAGCCCAAGGGGTGTACTGATCCCATACGTAATGAGTAGAAATCATCAAAGAAAAAAAAGCTTCCATAAGCTCCTTTCAAAACTTTCTTCTGAACTGTCGTCATCAAAATTATGTAAGATCATCATGCGCGATCATAGTGACATTTTCGATCTACAAAAAACAATAAGAATGTGTTCAACTTCATACTGAGTCAAAAAACAAGTGATTTCTTAATCTACTATTTAGAGCCAGTAACCAAAATAATGAATAATTTGTTGATTTTTGTAGAATTTATAATGCAAACATTCATTAGCAAGGTGCCAACAATTAACTTAATTGCGAGAAACACCAACAAACAAACAATGTAGCATAACAGGTTAAACAAAAGAGCTACGCACCAAGAATTCATTTAATAACATAAACCAACACTTAATACAAAAGATGGAAGATATCTAATTGATATAATAATAAAATACACCATCACTGACAATTAATTATGATAACAGTATGCACCAACACCATAAAGAAACAATGTAGATAAACACTAACAAGTGATACATAAACATAAAACATACCAACAACAAATGTAATCTTAACACCAATGTTTAAAATAACAATAATGTAATGATAACGTTTTTCTTTTGTTATGTTAATATAGGTTATAACGTAACGCATAACGTAGGTTACACGATTTAATATTTATTTAATAAAATAAATATATTTATACTATATTTAAGAATTTATATAAACAGGAAAATGATTTTAAAAAATATCAAAATAATATATAACACATTTAACAAGTCTCACAACAATTTTTAGAAAGTATCACAATAATTTTTCACATTTGTAATAAGTTCGGAAACATAACAAATTCATAATAAGTTCGCAAATATAAGAAACTATAACAAACATGATAATTGAATTATAATAAGTATGACAATAAGCATGATAATTTTTAGCAATTATCTTTTGATAATATTATCTTAGCCAATATTTTTAGCAATTATCTCTCTGCCCTCTCCGCTTAGATATTTCACTCTCTGCTCTCTCTCTATACGATCTTTCTGCTCTCTTCAGATCTCTCTTCTCTCTCTCCCCTGGGAGAGAGCAGAGAGAGATCGGAAGGGGGAGAGCTTACTATGCTTGGAGGCGACGCCGGCGAGAACCACCGCTTGGAGACGATGTCGGCGAGAACCATGACGGCGAACCACCGCTTGGAGACGACGCCAGCGAGAACCACCACGACGGAAAACCACCAGAGGTAGGTCTTATTCTTCTTTCTTCTTCTCGGCGCCGACGACGAGATTGCAGAGACGGTGGCGAGCTTGCAGGGGATTTTTTTTGGCCCTAGACCGAGCGAATTTGGGGGGTTTTATAAAAAGTCGACCTGCACTGTAACGTAAGTTACGGTGCATTACGTTAATAACCTAACGTAACGAACGTTACGGGCAAAATAATCATAGTTATGAAATATTGTGTTTTTTAGCCCTGTTTCGTAACGATTGGTCGGTGTTAGGTTATATAACGAGTTATATAATGGGTTTTTTATGAACACTGCCAATGTTTAAAATAACGATAACATAACGATAATGTTTTTCCTTTGTTATGTTAATATAGGTTATAACGTAACACATAACGTAGGTTACGCGATTTAAAATTTATTTAATAAAAATAAAAATATATATTATATTTAAGAATTTTTATAAATAAAAAAATAATTTTCAAAAAATTTTAAAAATATCAAATAATATATAACACATTTAGCAAGTCTCACAACAATTTTTAGCAAGTATCGCCATAAATTTTCACATTCACAAGTTGTAATAAGCTCGCAAACATAACTATAAAAAGCATGATAATTGAATTATAACAAGTATGATAACAAGTATGATAATTATTAGCAATTATCTTTTGATAATATTATCTCAGCCAATATCTTTAGTAATTATCGCTCTCTGCCGTCTCCCCTATTCTGCTCTCTCCCCTCTCTTTACTCTCTCCCTCTCTCCAGATCTCTCTCCTCTCTCCCGGGAGAGAGCAGAGAAAGATCGGGAGGGGGAGAGATCGGAGGGAGAGAGAGCAGAGAGAGAAGAAAGGTTTATATATGCTTGGAGACGACGCTGACAAGAACCATGCGGAGAACCACCGTTTGGAGACGACGCCGGCGAGAACCACCACGAGGGAGAACCACCAGAGGCAGGTCTCATTCTTCTTTCTTCTTCTCGGCGCCAACGACGAGGTTGCAGAGATGACGGCGAAGTTGCAGAGAGGATTTTTGGGAGATTTTTTTGGCCCTATACTGAGCGAATTTGGGGGGTTTTATAAAAAGTCGACTTGTACCGTAACGTAAGTTACGGTGCGTTACGTTAATAACGTAATGTAACGAATGTTACGGGCAAAATAACCATAGTTATGAAACATTGTATTTTTTAGCCCTGTTACGTAACGATTGGTCGGCGTTATGCTATATAACGAGTTATATAACGGGTTTTTTAATACACTGTCTCATATTAATAAGTAGGTTCTCGTGAGGAATCTAAACTCTCTTGTCCCTCGAGTATCAATGGTCCCATACATGTAGACTCCAAGTGTAATGTTCTTCCCAAACATGGCATCCGCAATGTCATGTTGGGGGAAGGGTGTCCTGATCTCATTGTACTGTGTCAGTCTGCAATAAGAGAACAAAAAATGAGAAAGTTTGACTTATATATAAATCTGAATGCAAAATGATAATCAGAACTTGCAAGTGAAAACAGAGATGTCAAGCATGCAAGGTAAGAAAACTGAATGTGCTATAGACTGAGAATTCATTTCTAACATTTCTTTTAAGGACACGATTTGTTAAAAGAAATGTTGAATGAAAAACTGGAAAAAAACTGAATTTTAATATATTAATGAAGGAATTAAATTAATGTCATTGATGTGCAGGAAAACTTAGTTCACATGGCTAAAGAAATGAAAAATTGATGAGAATCAGTAGTTATTATTATTTTTTGGTTTAGGCTCTTTACTATTTATTTTAGGCTAGGCTCACTTTTTCCTCTTTATGTTTGTCCCATATCGGTTATGATGGAAGTTGGTTTTTGTATTAGGCCTATATAAATCCAATACTTTTAGTTGTTTTTCAGTTTAGTTGATTTAAGAAAACTCAAATTTTACATTGCAATCTTGCTTTGTGATTTAAATTTCTGCATGGTAAAGTGCTGAGTGGGATAGCGATCTCCTTGATGTTGAAGCCAAGACCAATTTTATTCTCAAAACCATAATTTTCTACCTCTGCCTCCTCTTCCTCTTTCTCATTCTACATCAGTTTGGTATCAAAGTTAAGTTCCTTCTCAATCTTCTTCCAATTTTTTTCAAACCCTGGCTTCAACTTTCACAAAATTCTACAAACCCTAGGTCCTCCATTTCTGTCGCTTCTCTAGTTTTCAAAAAAAAAAAGGAATAAAGAGAAGAATTAAAAATAAAAGAAAAGGAAAATAAAATAAAAAAATAAAAAAGGGAGAAATCCACTGTTCATCGTCTTCCTCGGGTGCAACACTGCAATTCATCCTCCTCCCATTGTCCACTATTCCTCATCCTCCATCGAGAGCCACCGCCGTAGTCCCAACTTCCGACTACCTCGCCGACTTTAACCACTATCTTCTCAAAGTTTTCCTCAAAGTACCCCCAACAGAACTCAATCAAAGGGGTTCCCCAACAACGCCCTTGACAACCGCCACATCCTCGTCAACACCGTCGCATCACTGTCAACTGACCACATCGTCCTCTCAGATACGACGCTGAAGAGATCTCAGATCTGCGTCACCGAGATCACCGCCTCACCACCTTGATGACCACCTCTGACCAACGAAGAGCTTCCACTGTCGTCTCCAACGGTAGCCGTCGATAGATCCGCCATCGCCTATCCTCTTAAACAACACTGCCACCGCCTCCGTTGTCTTTGCCGTCGCCATCGCCGACTAGAGCAGTTAGCGCCACCGCCACCAGGGTGTCCCGAACCCTAGGGTTCGATCAAGAAGGAGAAAGAATTGAAGCGATTTGTGGGTCTCACTGCCCAAAAATCGAATTCATTTCATTTTGGGTTTAAGTTAAACCCACGAAGGATCTGACACACCTACACTGTCGACTCGACCCGCTAAGCTGTTACTAACGTCATCAGCTCAAACGCTGATGTCATCGGCTCGACCTGAGTTGATCTCGAGCCGATCCGCCGAGCTGGCTGAGCCGTCATTGATGTCAAAGGATATCATTCAAGCCGTCGCTGACGTCAGTTGAGATGTGCTGACGTCATCAGCTCATTTCTGAGCTGTCACTGTTCACGCAGTTCAACAACAGTACATCAACTCGTTTCGGATTCCATTTTAGGCACGTTCAGAGTCTGATTTGATTTCCGTCTGAAGCGTTGGATCCGCAGCAAAAGGAATTCATTTTCAACAATGAAGAGTAACAGGAATTCTACTTTATCTGGAAACCGAAAAGTATTCAATAGGAATTTAGCTTAGGCAGCATAATAAACTTGTATCAGATTTTGTTCATAAGTATATCGGTAGTTCAACCCATTAGGTAGACTTTTAGTTTCTATATTCCTCCAAAAAATTAATGTTCTACAAACATTCTTTTGCAAGGCAAAAATCAAGTTGCTTATGACTACCATCATATAATATAAACACTTCCCCTGTTCCTTGTTAGATGCTGCAAGTAGCCCCTTCCTTCTTCTCTTTCTTTGATGCATAACTAGGTAATACGAGTTCCTCACCATTCTCTTCTTAGGTTAAAAATGCCTTGATGGCACTATCTTGGCCTTTCATCAATTTCCTTATTTTAATTACATCCATTCATGTCTTAATCTTTCTTCTTGATAAGTTAATTAGTTATCTATCTGTTTTTGTAAAACTTAGTTGATTTATCTTTTTTCATTTTCGTTAATGGTTAAGTTAAAATAACTTGCCACCGTATGAACATAATTAGCTTAGTTAATTAAGGCACTCAATTAAATATACAATTAAGATGTCAATCATGCTAGCATGGTTGACATTACGTTATTTGGGCTGAAGAATTACATGGGCTTCAAATAAAGTGCTATATAGTTTTTCTCGCAAAATAATAGGATTTATTTGTAAGTGCCCTAAAAATCTTGTCAAAAATCTGATTTTCTTTTCCTTGTCTATTTGCTCATTTGCTTAAGTAATATGTACATTAGTTTCTATTGGGTGTTACATGTTACCTGAGATTTTGTACTAGATATCACGCTCGACAATTTATTTTATGGTTCTAACTCAGGGGCGTCATGTACAGATGCCAAATTTTCATTTGTCTTTTCTCTTCTGTTGAACAATGAAGACATTTAAATCGTGCAGAAATGTCTTAAATGCAGTTACATAGTACTTGCCTGCACTACTACTTGTACAAATTAAGGTCAAAAATATGTTGCCATGCAAAGGTTATATTACATTTTTCAAATACTTATCTATACTATACATGATGAAATTAACTTACAGAGAAAGCACAACAACAAATTATATACCCAAGCCTTGATACATTGGAATATTATAGATTATCTCTCTAACCGCCGAGTAACCAACTTGCAGTCTGAACCATCAAATAAAAACTTTGTTTCAAGCTACGAATAACAATGAAATTTGCAGTCACTGTCATAAACCACAAAATTTTTCAATCAGCCGCAAAACTTTCTCTATTTTCTTTAGTCATTACAATAAGTAATAGGATTAGATTTTCAAATGACTATAAAAAATCAACACTGCTACATAGTGAAACAAGAAAAGCTCCAGGACCACAAAAGCATCAGAAACAAATGAAGATAGCCATAAACATATCAGAAAACTTTGAAACCAGTCTACTATTCATAACAAAAGTTTTTAAGTCAATACATAATTAAAAAAAAGTTTCCAAAAAATTCCACTGGGATTTGTCTTCACATTGCAACCATTGAAGTTAGATATCCCACTACCTAGTAACACTGTGCATATGCGCACAATTTATCTAAAAACACCTTGTAGCCCAAGTCTTGGACACTGAAGCGAAGATCAAAGACCATAGCCAGAGTAAAGTTTACGAAAAATCTCACTAAAAAACCTTACAACCAACTTCACTTTGCTTGCGAGCTCACATATCTCTCTGCTGTTTCCTCCAATGGGATTGATGATACTAAAAATATAGCGAGAGTTGTCCAACGTCTTCTCAGTGACAGCGCTCTCTTACAGAGCACAGCAAGGTTGATTTCCTCAGATCCAGGTAATGTTAGATTTCTTTTCAAGAATAGAATCAGATGATGTTCTAAATGATATTAACTGGTCTGAGTACAAGAATCTTCTCATTGTTTAGCCTTGAAGGAAACTAGGTTTAGTGGGTCTAAGTCGAGGGGCACGATGAGCACCAGAGTAGAGCTGAATTGAAATGAGATATTATCTGATTCAGGTAAGAATCACTATAGTAGTCTCAGCTACAAACCATAAGAACTTCTCATATATATGACTAAACAAAAGAATTGACTTTCTATCAAGTGTATTATACTTATCCATGACAGGGAACAGTATGCCTACCTTGTTCTACATCAAATAATTTTATTTGTATTTTTGATAATTTATTGAGGTTGAGGCTTTTCTTTTCCTTTTCTGAAATATACCTCTTTCTGAATCTCTTTGTATGATTCCCTTGGAGTTCTAACCAGCAAACTCTTGTTGAGGATCTTAATGGTACCTCTTAACATTTATTTTTTACCTAGAAAAAATATTCTTCTGGTGCTTGACTCTTTATTCAAGATTTTTTATATTGTATAAGTATCGCGGAGCGAATATTTATAGAAGCTGATATAATGACCCTTACAATTTATTTTATTATCCACTAGAAGAGGTATTTTTTTTTCAAGTGGATGGCTCTCTCTACAGGACCTGTAAAATACATAGAGGGTATATGTTGTAGATGGCTTAAAGTCAGCAGTTAACCTCTGATCAGAAGCTACCTTTGGAATCCCTTCCTCCCATCATTGGCAATCTGCATAATCTCCGTTATGCTAATATATATATATACAGTCTACATATTGAACCAGATCTCGTGTAGTTCCAGTTGCTTGTCATCGTCCCTTTGTTGAGGGTTCGTTACCTTGTCTCTTCCATAATCTGAAAGAGACCTCATCATAACGTGAGCTGTTAGTGCCGCACTGGATAATTTCTTCTTCCACCTTTTGAACCTCTAGAAGTTCAATCCTACCTGATGGGTACTTGAATTTTGTTGGCATGCTTGGTAATCTTGTATTAGATGTTGAAGCTTCTTCACTGGTCAGAGAGGACTTGGGTTCCATTGGTGGAGTTGATGGAGTAGATGGAACGGATGGAGTAGGAGATTTCTGTTTGTCTGCTAACCTCTTCTTTGCCGTCCGTTTCCAATTCTTGAGGCCTTCAATGACGCGGTCCGCAAAAATTGATTCCTTCATCGAAGAGCCCATCTGGACAAAATCAAGTGTAGAAGACAATTGTGAAAATTTAGATTGATGAAGTCTAGCAAAACTCAGCAACTCTAGGGGGAAAGATATATCTTTGTTTCTCAAATTTGAAGAGGTAGAAAGATTTCTTTACTTGAGTAACCAGCGCATAGAGAGGTAGTGTTACATAAGCACACAGGAACTGAACTATTATTCCCATCCCAATGCCCAGGGCTATTTCTTCTGTATCTCTATGGAAGCAGGAGCGGTATCCAAATTGGTACTGTATCAATGTCAGTTAGTATTCAAGTTCGAACTTCAAACTGGTAGAGTGTACAAAGTAAACGTCATTATACTCACCCATGCCCATGCGAAGAATGCCAAGTGGAAGGAGTTCTGCAGTGCCCAACATCATATTCAGTGAGAAATGAACTAACAAGGTGCAATACACACACTGCCCACCCCACCCAAAAAAAAAAAAAATTTAAGGCATGAAACCTCTATGGCTGGAGGAAGAAGCCATGAAAACATTGTATTAGTGTAAGTGAAAGATCTAGATTTAGTAGAATAGAACCGTTAAGCTATAAATTAACTGATCTGGGCTTCGTCTCACAGGAACATGGTCTTATGGTCTATCGAAATGCCTGTTCTGATTAACATAGATTTTCTCTTAGATCGCCTTTTCACTGCTCTGAGATTTGTGCTGTTAACTATGAAAAGAAAGCTAATCAGGCTTAATAGGAGTTCTATAGCTCTGGTGATTTTTGGATTCTTGAGAGCTATAAATCGAGAGGAATTCATACTTTTCTCGTCACCAAAGCAAGATGAAAAAGTTGATGCTTTTGGGGCCTAGTCGTTTAGCTGCTGGGACTTGTTCGAGACTGCATGATCACCAAATGCTTCATATAAGGGAATCCAAGTGAACCTGATGCTGATTGCCTCAACAAACACGTAGAAAAAGAGAAGACATGGAAGGTCATTAAAAGTGATGTTGCTTTATGCAAGGTCCCTTTGTTCGGATTCATGAAAATCAATCCTCCCATGTGAAATTGGGTTTGATTATAGTTTAGGCGCAGAATTCTTCTCATTTAAACTTTCAGTAGATTCTCATTTTTTTCTCATTCGTTTATTTCTGATATTTTCCTTACCATGTAGGGTCAGAATTGAATCACTTCCTCAATCCTTCTTCCTAGAGTTTGCACATTTTATTTAAAAGGTTGTTTTGAAAGAAGATATGTGCTCTTGGGTTTTGCCTTTCATATTTTTATCTGCAGTACTGTTCCATGGTATATCATTTCAGTTATTTTATTTAGATCTATAGGCCAAACTAGAGTAGTTACCTGAATTAGTATAAACTGGATCATGTGAAGCAGCAGCTGAGGGCGGCCGAACCAGAATAAGCTGTTATCTGGCCTCACACACGCTGTTCCTGGAGCAAGCACTGATTCTTGACTGCTCTTTTTGCACATTGTTGTTATGATAATTTCCAGCTTCATTCCTACAATCAGAAGTATCTGCAAGAAGAATGATGCCCTTCTCTACTAAATCTTATCTTTATCAGAAGCAGGGTAAATTTGGGTTTAAGTAGTCTCACCACCAAGGGAATCATAGGAGACCAGTAATGGTTCTGAAATCCTGTGAGAAATGACGATACATCAAATTAGAAAATGTAGAAAATTAAGGATCTTGAGATATAACTGTTTTGTGTGCAGAACTTGAAAATATGCGCATCTGCTTTCCTTCTTATGAGCATTATATTCTGTTTTGATCAATGAGTAAACTTCTACTGTTTACCGTCATCATCTGCTCCTTACCATGCGCATTAAAGAAGATGAAGAAGATGGCATATATCCAGGCCCAAATGCTGCAATGCAAGTTACAATACAGAAGTTAATGAAAATAGAGGAGGAAGAGTAGTTGTAATCGAGTTTTATAATATGAAGGAATCAAAAGGAATGATCTTGATCGATAACTAGGATTATATCTTTTTACTAGATGTGTACCTAATTCTGACCACTGCCTTGAAGTCATGATCTACAGATCTCCTGAGAAATTTGTGGAAATCATAGTTGCTGTCTGTATCAAAATGAACCTGTTCGGGCAAAAAAACGAAGGAAACTTATTTTCTTCACTGTGTTCTTAACAAATTGGTTCTTTGGGATTAAGATTTTTATTCTGATAGTGACTTACTGTAAGAAAACCATGCCGAAGGGCAAAATAATCAGCCTTTGACACTGAACCAGTGAACTGCCTAATACAGCAAACCTGCAAATGTCAAAGTTAGCAGGGTTAATGATGGATGATCTCTGGTTCAATAGAAAGAGGAACTGATTGCAGGTAACTGAATTTAACTGACAAGCCACAGAAGCAACTGGTTGTTACTCCACAGCTTCAGATGCCGTCTCCCAAATGAAGTTTCCCGGCTGAGTATTAACCTGCGATGATCTAGACAAAGTGTTGCATTCTATCATTTTATTGAAGATTTGAGGATTTAAAGCTATATCTTGCTTAGTATGAGGAAATAACAGCATTTAGTTTATCTTTGGAGAAAAATATCTAGGGAAATATTCATCTTATGTGCAGTGCCTAACTATTTTGAATTCTTATTGACATGCCTTTTAGATGTGTAAGCCACGTACATATATTTGACCTTCTTTAACTTCAGCTGAATTGAGGGTGGTTTTTGGTTATTGGAGGTCTCAAGAGTCAAGACCTTAAATACCCACACTTGTTCTTACTTTGAAAAAAAATAAATATGTGTATATTGTCGTGATGTTTATGTTCGATTTCATGTAAACAAGGAATGACACAACAGGCTCGCAATACATCTATTGGATTATACTATTACGCATGAGTGCGAGCAAGTATAGTTGAATTTTTTTTCCCCCCCTAAATTTTAAACGTCCTGAACGTTGCAACTATAGCTAGTGTTTTAGATATCGGATATCGGTGATATATTGTTCGGCAAAATTATATATTGGATACTAGATATCGGGTGATATATCGCGATATGGTACTAAATACCGGATGTCAAATCGGACGTCATACCGGATGGAGAATATACATGTGATTGTCTGTATAAATCTTATAAAACTACTTAAAGTAAGTTTAGGTCATAAATTCATAGAGGATACTTATTTTTTTTAAGAAACTCTTAAAATGTGTTTGTAGAAACTTCTCAAATGCATCACGTGGCGATATATCAAATATTTTCATCTCGGATGCCGATGTATCGGCGACACAATGGTTCAAAACAATATCCAGTAAAATTTTACACTTATCGCAACGTTTTGAATAAAATACCGGTATATCGGTCGATATTTAAAACAGTGAGTATGGTTGATGTGGCGGAGATAATATGAGAGAACATACTGAAAGTTAAAGAAATTTGTGTGTCAATTATGGTCATTAGGGATTTCAGTTGGAGCCGTCATTATCGTGTCGGATTCTTCTCTATTTCTATTTCTATTTTTTCCACCTTGTTTCATTAATAGTGAAATCTTCCCCTAATTGGCTCGGACTGTATGCATGTTCTCATGCATGCCTTCGTGTAATGAACCTCTAAACAGACTTCTGTTTTGCACCATAAAATGTTGTTTTAAAACTTGATAACTCGACTCACGTGGATTCCCATTGATCCAAGTGGCTCGGCAACTCAAAGGAGAGCTAGCTTACAAGTCGATTCAAGAAGTTTATCAACATAGACAAGAAGTGAGAAAATGGAGTTGGCTAGGGTGGCAACTTAGGGCCATGACCAAGAACAATGGAGAGGGGGGGGGGGGTGGGGGGTGGGGGGGGGTGGGGGGTGGGGGGGGGGGGGAGAGAGAGAGAGAGAGAGAGAGAGAGAGAGAGAGAACAATGATGCCCATGAAACGAGTGAGGAAGATAGATAATAATTCAATCATCAAGTCCATAGAACTTCTTTGAAAGAAGAAAGTGACGAAGAAGATGGGTTGCTCCCTTAAAAGAAAAGGATCTAGATTGATTCCTTTCACCAAGATAGTGAAGCCAATAGTCATGGAAAAGGATTTCAAGGAGGAGGAAAAGGGCTTAATAACATGAGACTACCATAAACTTTTACCGTTTTCAAAAACCTACCGCATACTTTTGTAAATGCAATAAACTACCAAGAACTTTTCTTATAATTTTATAAAATTGTCTTCTGTTAACCCAATGTTAAAAAAAAAATAGTCACATGAATATCATACAATAGTTTTATGATAAGTCGACCTCTTTCTCGGTGCGGTGCGCGTGTTGAGAAGGAAAGAAAAAAAAATCTCAGTGGGAGAAAGTGGGGTCCGGTGCCTTTTGACGACCTAAACTCCTCCATCCAGCCCTTGACCGAATGTCCCGCCAGCACTGTCATGATATCTGCAACTCAAATCTAATCTGACCGTAACCAGAGCCCCACCACTGAATACGTGGCATCTCTTCTTCATTACACTTGCAGCATCTGAAGCTCAACACCTGTCATCCCATGGTCGACCACTGTCAATACGGTATCTGTAGCTTTGATCTGGTTATCTCGCGACCGGATCTTCCACCACCGAAATCGTGACATGTCCTCATCACCACAGCTGCAGCAGAAAATATGGCCACCTCTGCACGATCACCCTGTTCAAATTACTCTCGCCGGCCCTTGCCCAGATCAGGGAGCTCCGCCAAAAATCTCTTACTCTCCCCGGCCCTTGCTCAGATCTGAGAGCTCAGCAAAAAGCTGTATTCTCGCTGCCTTAGAAGAAGAAGAAAAATCTCAACTCCACCCACAGATAAAACCCCTAATCTGGGAGCACTTCCCACACCGCGCCGTTTCATTTGAATCCACTCCCAAATGCAATCAGCTAGATTCGATTTCCCCTTCTCATCCTCCCCTTTGCCTCAGACGCGGCGGTGAGGCCGGAGGCCATGACCCAGTAGGACATAATCCACAGCTTCAAACTAAACTTGCAGCTGCTAGTTTTGATACTGATATGAATGTCAGCATTCAAGCTGTTCACCACAAGATCACACCTCACTCTTGATGTCACCTTCCATAGCTTTAGCCCCCCAAGCTTCACCCTCACCGGCACATCTCCCCTGAACTTGAGCGACACCATCACGGTCTGCTGCTGCTGCAATGCCGTGATCAGGTCGCTTCCCAGCTGCGTCTGACCGCTGAGCATCATCGTCACTCGCCACAGCTAACCTAGCATGTGCTCGCAGCAGCCGACCTCGCTGATCTACTACTTGCTCATCGCAGCCTCCCTCTAGCACCTCGGCGAGTTGCTTAGCTTCAAACGTCTATCATGATCCCTCTTGCCAACCAGTTATGTGAAAGTGCCCATATTGAGCCAGGGAGTTTCTATAAGGGCCCTAGGCATGCAAGTGGCTTACTATATAAACACGAAATAATGTGTATAATAGACTATATAACTCACATATTCTTGAAGTTAATTCGTTTAGAATGGTAGCATATATTCACTAGATCTTATATAATGTGTAGTAATCTATAATATCAGTTGATTATGAGCGCAGATGACGAAAAAAAATAGCGGAAGGAAAATTGTTTTTATTAGGTAGGATATTCCATCAGAATTCCAGGCTATCCCTAAATTTCAAAACAAATTTGTCCCAAAAGAATGCCCTGTTGCAAAAAAGTTGTTTTTTTTGACAATATTCAGCTAAATATAATCTCTTATGTTCCTTAACAAATCTGAACAAAAAATTTTAAGGAACTGTCAATTTGATATCACCTCCCATAAATAGATGTGAAATTTCCACATAAATAAAATAATGAAATGCTGGGTAGTTTTCCATATATCCTGGAAGACCAATATGCTGCTCAAACTTTTCCTTTCTTTTCTTTTTCGCCGTAGAATGAATGACTTATACATCGTCTCCCTTGAACAAGGGAGCAGGTTTCTTGTACGCGAAGGCATGCTTCACACTTGTTAGTAGTGGCCTTATGAGTTGTGATTTTCTAGCATGTATGCATTTGAACATATCTTACTGACTATGTAGTTTAGATTATTCAATGAAGGGGTTAACCCTTCAAAATTCTCTAGCTAGCTAAAAGTAAAAATGAGTCTAAAATGATGAAGGCAATAGAAGAGAGCCTTGCTATATGAAATTTCAGACATAACATTAGTGTGTCAAGATTCAAAAAAGAATGATATTGGAAATTTAGTGGAGAGGAAGTGGGCATTTAATATTTTGAAGCATACTACTCTCCCAATTGTTAGTCTTAAGTCAATGATAAGTAGCATTTTAAGGAGGAGAAGAAGAGGAAGAAGAAAAGATGAGATGCAGGGTTCATGTGCTGAAAGTAAATGTACCGTTTGATAATTGATATTCCATAGTTCTTGTCTCCTCCTCCCAGTACTTCCATTTCTTCATCTGGCAGAATTTTTTTGTGAGTGAATAATTTTCTATGCTTCTGTTTGAATAAATATTTATCAAGTAAAATTATATTTACCTTTGTTTCCCCCAACCCCAAGGTTGCAATGCATGAGAGGACATGGAACACAGCGAGGACGAAAGTTAACAACTGCAGTTGTTGCACACCAACCTCTGATATAAGAGACACCTTCCCCTACATGCCGAAATATTCCCAAATTTTGTTAAGATGAGTGGATATTACATGTTTGATGCATGAAGATGGATTGATTTTATTGCTCTACTTGGTACTCCATATTTACCTTCTCGTGGCAGGAAGGAACCTCTTCGAAAATTGGTTGATCGCTGCTCTTACAAGGACGATAGGAATTTTCAAGGCTTGCCGGTATGCATATCTTTGAGATCGGTTGCCTTGCCATAGTGAGCAATAGCGACATAAACCCCAAATTCCTTAGTTCTACACCCAGCAAAGAAATGAAAGTCCTTATATTGAGCCTATGAGATCAATGCATGATTAGAGAAAGTTAGGTACTCACCGGCCTTGACATCTTCAAGTGCCTGCATAAGGGTCCTTCTCTTTCTCTTCTTGAAGAACTGGTATACACAATAGTACCACATCTCAATAAGCCATGAATTGATGATAGGAGACGCGAATGCACAAAATACAATATAATGTAGACATACATGAGCTAGGAGATGGAGGACATGTTCAATGCCGAGAGATATAAGGATCACGCCTGTGGCTACAACGGCAACAGCCCATGTTGGGGTGGATTCAATTGAACCTCCCACCTCCATGATGCCCTCTCCCTCCTTTTGGACTCTCTGCGTTGCTAATTGTATACATAGTGTAGATTGTCTTGTCTTGAATATATATATAGATAACAAGGAAAATGTGTAGGAGATACGAGAGTTTGAGGTCTTGTTTTGAAATCTGACTTAACTCAGGGAAGCCTTGGATTACTGAAAACATGTAACCAATAAAGAATTCTGTGCTTCTTCATTGGTATCCTAGATCTGTTGACAGTATGTTATTGAAAGTTAGGAGGAGTTATCATTATAACAACATGGCATACGCCGTATATTTTGACCTTGTCATGTATTCTCTCTCTCTCTCTAGTTGTTTTTTTTGGATATTCTTTCCGGACTTGCAGGTACTGAGAGAAGAGTGTACGGTTCTCTGAAAGCTAGAGAGCTTGGAGCACATTTATCTAATAGAAATTTTGAATTAGTCCCTAATCACATTGGTTATATGCTTATGGTAATTGAGTCATCACCACCTAATCAGTCATTTTATTATAGATAACATATCACAAATCACTGACTTCCCACATCTTTACTCAATACTGTCCTGATTAAGGTTGAGTTCTTAATTGGGTTTTCTTTGTTTTATTTGTTGAAGTGTAGACTATATGACTTTAGCAAAACTCATAAGGTGCAAAGTTGAATTTTGGTGCCACTGCAAAAAAAAGGAAAATTAATTATCAGCAGAAAGGTTCACCCTAACAATTTGCACATGTTTGATTGCTCAAAACTTTGTCTTGGTCAGACAGTATAACAAAAAAAAATTCCTTTTTTGCTTTTCTTTTTTTGCACGATATATGTTTTATTTCTATGTCAAAACCTATATATACACTAGATGTAGCAATGAACAATTTTTTTTATTTATGATTTGGTTATAAACTGTTCTAAGACCATCAAACTAATTAGGTTCGCATTGCACGTAATTGATTTACAAGAAATTTCTTGGATATTTCCGATTTATATATAAATCGATAAAAGTGAGGGGCTTAAAAGTATGCTCCGGCTGAACGAGGGGCTGTTCACAATTTTCTCTAATAATTTTAGATTCTTGGTCTCAAGCCTTCCAAGTTCCAAGTGATTGTGTTTCTCTTATCTGACCTCATGGATCTGACTCTTCTTTCTTATCTTGACTCTTCTACTTGCTGCTGCAGCTACATTTGAAAAAACTGCAGCATGAACAACACAACTGATCATTGCCTGCGTCTGATGCATAGTTTGTTGTATACACACTTTGCATGAAGTTGACATTAGAGAAACTCAACATTTTTCTGCAGAGCAGTTGGGCTGATGCAAGGCTAGATGACAGTCAAAACCTGGATCAAAAAGTAAGATATTAAAACAGAGTTGGCTGTGGGTCTTATCCTGAGAGAATGACAGTTAATTTTGCCATGTCAATGTTTGACACATCATGTGGACACAGTAGGAGATTTTTGGCCATTAGTCAGTCACCCCTCCTTCAACACCAAACAATGAACATGGATGCTATATCTTTAATAAATTTTTGTTCTTGTTTCTGGACTCCTCATTTTGATGTTCAATGTCTTGGATCTTGGTATTTAACTGTGATGGTTATAACAAATTGTTTCGAGAAAAATGAGAAGAAGAAGAGCAAAGCAGAGGTAATGACACTTAAATTTGCTTATCTGGCTTTTACTTGGACTCAACAGTATCTTTTTTCTTCGAGTTTTGGCTCACCATTTTTGCACTTGTCATGATAAAAGTGAAATAAACGTCAAACCGGAGACAAGTAAATGTGACAGCTAGGATATTCCTTATATATGCTCGAAAAGCTGATGAACTAAATTCGGGGATTATCTTAAGAAATAACTTTGTGTATTTTGAGTGATGTATAGGAAAATACATATATTTTCAGGAGATGTAACGATAATACAGAAGATGTTGAGGGTGTATGTGCTTGGACGCCGTCTACAACCTAAATAGCGATATCGTTTTTTTGGTATTCTAAGACGATTCGGCAGCCAAGATCTTGGTGAGCAGACATTGCCCACCATTAAGGATCAGATGGATCTAGGAATCAAGTTGATTACACTACTTGTCAAGTTGTTGTTCTTAAAAAAAATTTACTTGTTAAGTTGCCGATTTTTTCCCCACTTTCTCATTGGATCTAGCTCACTTTAGTCGAGATTCATCGTCCCATGAATGTGCATGAATGTTTATTGATGCGAGTTGATGAATGTCAGTTGTAGTGTTCCAGTGAAGCTCGCATGCCATCAGATCCTAGTATTTGATTCTTAGGGTTGGTCCCAGCCTCGTAGCAGGCAGCCATGTATTATAATGGGCTGAACAATGTTTTAGGCCCATCAAAAGGAAAGAAGGCCCATTTTTGGCTCTTGAAATTTAGGGAGCGTGTGGTGGGGATTTTTCGCCACGGACGATTGGCCGCTCCCAATCGGATCTGTCAAAAACACAGAAAGAAAAAGCGCCTTTTAGGTCAGGACACCGGTGTGCTGCCGACCAAAAACCCTCGGGCGTAAGAATAAGTATCCTCGTTTAGAAAGAAAGAAAGAAAATTGAATGCTTGTGTGTGATGTTTTTTGTGATAATCAGAAGCGATCCCCCCTTTCGATGGAGAAGGAGGTGTATATATACCTGCCTGGGTTGTATATATACGATCTCTGAATCATAACCGTTTGGCTGGTTTAGATAGACACACAAGTCAATTTGTTGTTATGTATAATTGCTACGCCTAGGTTATTGAGATCGACCTGCAGAGGAATCAATTGCTATCCTCAATCGCTTGAATTGCGTATCTGCAGATCTTTGTAATTATTTTGATCACACCGAGGTTGTTTAGATTGATATGTAGAAGAGTCTATCCTTATCCGTTACTGCTTGCTTGCTATAAGGTTGATTGCATGAGCTGTGCAACGCCTAGAGTGTGGGGGGAGATTAGGGTGAGCAACCAATTCTGCTATTCGTGAAGATCGCGTTTCTAATCTGTTGCCAGAGTAGGAGTAAAAGTCTTCAGAGAGGGTATTTTTTCTGGATGCTGAAACCTCTGAGTGGTTTGAACAACTCCACTGGGCCGAGGATCCGGAGGGGTGGTTCCATCGATGTGGCCTCGGGGCGGGACCCCAAGGCTTTCTTCTTGAGCCCATGTCGAGCTTGCTGGCATATTGGATTTGTTGGCAGAATAGCGGTTAGCCGCTTGGGATGCCTCTGAGGCAGTAGAACACGTGTCATAACCTCGAAAGGGGTCAAAAATCGACCACTACAGATGCCCCCGCCTTTTCCCTTTTTGGAGTCTACGATCGGAAAGGTAGAGAGCGTAATCGACATGATCATCCGATTTGGGACTAGGCTTGTTGCTTTATGGCTAGTGAGAAGTGACCGACGCATCATTTCAAGTTCAGAGCATTTAATGCGGCCATTGCATCGAGTGGCTGGCTGACACATCGTGTGTTCGATTGGCGTGCGCAGTGAGCATAGAGTCGTCGCCTAGACTGATAGGGTCAGTTGGGATTCATGCACCAGTTTGATTTGAATCGAGGGGACGCGTAACGCCTTGATTCAAACCCATGATCATCATTGCAAAAATGAAGCCAGATTTTTGGGGGGAATTTGGGGGTTTCTCTTTTGAAATCCTTAGCTTTCAAATTTTCCAATATCTTCTTTCTCCTTTGCCCTCAAATCCACAATTCAATCCTTCAACATTCAGTCTTCCCTTGATCGCTTCTTGAGAGATGACCAATCGAAGAAAAGATGCCGCCATGTGAAAGTTCTCCTAGAGGGGAGTGAATAAGTGATATGCTAATCTAATGCGTAAATGGAACAACTAAAATAAATAATGAAACGGTCAACTCAAAAACAAGAAGTGATGCCGGATTCTCAATTAAAAGCTCTAGAACTTTTCCTCTGAATTCCTCTAGATTAAGAATTGAGGTGCACAATTGCCTTCTTACTTGAATGAGAAAACTGACAAGTATGAATGATGCAAGTAATATATCTCAAGTAGAATAAATAGCAATGAAAGCAATAACACAAGTATAAGCAATAGAGAAGGAGTAAGAGTGAGAGAAATCGCAATCACAAACACAAAATTTATTTCTAGGTTCGAGCAACTCGCTCTACGTCCCTGCCTTCACCGCGTGTATGATTTTTACTATCCACTTAGGATCTCCACAAAGAAATTACAATGGTGTACACAAGACCCGGAGTTACAACTCTAACTTTCAATTCTCTATACAAGGGTAGCACAAAGCCAATAAAGTTACAAGATCTTGATGACCATAAAGATCACAAACCCTCTCTTTACAACTTTCTAGAGTATAGAATGGAGAAATGAAGCTCAAGAAATTTGCGAGAGAAAATTCAATTTAAAAGAATGAATTTGAGAGCTTAAAACTTGTAAAAATTGATTTGGAATTGAGAGCTCTTGAAACTATAAAATTTTCAAACTTTTCTCTTGTACAAAAACTTGATTTTTCTTGAATATATATGTTATTGTTGTGTCTAAATCGTCTATAAATCACCCATATAAGTAGACACGTGATAAAAATTATTAGAGGGTTAAATCTAGGTATTAGGTGGGTGTTAGACCCAAAAACTATAAAAATACCCATTGAAAAAAGTCAAAAATCAATCAGATTTGAAAACTAACCCTTACTGTCGGAGAGACAGACTGTCGGTCGACTGGCAGGCTAGTTCAAAACTAGTCGTTGCCTGGGTCGACCGACCACAAACAAAAACTAAGGTATTTTTGAACTTGATAGTTGGTCGACTGACCGGTCGATCGAAACTAGAAACTTAGTGCAGCTAAGTTTTTGCGGTCGACCGACAAATGCGCACAAACAATTTCTTATCTCTATACACAAACAATCGACCACTCGGTTGACGGGCTACTGTGCATTGACTTTGCACATAGGGCGGTCGACCGGTCGGTCGACTGACCTACCCCAAAAACTGATATAAAATCTGTTTTAAAATTGAACTCATTTTTAAATAAATTATTTATGTATAAAAATAGTTTTGGCATCATAGGCTATGAGATACATGTACACAAATGGTTATGAAAATTTGAGAAAATATTGAACATGTATCAATAAAAATTTTAAGAAACATGTTTAAAAATAAAAAAACTAGACATTAAAATTTTGTATGTGTGTATATATTTTTGAGTATCAATTCAACACCATACACTTAAACATTCTATGTTCTTACATAGGTTACTCAAACTTCAAGTCTTTTTCAAGTGGGCTTCTCCAAAAGTCCACACGTTGATGAGCTTGAATCCCATATTCGAGTCAACTTGAGCACTTCAACATCTTCCTTTCGAGGAAGAATGAAAATTAAATCTCTTTGTCTCTGAAAAACTTAAACACACTTGAACTTGATTAGTACATCATAACTACATGAGTTTTATAATCATCGAAACAAGAAACTGGTGTGATTGTAACCTTGGGCCAACACATTGATGATGGGAGTAAAGGCAAGGGCGCTGTCAATGAGAAGAGAAATAGGGCTGCTTTCAGGATGGGGGAGGCGATGGATTTTTCCACAACTAAGAGGAGGTCATCGAGTACCTGGGCAAGTATCGCGACCCTCTGCCACCAGATATTGAAGTGGCATGGTGTCCCCCAACACAATGTCAAGGTAGCTCCTCCTGACGTAGGTGTGTATTTTTATCCCCAGATCTTGGCATTGAGAGAGTACATCTTTCATTGACCGACTTCATCCGCCAGGTGTTATCCTTCTATAATGTCGCTCCTACCCAGTTGACTTCAGGTGCATGACGGGCTATCCTGGGTTATGAAACTCTTTGCATTGATTTTGTCATCCCCTTGTATAGCCTCGAGGATTTTGCCTCCATCTATACGATGAGAAAGTGGTCGCCTGGGATGCATTACTTCGCTCCGAGGAGCGGTAGGTTGAAGTTAATCATCAATTTGGCGGATAGCGACCATGGGTGGGCCAAAACCATCGTTTGAGTTTCCGATTCCTGGGAGTTCGCCATATGAGGTAGTCGTGGGTGCATTTTGAGAGCTTGGACATGGGCGCTATTACCCAAGGCAATGAGTTGGTTTCGAAGGAGTTCAAGAAGCAGGCCAGGAAGCTGTACAAGTCCGGTACGATATGCGTAATTGGAGTTGGCCACTGGACCCGAATAAGTCTGAAGTGCCTCCCATCTTCCCAAGGCACTCAGTCTCAATCAGAGACAAATTTGAGTCATCTCTCAATGTCATCGGAGGAAAGATTGGTGAAAATGAGGCCTCGTCCAAGGAGATGGAGGCTCAAGCTCAGGCTGCAGCTGCCATAAAGAAGAGAAAGAGGGCGAAGGAGAAGTCACCCATTTGGATTGGGCCGCAGAAGAGAAAAAGATTGGAGTCGGCTTCCCATGCCTAGGATCCCAAGTAGGTAAGTATTCATTACACTCCTGGCTTGCCTGTATTTTCCTTTGTTCTCACTCTTAGTGAATTCCCGACATTACTTATGGATCTGACAAGGAGGAGATAAGGATGGAGAGGCAGAGGTTACAGAAAGGCTCTGCTTCGAAAAAGGGGCTTGGTTCCGGAAAGAATGTGGCTCCTACTGCATCGAGAATGTCCAAAGAGTCGCACATCTCTCATGCTTCCGAGCAACTGGAGGAACCTTTTGCTAGGCATTTCTCTGAATCCAAAGATGGTGGTAGGCCCTCTGGGGTCCGACTCCCTATCTAGCATGTGTCTCCAGGAGGGAACTCTGCTACGATGCCTCCGATTGAGGGTCCTGCCCTGGTCGTGCCCCACCCGAAGCCGTCCTCCATACTTGGGACGAATGTTGCCAGTTATCCGCAGCAGACTGATGATGGGATCATCACAAGGCCTGTAGGGAAGGAGTTTTTGTCATCAAACGCGAATCGGATATCCAATTCTCCGCTTCCAGTTCATGGCTATTTTTAGGAGACGTAGTGATGTGTCCATCCTGAGTGAATGGAGCTTTCTCGATGGACTACAAGAGTTTGAAAAGCTCTCTCTAAGAGAACAGAGGAGAGGGATGAAAGAGGCCATTGCAATTCTATAGGGTGTGTCGTTCGCCTATGAAATTGTGAGTCCCCACAGAATGCCTTGAAGGCAAGGAACAAGACCATTGCTTGTTTGAGAGGGGAGGTCGGAAGCTGACCGTTGAGAAGCAGGTGATGGATGAAGAACTCGCCCAGCTCTGGCCCCTAAGGCAACATGCAGGTGAATTGGACCGGCTCTGAAAAAAGCTTGAGGAAAAAGATTCCAGGCTGGAGAAGCTATCCTTGATTCAGAGAGAGCTGGAGAAGAAAGACTCTAAGCTTATGCTGGCCCAGGAGAGATTGAAGAAGGTGAACTCTGCCCTCCAGCACGCTCGTGTGGAGGAAGAGGCGGCTTGTAAACTCGCAAAGAACTGCTCTCTAATATGGATGAAGAATTTTCCAACACGAGAAGAATTGGCTTCAGGGTGACCTAGAGTTGGCGCTGACCGGCCAGAAAGAGGCCAAGCAACTGGTCATAGACGATCGGAGGAGGCACCAGAGGGACATAGACCTTTATAACAAGATGAAGTATAAGCAGGGCTACGAGGATTGTGAGCAAGGTAAAGAGCCGGGTATCCTCTAGAGGATGATATAGCGATCAACTTCTCCATCTGTCGTGCGCTTGATCATATACACCTACTTGACACTAATCGCCTTTTGATTTTGTAGGAGTGTTGTTAACTCTCAGTGTCATTCTTTTGTATGACATGATCTCTTCCACCATTATCGATCGCCAATAATCTTTTTCCTCAGCTTTTAGAAAGTGAGGCTCGTGATCAGCATATAAGTAAAAGAGATTTGTCTCTCCATCTTCTTCTATCTGCTCATAGAACTTCCTGAGGCTTCTCATTTTGATGGGACCTTGTTGCATAGCAGATTCGCTGCTACTACCTTCCCCAGAAGATGGAGAGCCTCTTGCAGGAGAGGGTGAAGCATGTTGAGGAGATGGTGGTGTAGCTGCTAATGGAACCTCCTGTGGGGTTTATCAGGTTCATCCACCACGATTTGCTCTTTGACAGTTTCTTTATTGCTCCAGCTCCACGCTTTTGTTTCATTGAAGACAATGTCTCTACTAACTACTAGTTTCTTAGTTAGTATATTGTAAAGCTAGTATGCTTTTGACTCCTCTCTATATTCGATGAAAATACATTTTTCACCGCGATCATCAAGCTTCTTCTTTTTGACTCCGGTACTTGAGCATATGCAACACGCTAAAAAATTCATAGGTGTGCCATATTAGGCATGTAACCGCTCCATGTCTCTTGAGGAGTCTTGCCTTCACTTGCTTCGTAAGGCATTGGTCGAGCAAGTAAATTGAACACGCCACAACTTCTGCCCAGAACTGCTTCGGCAGTCCCTTTTCTTTGAGCATGATTTTTGTCATGTCAAGAATGGTGAGTTCTTTCTTTTTGCGATGCTGTTTTACTATTCTGTGTAGGCAGTAATAAACTACCTTTTTATGCCTTACTCCTTACAATATTCTTGAAACAGATTTGAGATATACTCACCACCTCGATTAGATCAGAGAGTTATTATCCTTTGGCTACTCTCCACTTCAACAAGGGCTTTAAAATGCTTGAAGGTAGTAAATGCAGCAGATTTTCTTTAAAAATGTGCACCCACAACTTTCTACTGAAATCATCAATGAAGATAATAAAATATCTATAACCTCTTAAAGAGACATGATTTATTAGTCCACGGATGTCAGTGTGAACAGGTTACAATGGTGTCTTTGCTCTCTATGACTTTCTATTGGGAAAATAAAGTCGTACTTGCTTGCCACTTATGCAACCTTCACAAGTATGACTCGTAGGATCAATTGTTGGTAAATCTTATACCATGCTGGTTGTAGATAGTAGATTCAGACCGTTGAAGTTTAGATGGCTGAAGCGAAGATGCCACCTCTATGACTTATTCTCCACAAGTCCTTGAAAACACTTCTCAACTTTCGTATTTAGGTGCAAGGAAAATATACGGTTCCTTGTAATCTTAACACAAGTTATAAGGCATCCTTTTACATTTTTCAACCATTGATGGTTGTTCTCTATATGTACTTTGTATTCTTTTTTGAATAATTGACCAATGCTGAGAATATTACTATTCATATTAGGAATATAATAAACATCGAAAATCTCGGTCTTACCATCCTTTTGGTAGAATTTAATCGTCCCTTTTTCTTCAACGGAGAGTTTTGAAGAATCTCCCAAGCTTACATTTCATGAACTCCTTCTGCGAGTTCCATGAAAAATTCTTTCTTCCCGCACATCTAGTTGCTAGCACCCGAATCAAGTTCTGAACACTTGAATCGTCATGAGCAAAAAGAAGAGTAGAGTTATTAGCCATAATATTTGTTGCTTTAGTGAGATTGATAAAATCTTCAGTTCTGTGCCAACAATCCGAAGCATAGTGTTCAAATTTTTGACAATTGTAGCATTGGACATTTTTGTTATTTTTATGTCCAAATGTGAATCTTCCCTGATTACTTCGTTCTTGAACTCTCAAGCTTTGGTCCTCTACTTGATTGAGTGGTTCATTGTTGGGGACCACATCCCTGTTGTGCTTCGACAATAACAACCCACAGAGGAACCCTAAATCTCTAAAGCATAAAAGAACAGTACCACAACCAGCACAAACAAAACAATTCAGAAAAAGAGCACAAAACACAGATTTAACGAGGTTCGGCCTTTTCGCCTATGTCTTCAGGGCAAGAAAGGGGGAGGGTTTTATTGATTTCAACAAATCAATACTTACAGCAATGGGGATCGGGAAAGTTCTGCCTCTGCTCTACTCTCCTCCATAATTGCTCTCATAAACCCTACTATAAGATCTCTCTACAGATACCTCAAAAGGATACAAAACCCTAGAAATTCAACACAGCCCTTAAATAGGGTTCAAAAATAACCCTTTCCGAAACAGGCAGATCCGACTGTCGGTCGACCAGCCGGTCGACCGACCCTATTCACGGGTCGACCGGGCCGGTCGACCGTTCCCAACCGAGAGTTGGGTCACTTCAGTCGGTCGACCACCCGATCGACCGATCTCATCCTGCGGTCGATCGGACCGGTCGACCGCTATGCTGTGCATGTCAGCGTGCATATCGGTCGACCGGGCCGGTCGACCGTTACCCTGTTCTGCTGTTTTCTACTGCTGCTGAATTCTGGATTTCCTTCTTCTCTTCGTCGACTTCCTCGACGACTTCCTCCCCTACAATTCTCCACCTCGGTGAAGATTTTTTAAATCTGAGCCGATCTCCAACGTACCCCAGTCTTTCATCTGGCGAAATCGACACACGATCTCGACGAAATCGACACATGATCTCGGCTTGCGCGCACCGGACGAAATCGACACATAATCTCGGCGAAATCGACACACGATCTCGGGTTGAAATCTTTAGCTCAGCTATCCTTAGAAAACATCGCACATGCCTTCCCTACACTTCACCTTAGGAGACTTCCATACATGCCGATTACCATACCGTGGCTCCTCCTCCGCAACTTCACGACCTCACGAAGACTTCTTATGAGCCAACACTAACTCTCCAACTGACTAGCTCTATCTAGTCTACCTGTCTTCCACTGACGGTCCAACCAAGTCTGCGTAGAGCACACCAAACATCATCGGCTTCAACTGGATGCACACCACTCCTTATGCAAGCTCAACATTTTCTTACCGGAAGATCAACCTGTTCATCGAGATCACAATACTTCACCTCTACGTGAAGTCCAATTGGCCACAATACGTCACCTCTACGTGAAGCCTCTCCACCTCTACGTGAAGTTCCATCGGCCACAGCTCTTCACCTCTACGTGAAGTTCCAAACAGCTTCTCGAGAACCCAAATAACTTCATACGGGTTACATCACTAACTGGCTGCGCCTTTATGGCTGCCTATGTACCTTGCCCAAAGGATCAAGCCAACCGTAGTTCATTGAAATGAGCTTCATCAAGCTCAAATACTGGTACCTGTATCTGCAGCAGGAACCTATTAGACTGAGTCACATGAACCTCTTCCTGACCATCATGGAGAATAACGGCCTTCAAGAGCTTGTCGCGATCACAAGCTTGAGATTCATGCTTTTTTAACCACGAGCGTGGTTTCACCTTAGCAATGTCTTCAACCTGTTCAGCATCACCCTTGGTTTCACGATCTCCACCCGGTGTCACATCTGATGAAGTCTCTTCTAATGCCGAACCAACTGGAGATGGTGGAGTAGCATCAACCTCCACCCGCTGCGATACTTCCTTGGTCTCCGTCCTCTCCACCTGCTAAGAGACGGTAGACTTCAACACTGAAGTCTCTCTAAATGTGACATTCCTACTCATCACAATCTTCTTGTCTTTGGGGTCCCACAACCTGTAGTTGTTCCTCTTGACGCCCAAATAGACAAACCTCTTTGCTTGCGGATTCACCTTGTCATTCTTGGCACTGAAGTAGGTGGACTTTCAAACTCCCGCTGCACATCATGATCTTGAGCAGCTTTCCCAAACCAAATTTTCAATTGAGCTTTACCTCCTATTGCAGTCGATCTACTCATGAGATGGTTAGCATACACAGTCACCTCAGCCTAAAATGACTTGTCTAATCCTGCATTAGACAATAACCTCCGAACCTCCTCCAGCAAGGAACAGATTACTTCTTTAGCCAACCATCTGTACCTGTCATGAAGTGAGTAACAATTCCGGTGTTCTTGCCAAATCGTAGAATTGGTACATGTCCTTTCCAACATTACCAATCTTTAGCTCCTTAATCTTCCTACCTATCTGTCTCTCTATTCTTCCTTTCCACTTCACCAATATATCTAGGGCTTCACTACTTTGTCTCATTGGATATATCCAACAATGCCTAGATACACTATCAACAAAAGAGACAAAGTACCTGTGACCTCCAAGCGATGCCGTCTTAGCAGGTCCCCAAATGTACACGTGAACACAATCAAGAAGACCTTCATTGCGGTGAGTACTGGTGCTGAATTCACCTTCTTCTTGTCCAGTACGCTGTGTTCATCTTCCAACTTGCAGGTAGCAGCACCTTCCAACGATTTCATCTTTGCAGGAGCTTGCAAAGACTTTTCTTCTTCCTGTCTGACCTTTCCCTGCCAGACCTCCAGGCCACCATCATCTGAGGAACTGGAAGTCTCCACCTGATCTGTAATCGTACTACCCTTCAAGCAGTAGAGATTGTCTCGGCGGACGCCCTTCATCACCACCATCGAGCCCTTGATCATCCTGAGATCGCCATCTCGAACAGATATCACCATGCCCGATGCTTCCAAAGCTCCAACGGAGATTAGATTTCTCTTCAACTGAGGTACATACCTCACTCCCTTCAGCTCCCTTACCATCCCATCAAACATCCTGATTCGGATTGTACCTACACCCTCCATGCTACATGGGTGATCATCGCCCATAACGACCGAACACCCCTCCCTCCAGCTTCTCAAAGCAAAAAAACCAACCCCGATTAGGGCACGCATGGTATGTTGTACTTGTATCTAAAATCCACTCATCTTCCCATGAGTGACCAACAATGGGAGTAATGACTGAAAACGAGAAACCTGACGAGTCCGAATCTGATCCATTTGCCTGTGAACTACTCCTCTGAGTATTCGTCACCTTTGTAAGATTTGCTTCAGCCTTCGACTCTTTCTTCTTTCCTTTGAACTTCTGACAATCCACTTTTCAGTGTCCTATTTCTCTGCAGAAGGCACACTGGTTCTTCCTCAGATCCCTATAGCCTGACCTGGACTTTGATCTTCCTTTTTCTTCACTGCCCTTCCTAGATGAACCCCTCCTGCTTCTTACCGCTAGCGCCTCTGCCGACGAGCTTGACTGAGAAGGCTGTCTCTCCTTGCTCCTCATCTCATAGTTTGTCAATGCAGACAATATCTCATGATAGTCCATAGTCTGTCTACAATTTATAAAGGTTAATGTGAATGTCTCATACTTCTCCGCTGGGAGTGAGTTCAGGAGGATTACAGCCTTGTCTTCCTCATCTACCTTGACATCCACGTTCACCAAATCTATAAGAAGCTTCGTGTAGCGGTTGATATGCTCATTCACGGAACATCCCTTCTTCATCTGAAACCCATACAGCTTGCTCTTCAGCTACAATCGAGATTCCACACTTTTGGTCAGATATTTCTTCTCAAGGGTCTCTCACAACTGCCTCGCAGATGTCTCGTGTAACACAAGATATTTGATGTCTTATGTTAGACACGACCTAATCAACCCACACGCAGACCTGTTCATCTTCTTCCACTCTTCTTCATTGATTTTTCCTCATCTCTTTTCCAGAAGTAGAGTGTCCTCGAGGTTTGATGCATTCAGGGCATCCATAAGCTCACACCTCCACATCCCAAAATTATTTGTGCCATTAAACTTCACCACATCTATCCTCGGATGAGAATTCATGGTTTTAACTGATGTACTTTCTTCTACCATTTATCTAACTGAAACCTCTATGTATGCGGAAAACCAACTGGAAATAGATCATAACTTCGATAAAAAACTGATTTTTACCTTCTTCCCGAAACCCTAGATTGAGTTTCTGTCCGGATCTACTCCACCAATGATTCCCTGAGCACTCCTTGTGTTGTTCTGAAATTGACACACGATCCCACGAATAAGACTACTGCTGATCTGAGATCGACAACGATCTCCACCGAATCAGCTCCTGATGCCCTCCGAATCGCCAGAAAAATCCCAAGCGCAACCTGAGAAGCTCTGATACCACTTGTTGTGCTCTGACAATAACAACCCACAGAGGAACTCTAGATCTCCAAAGCACAGAAGAACAGTAACAAAACCAGCACAAACAAAATAATCTAGAGAAAGAATACAAAACACAAATTTAACGAGGTTCGGCCTTTTCGCCTACGTCCTCGGGCAAGAAAGTGGGAGGGTTTTATTGATTTCAACAAATCAATACTTACAGCAATGGGGATCGGAAAAGTTCTGCCTCTGCTCTACTCTCCTCCACAATTGCTTTCACAAACCCTAGTACAATATCTCTCTACAGATACCTCAAAAGGATACAAAACCCTAGAAATTCAACACAGCTCTTAAATAGGGTTCAAAAATAACCCTTTCTGAAATAGGCAGACTCGACTGTTGGTCGACCGGCAGGTCAACCGACCCTATGTACCGGTCGACCGTTCCCAACCGAGAGTTGGGTCACTTCAGTCGGTCGACCACCCGGTCGACCGATCTCATCCTGCGGTCGACCGGACCGGTCGACCGCTACGCTGTGCATGTCAGCGTGCACATCGGTCGACCGTTACCCTGTTCTACTATTTTCTGCTGCTGCTGAATTCTGGATTTCCTTCTTCTCTTCGTCGACTTCCTCGACGACTTCCTCCCCTACAATCCCCTGCCTCTACCACGACCCCGACCTCTAATATGCGAGTCTTAATCATTTAGAGTTAGCTTTGACTCTAATGCTTGTGCAAAATTATGTGTCTTCTTTTGCATGCGTTGCTCATGAACTTGGAGAGATCTCAAAAGTTCCTCTATTGAGATCTCCTCCAAATTATTTGACTCCTCAATTGTGCCGCCATGTCTCGAACTTTGATGTAAGGGATTAAAGCAATTTCTCTATCACTCGGATGTCCTCCATCTTCTCTTCATTTCTCCACTTTATTCACAATTAGAAGTAGTCGTGAATAATAATCATAGATTTTTTTTTCTTATCTTTCATTTGAGCAGCCTCAAAATCGCCCCTCAAAGTTTGGAGGCGAATTCACTTTGCCTGCTTGACTCCTTTGTAGATGGTAGCAAGGATTTCTTATGTTTTTTTACTTGTCGTTGCTTCGATAACTCTCTCAAAGGTAGACTCGTTCAACCATTGATAGAGTAGAAAACGAACCTTACTATCCTTCTTTCTTTGCTCTTTAAAAGCCTTCTTCTCTATGGCAGTGTAGGCGGCTTCTATCTCCAATGTGGGTTTCCATGAACCGATTAATTATTAGCTCTCAACTCCTGAGAGCTAAATAGAGCTTTCATCTGAATTGACTAACTCTCATAGTTATCCTTCGATAACTTGGGTACTTGTGGATTGGCGAGATTGTTGGTAGAGATTATGAGGAGAAGAGAAAATGAAAGAAAATATAGAACTAACTCTGATACCAATTGTTGTATACTAATCTACAAACTAATATATTGCCATCTAAAGTTTTTAAGTGGAGAATGATCTAATTCAACTTTTCTTCTTTACTTGCGTGAAAAAATAAAGAGGTACACTAGACTTTTATAGTTTTCAAAAAAAAAAAACTTATAAGAATACCAACCATTCACATTAATCCATACTTTAATTTCATAAACAAATGATAATAAAGTAATGCATATATGACTTTTTAACTTCTCCAATTTATGTTCACTTTTTCATTTCTTTAATGATGATGACTCTTCGAATTCCACAATTTATGATGACTTTTTCAATTCACAATTTACGATGACTTTTTTACTTCTCCTCTAATAGCATAAATCACATTTTCTGATGACTTTTTCACTTTTCCACTAATGTCATGAATTACGTTTATTTTGATTTGACATTCCAAACAAGTACATCTCCATCGTTGAAGTGTCCAAGATATAGCTTTTGATAATCTTCAAATTTTAGTCTTTTCATGTTTGTGCAAGATTTCTTCATGATAGTTTTAATTCTTATGTGCATATTTAGCACACTTTTCCTTATGATTTGGTTGCGTACTCTCATTAATTTCTGACTAATTTTTTTCCTCTTTCTTTGTTTTTTTTGTTTTAATAAATTGACGATAGAAATCCTTTATTGTACGCAGCACTTCAAATAGCAAAGATCCTTTTGTAGCTAGTTTTGGATCCATTTTTATTGTGGCTAGTATGTATATATATTGAGTACATAATTAACTTAGGAACGTCGAAACCCTACCATCGACCCCTAGATGATGATTCTTTGCTATGCTCCCTCCACAAGTTAAAAGACATCTCACCAGTATGCGGCATGTTACTACCACCAGACTGGATAATTTCTTCAACAACTTTTTGTACCTCAAGGAGTTCTAGCCTTCCAGATGGGAACCTGAACTCTTGCGCGCTGACCCTGCGCATAGTAGATGATGAAGACCCAGCGGTGCTCAGAACAGAGAATGGCTCTGCTGAAGAACCTGAGAACTCAATGGATCTCTTCTTCTCTTCGATACTTTTCAGTCTTTCTGCCTTTGATGAAGTCTCTAACTCCTGCGTTCTTTCCTTGCTCGCAGCAAGTTCTTTCTTTTCACTAAACAAGGAAGCCCGGCTATCCGTTGAAGGACTCGAGAGAGTGTAGCTCCTCCTCTCATCTAGGTTTCTCTTGGCCGTCCTATGCCAATTTCTCAAACCTTCAATGACACGGTCTGCGAATATCGATTCTCTCATTGAAGAGCCCATCTAGTAAAAAAAAATCAAGTGTATCATCAGTTTGACGATCAAAGTGTTGGTTAATTGCATCCACTTCAAGCGTGTGGTTTGTCGATTTCCTTACCTGAGCTACCAATGCATATAAAGGAAGTGTGACATATGCGCACAAGAAATGGACTAATACCCCAACAATGATGGTGAAGACAATGTCGTATATCTCTTTATGGAAGCAAGACTGTTGTCCAAAACTGTACTGCAGTTAAGGTGGGTTAGCTGGTGTTTGGAGATCTAATCATTTGCTGAAAAAGGTATTCATAGATGCTCACCCATGACCAAGAGACATATGCCAGTTGAAAGGAATTCTGCAATGGGGAAAAAAAAAATTTAGTTCTATCAAAAGATCGATGCATCTCATAGTTAGGTAGAGAACTGATGAATGAAAATGCTAACTTGAGAGGAAGCTTTCCTGCTATCTGTAACCTTCTATCTGACTTCTAAAAATGATTTAAAGAAGAGTTTTATACTCTTTATACTCGTAAATAAATCATTAAGTTTGATTTCTGCTACTACAAACTTTGACAAAAAATCATTGTTTCTTCTTGCTTGTATATCTAGTAAAACAGTTTATGCATGTACTGATTGGATTTATCACTTGGTGTATGGGAAGTTTTAAATGACTCCAAGGGGTCTTCTTTTTTGTTGCATCTTTTAAGGCTTTTAGTCTATAAAACTCATCCATGTTCTCTTTGTATTACAGCCAACTACATGGTTCATCTCTTGGACTGAGAAGTCCTTCGCGGTTAAATCAGCCCACCAAAACACTAAATGAAGCATGCATGAAGAGTCTCTGTCAGCGCACCAAGAGAGACTTTGTAACTCATAAGAGAGAGCTGATGGATGTTGATGAGTAAGAGATTTCTACGACTCTAGGAAAGATTTCAGCCGCACTAGTTAATTAATAGGCTGATATAGATATTGATGGGTATTGCCTATATATAGACACAGAAGGTGAAGGTGTAAGTGTAGAAGAAGAGAGTAGCCAACTTATGCACACTTTCTCATTTTTTTCTCTCCTTTTAGGTTTATTTGTAAATTTGGCTTTGTAGGTTTATGTGAGTGAGATTAGAGTTGTAATTTTCTCTTTGTATTCTGATTTTGTGGGTTTGGGAGAGTGAGATTAGAGTTGTAATATTCTCTTTGTATTCTTCATTTTTTATTAGTAGATTTCTCTTGTTATCTTATCTCATGGACGTAAATCACATTGACTGAACCATGTTAAATATTGGTGTGTTCTTCTTTGTCCCTATTAGCTTGTAGTTGCTATATGTTTAATCCCTAATTGTACTTGCCATCTCTTATATTTGAAGCCCACTGTTACAAGAAACTGGTATTAGAACTAGTGTTATTTTCTTGTGAGTTTTGAAATAGCTTTGGTAAAGTACAAAGTAGAAAAATTTGACGAAAGGAATAGTTTCAGTTTGTGGAGAGTGAAAATGTAGAATATCTTGATGCAACAAGGCTTGTTGAAAGTCTTATTCGGTAAGGACAAGTTGTCGAAATCTATGCCAAGGATAAGAAGGAAGAACTCAAGATGAAGCCGCATAGTGCCATACAACTTTATCTAGCGAATGAAGTTTTGCAGGAGGTTACCGATGAAGATACCACTGCTGATTTGTGGCTCAAATTAGAGAGCTTGTATATATAACTAAGTCCCTGACCAATAAGCTCTACATGTAGCAGTGTCTCTTCACCCTTCGCATGAAGGAAGAAATGTTAATTAAAGACCCCTTAGATGATCTCAATAAAATTCTCATGAATTTAAAAAACATTGATGTTAGAATAAAAGAAAAAGATCAAATTCTCATTTTATTATCCTCATTACCTCCTTTCTTTGAAAACTTTGTTAATAATATGCTCTATATTAGAGATACACTTTCTTAAGAGGATACTATCAGCCTTACACTTAAGAGCTAAGCTAGAAAGTATCGGTCGTAGAAAGTGAGGATCAATCTAAAGACTTGTTTGTCTATGATCGTACAGAAAAGAGTTGAGAAAAATCTCTAAAAAATCTAGATCTAAGTCTAAATTAAGAAAAAAAATATTGAGTGTTGCTATTGTCATAAGTTTGAATACTAAAAAAGATTGTTTTAAAATAAAAGAAAAAAAAGAAGATGTTAGGAGGAATTCTCAAGATGAGAAATCTTCAGTTGTTAGTGTTACAGAAAAAGCCTCCACATCATTTGAGGTTGTTTTAATTATCATCTGAGACGTCTGTTCACGGGATGAGTGGATTCTTGATTCAGGTAGTTCTTATAACATATGTCCCCACCTGAATTGGTTTGTAATGTATTCGTCAATTGATGGTGAGAATGTCTTAATAAAAAATAACATGTCCTGGAGGATAACTGGTATTGGTTCAATCAAGATTAGGATGCACGACAGTATTATTAGAAAATTGGGTAAAGTTTAAATTGTGCCAGATTTGAAAAAAATTTAATTTCGTTGGGCACCCTTGACTTCAATGGCTATGAGTTTTCAGCTGAAGATGAAGTTTTAAAAGTTAGCAAATGTTATCTTATTATCATGAAAGGAAAAAAAGTGAATATTCTTTATATCTTTTAAGGTAGCACGGTGATTGGTGCTGCCGCTGTGTTATTGTCAAGAGACTCAAGACTTAGATTCACTCATTTGTGGCATATGTGGTTAGAACATATTAGTGAGAGAGGACTACATATGTTGAGTAAGCAAGACTTGCTTTATGGCCAAAAAACATGAAAACTTGACTTTTGTGAACATTGTATTTTTAGAAAACATAGTTTTTCTTTTGGTACATGTGTTCACAGAATTAAAGGTACCTTAGACAAACATTCAGATGTTTGGGGTCACTCTCATGTTTCATCGAAGATGGAGCTCGTTATCTTCTGAATTTAATTAATGATTATTCCAGAAAAATTAAGGTATATCTTCTCAAGCGGAAAAGCGATATCTTTTGAATTTAACTGATGAAGAGGAGAAGTATATGCCTCGTGTTCACTATGACTGCGCAGTTTGAAGCATTATATATATGCTGAGGTGTACACTCGAGTAGATATTTCACATACAGTCAGTGTTATGAGTCGATATATGAATATGCCTGAAAAAAGCCATTGATAGATAGTGAAATGGATTCTTTGATATTTAAAAGGATCTACTAATATTAGTCTATATGGTAGGAAAACTAATTCTAATTGCAAAATCATTGGATATTCAGATTCAGATTTTGTAGGCAATTTGGATAGAAGGAGATCTCTGACAGATTATATTTTCACTTTTTCAAGTTGTGCGATTAGTTGGAAGGCAACTTTACAGTCGATATTTTCTTTGTCTACTATAAAAGCAGACTATATGGCAGCTACAGAGGTAATAAATAAAGCTATTTGATTGAAACATTTAGTTAAAGATCTCGGCTTACATCATGGTATAACTAAAGTGTTTTGTGATAACCAGAATGCTATATATCAAACAAAGCACCAGATCTATTATGAGAGAACCAAATGCATTGATTTCAAGTATTATTTTATTCGAGAAATTAAAGTCATCAAAGTTAAGAAAATTGGTACTGCAGATAATTCAGTAGATATGGAAACAAAGTTCGTACTTTCGTGCAAGTTCGAGTACCGTCTCGAATTGCTTGGTAATCAAAGGGATGAAAGTTTATCCCATTGGGGCTTGAGAAGACAATAAGGATCCAAACTATGCTTGACAAAGCTCAAGCCAAAGTGGAAATGCTTGTTGGGTATTCAAGTCAACGTGGAGATTCTTGGATTGATTTGAAGACACAAGTCATGTAGTTAAATTAGCCCATCAAAACACTAAATGAAGCATGCATGAAGAGTCTCTATCTGCACACCAAGAGTGAGTTTGTTAACTTGAAAGTTAGAGTTGATGGATGTTGATGAGTAGAGAATTTAGAACCCTAGGAAAAATTTCAGCCACCCTATTTATAACTAATGGGGCTGATGTTGATAATGATGGGTGTTGCCTACATATAGATACATAAGGCGAAGGTGTAAGTGTAGAAGAAGAGAGTGGCCAACTTCTATAAACTCTCTCATTTCTTCTATCGTTTTAAGCCTATTTGTAAATTGAGTTTTGTGGTTTTGGGTTAGTGTGATTAGAGTTATAATTTCTTTATATTCTCCCCTTTTGAATAGTAGACTCCTCTTGTTGTCTTCTCCCATGGACGTAGGTCACAATGACCAAACCAAGTTAAATACTGATATGTGTTGTCCTCTGTGTCTCTATTTATTTATAATTGCTATTTGTTTAATCCCTAGTTGTACTTGCTATCTCTTGTATTAGAAGCCTACTCCTACAACATCATCTACATTGTTCTTTTCCATTTCCTTTCTCTTTTCCTTTTACTTTATGTGGAGAAAGAGTCACACCTCGCTTCAAATCAAGAAATTAGTAACATAGTGGTTGGAGGACCTCAAAATTGGACGGACATGTATATTCCGATAGTAATGTGACGCAAAAAATTGAAGAACTACTTCAATACTAGTTGTCTTCGTATAAGGTAGAGAATTTACCTGGATTAGAATGAAATGAATGATGTGAAGAAGCAATCGTGGTTGATGGAACCAAAATAGGCTATTATCCGGTGTCACAGATACTGTCCCGGAAACTACTGCTTCATGGCTGCTCTTTCGGCACATTGTTGTGATGATTACTTCTAGCTTCATTCCTACAACCAAAGTAATCTGCCAGCAGACTATAACTCATATCTACGTTGTTTCTTTTGTGTCGACAACTGATGGAATGAGTTAGTAATCTCACCAGTAATGGTATAAGAGAAGGCCAGTAATGGCTATGGAACTCTGCACAAAAGAAAACAACAAGGAGATTGATCAGCATCTCACGAAGTAATTTCCCCTTCATACATGGAAAACTTTATGTTGAGTCTACGCATTTACATACTGATTTCATTGGTAATTCTAGAAAACATATATGCGGTCTTTGTATCAATTACCAGAAGCATTGAAACAAATCATAAGGATAACATACATCCAGATCCATAGACTGCAAAACACAAAATAATGAAGAGAAATATGAATCAAGAGTTGAAGATAAAATTTGTTCTAAGCCGGATAAAGTAAATGAAGCAATTTTTGCACTTGAAACATGTTTAGATAATTTTACGGTTTTCCTCGTGCATACCTAATTCTTACCACCACTGCAAAGTCATGATCTAGAGATCGGCTAAGAAATTTTTGAAAATCAAACTTCAAGTCCTTGTTAAAGTGAACCTACTAAAAGAAAACAATGCACAGTTATGGAGGGATCAGTTCTAGTTAATTACTTTGTTGTTCGTTAATGCCTTACCATGAGGAAACCACGCCGAAGAGCATAATAATCTGCTCTTGACACTGGTTGATGAGTTGCCTGATTGAACAAACCTAGAGAAGAGGAAAACTAAGACAATTATAAAATGTTCAATTTTTCAAGAGTCAAACTTAAAATACGTGAAATATTTGAACGAACTAACAAGCCACAGAAGCAAAGGATAGTCACTCCATAATTTGAGATGTCGCTTCCCGAAGGATGTCTTGCGGGTGAGTTTAAACCTGCGAGGATCTAAACAAGTTGTATGTAACATGAACAGAGATACTACATGAGAATGTTGAATTTCAAAAGAAATAAACATTCAAGGTTTCCAGCTACATCGCGATTAGAAACACTACCATTTGATAACTGAAACTGCATAGTTTTAGTCTCTTCTTCCCAAGATTTCCACCTGTTTAGCTGATAGATTCATAAGATCAATGATCGATTAGGTTGAACTTGCAGATTGCTGAAGATTTTACTTTGAGGGACTTTTAACTTCATTAAATGTTGGCTAATGCTAAAAAGACACAAGTATATTTATACATGCCAATTTTATATCCGACATTGTGAATTATTACCATAGCTTCACCAAGAAGAAAGGTTGCAAGGCATGAGAAGGCATGGAAGCCTGCAAGTGCAAAGATCAGTAACTGCAACTGCCCGGTGCCAACAGTAGACACCAGAGGTACCTTCCCCTGTAAGCCGAAATTGTCCATAGACCTTAGTTATTCAAATAAAGAAAAACAATATATGATATGAATGTTAAATACATTATTCGAATGTTAGTGGAAGGAAAATTAATTACCTCCCCGCAAGATGAATCCTCATCAAAGAAGTCATCACCGGTGTTCCCCTTACAAGGAACAAGGGAATCAGCCAACCTCCTAGTTATGCAAATCCTTGAGATTGGTTCCTTGGCAATGGTCAGTAACATAGACATGAAACCCAAATTCCGCAGTTCTGCAAACCAGTAATGAGTAAAAAATACTGATAAATTAGAAGAAATTTTAAGACTCATGGTAACCCCGTACAATTACCTGTCTTTATGTGGTATAGAGCCTGGTTTAGTGTTTTCCATTTTCTTCTCTCAAAGAACTACGGTATAAATAGAAGTGTTAGTATCTCATTCATGAACAATTAAAAGTAACCATTTCTCTTCTCCCTTCTAATTATGAAATTTTTTGCGAGTCAAAAATTGAAGAGCAGACTACAATACCCGAGTTAAAAGATGAAGGCCATGATCTATAAGGAGAGCTATTATGATCAAGACGGCGCAGACTCCTGCAATAGCCCAGGACGGAGTGAATTCTAGTGAATTATGATCTTCACCCATGGCAACAGATTTCCAGTTCAAGGAATGGTTCAGCAATTCATATGAGATATGTAATAAACAAACTTTTCTCGTCTTGCAACTACATAAGCATAGACTGCGAAATTGCAAACATTGCAAAACACTCGAGAGATCCTCAGCCGGCCAATAAATGATATTTTGAGTCCTTTTCATGGAAAGCTGAGATTGTGGCAATAACTGCCCTTGGAAGCTTGTGACATAAAAGATACCGTCCCTCCTTAAAAGTAATGTGTTACAGTATGCACAGGATCAGGGGCAGGTATATGCCCCAAGTCCCCCAACAATATGGAAGCTATCTCTTGGCATGTGGCAGTCTACGTTTTATAAAGGGACTACATACTTGTTGCATGCATGCTGCCAAATGCCAATACATACTTTTGCCTTTGAAAACAGTTTTCACTAGGATAAAATCAGAGTTGACAGAATAAGCAATCATTCATGAAGATGTTGAGAGACTGTGCATTGGTTTAGTCTCGCATTGCCCATGGACTGGATGTGCTCTATACTGATTATTATATATAAACCAGATTATGAGGCCGAGACGTCATCTTTTCTTTCCCAATCTCTAATGCTACTTTATCAATGATATTAGAGCCATTCAAATAATCCCATAACCCTAATCCCAATCATCTTCCAAAAAAAAAAAAAAAAAAAAAAACAGCCAACGTCGTCTCTAGCCACCACCGCCACCATCACACCGCCGCCTCATCGCCATCATCATCTCGTCGCCATCGTCTTCCTCTTCATCGCTGTCTTCGTCCCGAGCTGTCGATGTTGTCGTCGCCATCATTCATCGTCATCATTTTCGTCGTAGTCGGTCGCTATCGCCGTCATCCTATCATCCTCATCTTCGTGGCCATCGATGTCTTCTGCATCCCTTGCCTCCGTTTTCGTCCTCCTCCTTGCCTCATCTGTGTCCTCCTCCTTGCCTTGTCTTCGTCTCGAGCCGTCGTCGTCATGCTGTCATCTTCATCTTCGTCGGCGTTGTCTTCTGCATTTGCCGCCGCCATCGCCATCTTCATCTTTTGTAATCCTCATTATCTTCATCTTTGTCATCTGTAATGGTCGTCTTCTTCGACTTTTGAACTCACCGCCTCGAGCCGATAGCGCTGACCGAGCTGACTTAGCCGACTCGAGCCGGCCCAAGCCGACTGAGCCAGACCCGAGCCGATGGCACCAACCCGATCTGACGGTGCCAACCTGAGCCGGTAGTGCCGACCCGAGCCAGATCTGTGTGGTGGTTGTTAAAGGTCTTATTGTGTTTTTTTGGGGTAGTAAGAATTGTCTGTCTATTTTATAAGGAGGGTTCTTTTTCAAGTTCATCCGTTTTATGATTGCTGACTCTATTGAGACAAAGGCGGGAAAGTCCAGGGGGACGACGATTCAAGTGAGAATTTCTGAGATAATTTCCAGCAGGATTACAGACTAAAAACTTGATAAGAAAAATTGAGATTTATATAGCTGGTCGAGGGAAGACTAGTCATTTGTTGGCCGACCCTCCTACATCAATGATAGATGCTTGAACACTGGACAACAACATCCTATTACATCAGGTACTGACCATGATAGAGCCCAGGATTCAAGACTTGGTTCATTGCATGCCTGTGAAGGAATAATGAAGTTTTCTGCGAGATCTCTACAGAGGAAGCAACAACATCAATAGATCTTATGGCATTATCAAAGAGCTGTTTCGGAAGAAGCAAAATGGTCGGCCCATGGGTGTTCTTATGGCAAGTTCAATCGCTTAGCAGAGAAGTTTTGACAGATATTTTTAATCACATCTGATGTGAAGTAGATCTACAACTAGTGGAATTGATGGTATTAAGCTAGTTAGGTATCCTCGACCCTATTTATTTTTGGTTAGGCCTTAGATTATGGGAAGCTCTATTGTGAGCTCTCTACCGATACATCATTTTTTAAAACTGTCGTTCCTAAGGTGACATCTAATAGTACTACAGCAGTCTCAGATTGATTTGCTCTAGCAGCTCAGGGAAGGCAGACTGCTGGTGGGAGACCATGCTGACATGGAGGGCCGAGGGGGCTACATTGGTGGACTCTTTGGTGGCCATGGTGGTACGAGGAAATGGCTTTGTAGTCTATTGATACTACTATAAAGAGTCAGGTCATGTGAAGTATCAGTGCCCCTTTTGAAAGGGAAGTCAGCGAGAAGTGCACATGTCTCTGCCAATCTTCTAGATGACAAGCAGTTGCGATATCAGTTTAAGTAGTTTCAGATATTTCAGCAGCAACAGAACAGACAGGCTATGTCTTCCTCTTCCTCTGCCACTCTCTCTCAAATAAATACTCCTATTATTATCTTGCATCATTTTATGTCTCATGCGTGGATTATAAATTCAGAGGCAACTGATCACATGAATGGGAATCAATGTATTATGTCCTCTTTTACTCCTGATTCATAATCTAACTCTGTAGTCTTAGCAGATAGCTCCCGCACACCTATTCAAGGTATTAGCACTGCCACTATCCATACACTTTTTTTATCATCTGTTTTCTATTTACCGCTTTTTCCTATCAACTTATTATCAATAAGTAAGATTACCAAAGGTTTAAATTACATTGGTACAGAAAAAGAATACCACATCGATTTTAAACCGTCGTGGTAAACCATAAATGTCAGTTTAGAAATCAACATATATGAGGACGACGTAAAAGTCCACGTCGGTTACTAGCCGACATGAAATATAACTTATAATTGAAAATAATTTACTTTCTCAAAAAAAATTTTCCACGTCGGTTTTCTTACAACTGACATTAAAAATAAATTGTTTTTCATGTGGAAAATAATTTATCAAGGCTTTTCACGTCGGTTCTCTGCGACAACCGACTAAAAATAACCATATTCACGTTTGTTTTTGTAGAAACCACGCTAAATATTTAAAATTTCACGTCAATTTTTGTTACAAGCGACGTGGAAAGATACTGACATGTACAATCTTCTTTTTCATCACCCTCACTAGTATCAATTTCATCTTTTCATCACATCTTCTATCATCTGAAATAATTGGTCTTTTCCTTGCACTTTCACCATACCATATTCATCTTGTAATAACCTTTGTCAATCCCATTAAACCGTAACTTTGTTAAGGCAACCTCATCTTATGCAAGGATACTTAATACAATTAACTTTATTGGCATGCTCAACAACAGACTTAATAAATTCTTTCTACACCATTCCAATATTCGAGACTTAACCTATTAGAATTCATTCATTTGTGATCCATATTTACCTAATTAGTCTAGACATCAAACAAAATTGAATTAACAACATATATCATGTAAAGAGTAAATTATCTATTTAATGTAATTTGAACGACATATATCTATTTAATGTAGTCAAAACCGAGGGAAGCGAGATTTTCCCCCGTGACTTATTCACGAAAGTTGCCTATCTATCCGTTCGTCCGTCTGTATGTCCATCTTCACCCTCCTCCCCTTTCCTCCTCCTCCCTCCTCCTCCTCCCGTGTCCTCCTCTTTCGCTCGGTTTACGCCACTATGCGGTACACTAGTTTTATAACTCTTTTAAACGTGTCTTATTCAATTAAAATGACGCTTGAGATGTCATTTTTATTCTTCAAAATATAGATTAAGAATAATTAAATGTATAAATGATGTTAATAAATCTATTTTGAAACATCATAATTAAATCAAAACTAAATCTTTGAAAACCCATATTTAGAAACTAAAATTTATATTTTTCTTCTACAATTGGGCTTTGGGTATATGAACGATCAAATACACATATAAATCATAATCAGATTTAGGGTTTGCTAGATCCAAAAAAGCTAGATCACTCTAGTTTATCTAATATTTAATATTCATAAATTAAAAGAGATTAGATATACCTAAATAATTTTAGGTGCTCCAAGGATGTTGGATATCAAACTCATTGCCGATATAACATCACCGCAAATGAAAAACCACCGACTCAATTGAGGACACTGCTGCCGCCGTGCGCTGTCGCACCAGAGAAGATGAGAATAATTAAGATTTGAGGGTAGAGAATTGAAAGAAGATGAAAGCAGTACATTAAAGAGGGCAAGATTTAGGGTAAAAATTTGTAGTGCGATCTTCGAAATTATATTTCGCGTCAGTTCTTTTTTAAGAACTGATGCTAATAACGTATATTTCGCGTCGGTTACGTAAAAAACTGGCGCTATATATTAAATATTCTGCAAAGATTCAGTAAATAACTAACGTTGAATATTTTTATTTTATGTTTAAAAATTTTACTAAACTATAAGCATCAGTTACTTAGAGAACCGTCATGGAATAAAGCTTTCCACATTGGTTAAATTCATAACCGACATTAAATGTTTTCTTTTTTAATCAAAAATACTCTGTAGCGGCTAATATTATTTTTATTTACAAAAAAGCCATCGTATTCTATTTCGGATCAGGTGCGGTTCGAACTGACATGAAAGGTGCAACGTTTTATCCTATTTCTGTGCTAGTGGATATTTTTTTCAACATATTGTATATTTCAGAAGCTTGAGAGGAGGAAGACGATTGGCACAGGACGTGAGCGGAACGGACTATATGAGCTAGAGTTGGCATCTGATTAGGTGGATTGTATTAGCACTTCTTTACCGTTTGAATATCACTGTCAGTTAGGTCATCCTTCTTTACCTACACTAGAACTTCTTGTTCTCTCTTTAGGTCAGATTTTGTCCTCAAAGTATGTGTCTTATCAGTTAGGGAAGTACCATCTTGTATCTTATCCTAGTCGGGTCAATGAGAGGGCTGATAAGTTATTTAATTTCGTTCATTCTGATGTATGGAGTCCATGTCCATTATCTTCGAAACTGGGTTTTAAGTATTTTGTAAGTTTTGTGGATGATTATCTTTGAGTCACATAGATATATCCGCTAAAATCTCTTTCTGAAGTGTTTTTAATGTTCAAAGTTTTTTATTCAAAAATAAAGAATTAGTATAACTCTAACATTAAAATTTTGAGATCTGATAATTCTAAAGAATATATGGACAACCACTTTAGTTTTGGAACAAAATGAATTCTTGCATCAATCATTTTGTGTTTACACTCCTCAACAGAATAGGATAGCTTAATGCAAGAATAGACACCTTCTTGATATTATTAAGACTCTTCTATTTTATGGATAGGTACCAAAAGAATTTTGGGATAAGGCTATTTTGACTGCTTGTTACTTGATAAATCGAATGCCATCTTTCATATTGCAAAATAAAATCCAATATTCCATTCTGTACTTAGATATTGATCTGTTTTTTACCTCAAAGATTTTTGGGTATCTCTTTTGTCCATAAATATAGTTCTTATAAGGTAAAACTTGATTCTATGTTTCTTAAAGGGATTTTTTTATTACTCTAGAACTCAAAACTGTGACAAATGTTTTTGTTCATATGTAAGCCGATATATCTTTTCTGCAAATGTAGCTTTTTCGAGTCTAAACTTGAAATTTCCGCATCTCTTTCTTCTTTTGCGTCTGAGGATGACTATGATCACCTGTTCTAGTGGGAGACATTACTCAATAGTAGTCAACATTTGAAAATGTAACTGGTAAAAATCCACTTCATTTTAGAATCTAATTCAAACCTATACACGACGAATAACTCCTCCTCCTATGCCTCTGCCACCCTCAGAACCAAGTCCTGCACAAGAATCAAGGGATATTGTCACTGCTCAATTACCTGGTACTTCTACTTTGATGATCTTTCTATCGCACTTCGAAATGGCAATCGTTCTTGTACTTAATATCATCTTTTCAATTTTATTTTTTATTCTCATTTATCATTTTTCTTTCATTCATTTATTTTTTTTGGACTCATGCTCAGTTCTCAAGAATGTATCAGAAGTACTGTCTATTACAGGTTAAACTCAGGCGATGCAGGAGGAGATGACGACCTTAGAGAAGAATGAGATTTGGTAGTAGGTCACACTTCCACCAGGAAAAAAAGTCGTTGAGTGCAGATAGGTTTACACTATCAAGTTAAACCCACCTGGGTCTCTGGCTCGCTTAAAGGCGAGATTGGTTGCCAATGGATACTCACGGGTGTATGGAGTAGATTATATTGATACCTTCTCCCCGGTAGCAAAGATGACAAATGTGCGGATCTTTGTGTCGTTGGCAGTGACTTACAACTGGCCACTTCATCACTCAATGATATTCTTGGTAAGGAAGTTTACATTGAGCAATCACTAGGGCAATAAGGAAAAGTGTGCAAAGGTTTGTAGGTTGAAAAAAATTACTCTACGGCCTGAAACAGTCTCCGAGAGTCTGGTCTGAGCGTATTACATTAGTGATTCAGAATTTTGGTCTCTGTCGTGCAGAGAAAGATCACTATATGTTTTGGTACCTACAACATGGGAAGAGGATCCTGCTGGTTGTGTATATAGATGATATTGTGATCATACGAGATAACAAGAAGTGGATTGAGAGTCTGAAGAAGTACTTACAGATCTTGGATCCCTGAAGAACTTCTTAAGTATTGAGGTGGCCAAGTCCAGGAGGGGCATTTTTTTTTTGTCATAGAGAAAGTATATACTCTACTTGCTTTCGGAGGCGATACGCTAGGATGCAGGAGTATTGATTCTCTGATGGGTGTGAATACGAAGTTATTACAAAATCAGGGAGAGCTTCTTGAGGATGTTGGAAGATACAAAAAATTAGTGGGAAAACTGTACCACCTAATCGTGATCAGACTGGACATCACATTCATAGTCAATGTAGTGAGTCAGTTCTTATCAGCACCGAGGACTACCCACTTAGAGACGATAATGAGGATTTTGGGGCATCTAAAGAAAGCTCCACAGAGAGCTTCTCTATTCAGATAATGGACACACCTGAGTAGCAGGTTTCTCAGATGCGGACCGGGCAAAGTGCCCTTTTGATAGGAGGTCGATCACAAGATTTTGTGTCTTTCTTAGAGGAAATCTTATATCATGAAAAGCCAAACAACAGAGTGTGGTCTTTCGGTCCAGTATAGAGTCGAAGTATAGGGCAATGGCAAATGACACACTAGAGCTAATCTGGATCGAAGATTTATTTACAAAGATTGGTTCCCTCCTAGAGTGTCTCATGAGACTATATGGTGACAAGTAAGCAATACACATTGCTGGAAATGCCACATTCTATGAGAGAATCAAATACATTGAGGTCAGTTGTCATGAAGTTTGTAAGAAGCTTGAGAAAAAGATTGTTGTGGTAAAGCATGTATCATCAAGACATCAATATGCAGGTTTTCTTATCAAACCACTTGGTCGAACAAGGGTAATTTTTATTTGTGACATGTTGGGTATGTATGATATAAATGCTCCAGCTTGAGGGGGAGTGTTGAGAGACTCTGTATATTGGTTAGTATATTAGTTTAGACCCACATTGCCTGTGAGACTGGACATACTTTTTATTCATTATTATATATAGACAAAAATATAAGGCCTAAACCTCATCTCTTTCTCTCTCAATCTCTGATGCTACTTTATCAAAAGCCTCAGCAATCATTAATGAAAGTAGGGGTGAGCAGAGTTCGGTTATAACCGAAATAACCGACCAAAAACCGAAACCCGAACCCGAACCGAACCGAACCGCTCTAATTCGGTCGGGTTTCGGTTTGTGTTCCAAAACCCGAATAGACCGAACCGAACGAATTTCTCACCCTATATATTAACCTACTCAAATTCAATTTAGTGAATCATATAGTTCATAATAAAAACTGGTGGAAACTTATCTCATTAGTTTTAGTAATACCATCTTTTTTATGTTAAATATGTGAAAGCAATATTAAGTACACCATCACAATTGAGAATAATATTTATATTAATATAGTTTCTTTTTTCATTCTTATCATTAAAAGTTAGTAATAATTATATGAGTTTTGATATAAGAGCTCAAATACGGTGTAAAAGTTTTAGAATATGAAATTTTCAATTCATATTAAGCTTAGAATCTTTTTCTTATTTCTAATTTGGGTAGTGGATATTTGAGATTATAATATAATGGTGATTAAAAAATGTAAGAAATGATGGCAATATATTGACCTAACCGAAAAAACCGAAAAACCGAACCGAACTGAGTCGATTCGGTTCGGTTCGGTTACTAAGTCTAATCGGTTCGGTTCGGTTTTGCAAAAATTAGTAAAAACCGAACCGAACCGACCGATGCTCACCCCTAAATGAAAGCCTTACATATATCTCAAAACTAAATCTACGTGACGATCAAGGTGAGCCCAAGATGTAATCAATCTTGTTATCCATGAGCATTGCGTGTTATATGTTAAATGAGTATGAGACATTAAAGGTAGCTAATCGGATACTTTAACAAAGCTCTTTGCAGAAAAATACACAGTTTCTCTAATAGAGGAAAGAAAGGTTTCAAGGTTGTAGCAGGCAATAGAAATGTGAGAGATAGGGAATAGATAGCCTTTAGGGGCAGAAACCTTAAAGCTAACCCTGCTATCTAGCTGCAGTAGAAATGTGAAGATACATAGCTATTGTTAGATGCCTTCCTAAAGGAATAATTGATCAATCACAAGAAACAACTCAATGAGGTAATAAAAAAACATGAAGTTGATGGGAAGATTGGAAAAACAGAGAGTTGACCAACACTATCCTTACTCTAAAGTGACAAATCGTTCTAGGTTACTAGTCCGTAATCCACTCTTTCTAACACCAATTTCTAAGGAGATCTGGACTGATGTCATTACTTTAAGGGAACCCTCTGAGAAAAGATTCCCACCCTCATTCTTCTTTGGTGCTTTTTTTTTGTATCAAAAACCCTCAAAATACCAATTTTTGTTCAACCTCCTCCCGACCTCCGTGCTTCGTAGTCAAATGGATAGTAGGTTTGAGCTAAATGTTCAGAATCCCTTTTGCTACAGCTATGATGAGTTGAAACATGTGAAGCGCATTAAATGTCTCAGACATGCTGAAAAGGTACAAACTCAAAAGTTTTCCATCTGCAGCATCGAATTTATCCACTTGGTGCAGAGAAGAAGAAGCTCAGAAATTTTTCACCTGGAACTGTGTTATAAGATTTTCTTTAAATAAAACCTTGATTAATGTGATATTGTGAGATTTGAGATTTTAATAGCATTTAATGTTAGTATTACTAGTATTAGAGCTTTAATATGCTTATTTTACGAGAAAATATCTACTTTTTCTGGTATAATATTTAATTAGTAAAATAAAAATAAGAAAAATTCTATTTAGTTCTTTTTTCTTGTAAACACATTAGCCTATTTTTTTTTTTTCTCTTAGGCTATTTTTTCTTATAAATTTAATTTTTGAATTATTTTATCACAGCAGAGTTTCTGATAAGTGTTCCTACAAATTTGATAATAATAAATATATTGAACTAAAAGGTGGATAATTTTATATGAAATGTAAATATACTAAATAAAAGTGGACAATTTTATACAAAAAGTAGAACTAAAATCACTTTTATATGAAAATCAACTTTTATAGTCAATTTTATACTTAGGCTTAATCTATCCACCTAGGTTAAATTGTCCACATTATTGTTGGTCAATCTTCCTACATATCAACTAGTCTGCTTGTTTTTGAAATGTCCACCACATTTTTTTGTCCACTTGCTTCTGAAATTGTCCATATTATTTTCAGTTTGTCCACCTCTACATCAAATTGTCTACCTCTTACTGAAATTGTCCACTTATTTTTGAATTGTCAATGTTATTATCACTGTATAAAAAATGGACAATTTTAATTCTATTCTTTGTATAAAATTTTCACTTTTTATTTAGTATGTCTATATTTTTATAAAATTGTCCACATTTTATTTCAATATATTTATTATTCTCAAATTAGTGAAAATACTTATTAGGAATGTTGTTACAATAAAAAATGTCAAAAAATTAAATTTATAAGAAAAACACAATAGCCTAAGAGAAAAAAAATAATAGCCTAATGTGTTTACACGAAAAAACTAAATAGAAAATTTTTTCTAATTAAATATTATTAAAAAATAGACTATATCTCGGAAAATAAGCATATTAAAGATCTTATAGCAGTAATACAAGCATAAATGCTACTAAAATCTCAACTCTTACAAATCTCACATTTATTCAAGGCTTTATTTAAAGGAAATCCTTAACATAACTGCAGATTGACAAACTCAATGCTACAATGGACAGTTTCTGAGCTTGTACCTTTTTCTACATGAGAAACACATTTAGTGTGCCTCACGTGTTCATGCTTGCATCAACAAGTTTTGACCCACTTTAAAGGGGCAAGACAGGAATTATAAAAATACTTCATACCGTGTATTACCTTTCTATGAGAAAAAGGGGATAAGCACATAGGAAACGTGAAAAACAATGTGGCAATCCTAGAGGGGGGATGAATAGGGTTTGCAATGAATTTTAATCAATTTATATTCAATTTTCATTGGATGAAACAATATAACTATAACAAGTAAAACAATAACTATGCAGTAGCTATAAGCAAGTAAAAGAGAGAGGGGGAGAGTAAGAAAGATAGAGCAACGGAGAGTCGACACGCAAGTTATGGTAGTTCGGCCACCAATTGGTCTTAGAGACATCTTTTTTTGGATTTCAAGCCAATCTTCAATTGGTTTTCTTTTTAGGTAGAAGTATCTTTACAACCAACTCCTTTTCTGGGTAGAAGCCTTCTTACTATTGCATCTTTTGCGGTAGAAGCATAGTCTTTTTTTTGAATTAAAGTAGAAGTGTAGACCTTACACTAACCCACTTTTCATGTGGTTGATTTCCTCACAACAAGAAACCACAAAATGGGTTTATTCTCTAAAAATATGAGAACTAATTAAGTACAAATAACAAAGAAAGATTACAACTTTGAGGATCTATTGGTAAGAAGAATCAAGATCAAGTTTAACTTGGCACTATAAATCTAGATGAATGAATACGATAGATGAAAGCTTTACATCTAGAATCTTTGAGAACTTAGAATGATTGAGAGAGAATAATAAAAAGAATAAAACAATTTCTCAATCAAAATTTGAAAACACAAGAGAATCACTCTTTTGAATTTTTGAATAGAATGGGAAAAATAAGCTTGTAAAAAGAATTTAGTTCAAGATCTCTTTGAGTGATTTCTTTGTTTGTAAAAGTTAGAAAAGTTAGAAAATCTCAAGATCTCTGAGCACGTCCAGTCGACTGCCAAAACGCTTCGGTCGGTCTGTTGGCGCAAAGAGCATAACCCAATTCAAAATTTCAACCCAGCGTTCGACCCGTTTACAATGCGAAAATTGCAACGGTCAAAAGATTCTTAACCATTGGTTCGAATTGATTTTAACCAAAAAAAATAGAAAAGTATTTTTCAAAATTTTCCTCACCTTTTCAAAATTTGCAAAAGCTAAATCGACCAGTCACAGAAAAATCCAAAAGTGGATATGTGCAGTTGGGCGACCAACCTGGCAATCGATTCGTGCCCAACAGAGAGTTTGGATGCAACTCTAGCATCAACGACGAAGAAGCGAAGGAAATGGCAGTTGATCCAACCCCTTCCTGAGAGTATTGAGCTCAGTGGACGAAGAGTGGTGGTCGACCCGCGTGGATCTCAGGCCACTCAGCCAACTCCAGGTCGACTGCTAGGTACTGGTAGTTGATCTGTTGTCACCAGTCTGTTGCTGTACATTTCAAGTGATACCAATGGGTCGACCTGCATGTTCTAGCAGTCGATCCATAAAACCCAAACTCCAAAAATTTGAATTAAATGCATTTAAATTTTTTGAAATAATTCGTATAAATTCCGATAAGCATAAGACTAATATATATATATAGGTCTAAATAAATATTTTAAATACAATTTAAAGACTTTTGTGCATTTCAACAAAACTTTGAGGGAAATCATACTTGAATTCAAATTGAAATATATATGAACAAGTATGAATATGCAAACTAGTGCCAAATTAAATTCTTACTTAGTTCTTCTTACCTCACATAATATTCTTAAATAGATACAGGAATCTTGGCCCATCACTCTAGCTCCAATTGATTTGACTTGATAAATGAGTAGCTATTGAGCTAGATATTTAACACCATCTCCATTTGACTGTTAATATTAGCTTTTGATCCATCCAACCTCCAAGCGCTTTGACCTAAATCACAACACATAAAGACTAGAATAGGAGTTATTAGTGCATAAGTAGCTAATGAATGGTCATCATCAAACTAAAATAGAATCGGGTAATAGAACTTGGTCAAAGGGGTTTTTGACACAAAATAAAGCACCAGGGTTTTTTTTTTTTTTTTTTTTTTTTTTTTTTTTTTTGAGACGGCGATCTTTTCTCAGGGCATAAAAGCAATTTTCCCTTTACTTTAATTGGAAGCCTGAGGTGAGTGACCCTCATCGGAGTAGTAGAAATTGGAAATCATATGTTAGATTCCCAATACCATTGTAGATGTTGGATTTATTGAAGTTGTTTTCAGATCAGTGAACCAATGTGAATTCATTTCAGAGCAGTGAGAGAGGCACAATTTGGAAGAACAAAGAGCAAAGTGTCATTTGCATATTGCAGAGTGACAATATCTTTTTTATTTTGTTAATGGTGTTTTCGTCAAAAAGTACTTAATGAAACATGCTACAAAAAGTGGATCAAAGACACAATCAACCCTTAAAAGGAAAAAGGAAAAGAAATAAAGACAGATACATAAATGATCGAGAAACAACAATAAGATACACAAGCTACAATGTCTTAATCACAATCAAAGACACCAGAGCCCACATCAACAAATGCTTGCGCGAAGTTGGCAAGACATTGAACCCTTCACTTCCAGAGATCGGTCCATCATGATAAGTAGTTGAATTGTGTTGAATGCATCCTATGGCTACACTGATAGCAGATTAAGTTGTGATGATCCTTTGGCATTAGGATGCTGGATGGCCCCCTTTGAACCCTACTAAGACCTTGCGAGATACTCGACCCTTGTTATTGTTGTAACTCGTTGCCCTCCATCTCCTCCAAGCAACAGATAAAACCTCATCACTCTTTTTATCTGAATTCGTCCAGACTTTCTAGACATTTCTGACATTTCTACTTGCATAATATAGCTTAACATCATGCTATAAAACAGTGTTGGCCTGGTATATATGTCGTCTAAAAATATCTTCATCTCTTCATCAAGAGAAGGGGAATATTATTCTCTGGATCTTTTATTTTCCCATTTTTTTTTACATAGAGATTATCCCACTAACACACTGATATGTGTGGGTTGATTAATTCCCTTCTTCATTAACAAATTGCTGAAGAAAACACACGCAAAAGCACACAGTATAGCTACTGAAAAACAACTATATAAGTAGAAGAAGAAAAATATATCATATGGTTCAAAATGAAAATATGAACACAAAAAAGATCCATATTTACTACTAATCATGGTTGTTGGCATCCTTCAGTAGTAATCTCTCTGTGAGTATCTTTGATTGTCCCTGGGATGGAGTCTTGATCTTCTGTTTTTCTATCGGGATGGAGTTATTCTTCTTCCGATCCTTCGCATTTTTCTGTGCCTTCCAAATGCTTGATATTAGACATAAGGTTTTTACATAAAACAGTTTCAAACTTTTGATCAGATTTGTTTCCGATCATTCATGTATTTGAGAAAATAGATGCTGCTGCTGCTGCTGCTGTTGCTGCAATATTCTAAACCACTTCAAGACATGTTTTCAATTTATAGTCTATTTCTTATTTTGCGAGTATTAAAAAATAAAATAAAAGTAATGTTAAATCTCAAATACTTGATTTGGGTGTGATTTCCTTCCATATGCCTGCCATCTCTAAAGAACAGGTGATCCATAATTCTCTTCCAGATCACATAATGCAAACTCATCTGAACTTAATTTCAATAATTTATGACAAAAGATACTATTGTGGCAAAGTTTCAGCAAGCACATTTTTGTGAATATGTTTTCTTCTTCAAATATAATAATCATTAAATAGACAAATAATCAAACAAGTTTCAGCAAGCACTTTTTTATTGAGTCTTCTAATTGGAAAATAACTGCTTTTCTAAGTAAAGAATTATTTCTGTGATGGCTAGCTACAGATGCAATTTTAACTAAATAGTCCAATAATCAAAACCAATGACTCCCACACACTTGTTTATATAGAATATTAACTAACTATGAAATATGAGGGAGAGTCTTGATTTATGTGAACGGGAGTATCTAAAATATTAGACACAAAGTACTGAAAACCAAAATTTAGAAAAAAATCCATCATAATGGATAAAATCCTTTTCAGTAAGAATTCATGGAAATGGACAGTGAACTCCATTTCAGTTAAATATGCATTATGTTTGCATCAGATTGCAACAAAAAAATCCTCCATATTAGCTGCATGACTCACCTACACTCTTCTTTAAGCGTTTCTGTGAGCAGTTAACAATTCCATTTGGAGAGATGAGGCTGTCCCTCTGAATAAGAAAACATCCTATAGAGTCCTCCGTAGATAGATTGTGAAATGTTTTGCTGTGAGGATCGTAAAAATTAATATTTCCGATTGGTCCTAGCACCAAGAAAATCTTGTCATCTACCGCAGAAGAAATTCTCCGACACGATTAATTAAGTTGTCAATTTTGCACAACGGGGTATGAAAGTAACTCAGAGTTTCACACAGAGAGCAAGTTAAGACACAAGATTTTACGTGAAAACCTAATTTGAAAAAAATAACTGGGAGGATGGAGATAATTCACTATTTTCATAGGGATACAGTGAACTCCACAGAGTTAGAACTTTATTTTCAATCTCTGGTACAATAAAGAATGATTTGTCTTTTTTTCAATCGAAGGTTTGGATTAATTTTCCTTTAGTGTCCAACTATCAGTGTATAAATATCCTGAGAATTGTTATTGGTGGTACGAGTCATACAGATTTTTATAACCGCCTGATTTACGTTGAGATTTCTTTATAACGGCCTGAATTGTGTTCTTGATTGCAGGAGTAATTCCTGCTATTTTTTATAACAATCTGCGTAGGAATAGAAGTTGTTGTATGGTTGAAACGATGGATGATCTGGCGTTGCTGCATAGATGAGAAGAATCGACCTCGGGACTCAGAAGAAAATTTGGTTTTTGAACAGTTTAGTCTTCAGAAAGAGGAGTAATCTCGGGAACAGAGAGGAGTGACCTAGGGAACGACAGGATGATGCTTCGGGGAGATGTTCTGTCGTCTGTCTTTGGGATCTTCGAGAGGTTCTGATGAGATGGGACACGTATTGTGATCCTAGTGTATATTAGAATCTGACCACTACATCTATCATTCCCGTAACATATTCTACTTGCCTATCCTCCTTGTCATGTGTGCAGAAACTAAGTTCTTCGATCCATTTACCGGCCGCGTAGTCTTTCCATGTCCATTTTGTAGGGAGAGAGGAGATAAAGGAGATAGAGGAGACAGCGTAGAGATCGGAAGTCAAAGGGAGTGAGAACGACATTGAAGTAGGCCTAGACATGGCCCGGTCAACCGCCCGGTCGACCGGTGGACAGAGCCCGTCAACCGGTGTGCACAACGTGCGCAGATATGGCCCGGTCGACCGTGGCAAAGGAACGGTCGAACGCCTGGTCGACCGACTGAAAGGTAGCTGCTCTCGGTTTGTCCCAGTCGACCGGGCTGAATTAAGGACAAGGGTCGGTCGACCGGCCGGCGCGTTTTGTTCTCCTTTTTAGATTCGGACTCCTTTTCTATTTTGGGGTCGAATCCAATCGGGATTTCCTAAATCTCTAGGACTCTCTGGTTATATATAAGGGCTATAACCCTCATGTATTGTATCCTAGAAATCCCTGAAAAGTATCCCTCTGTATTTGCTTATATTGATTGTTGAATCAATAAAATCTCTCTCCCTTGCCCCTAAGACGTAGGCAAATTATCGAACCTCGTTAAATACTGTGTTGATTTGCTTTCGCTATTGTTTCTCTGTTCTTATCATGTTGGGTACATCTACGGCTACATCTATTTCTATTTGGTGGATTCTTCATCGGTTGTTGACCCGCGCGCAACAAGTGATATCAGAGCATTTCAGATTCGTCGTGATTTTTTGTGTTGATTCCAAGGCCATCAATTACTATCTGGTAGAGATCGTGTGTCAATCTCGGAACTGTTTGTGGGATCGTGTGTCAATCTCAAAACAGTGTGTGGATTGCTTGAGGATCAATTCGAAGGAGTAGATTTCTTCGAAAACTCTTTGAGGGTTTCGCATGGAGGTAAAGAACTTGTCTTTATCTAGTTTATTTTATCTAATTCTATTTTCTTTCATATTGCTTTGAAGAATCAATTGAGAAGATGGCTGGAGATAGTACATCTATGGTGAAATCCATGAATCCACATCCATTGAGGATTGATGTGGTAAAGTTCGACGACAAGTACAACTTTGGTATGTAGAGATGTGAGGTGATGGATGCACTGACGGTATCAAACCTCAATGACACTCTATGATTGGAGACGAAGCATGATTCAACTACTGAAAAAGATTGGGATAAGATGAACTGGACAGCGTGTAGCTTAATCAGGTCTTGTTTGACATAAGACATCAAGTAACATGTGTTGCATGAAACATCTGTGAGGCAGCTGTGGGAGATCCTGGAGAAAAAGTATCTGACGAAAAGTATCGAATCGCAGTTGTAGTTGAAGAGTAAGCTTTATCATTTTCAGATGAACAGAGGATGCTCCATTAACGAATACATGAATAGATACACAAAGCTTCTTACAGACCTGATTAATGTGGATGTGGAGATCGATGAAGAAGATAAGGCGGTACTTCTATTAAAATCTCTTCCTGAAGAAGAGTATGAGACTTTTACTCTTACATTGATCAATGGAAGAAAATCTCTTAACTACAATGAGGTATCTGCTCCTCTTGTGAATTATGAAGTAAGAAGGCAGGATAAATTGTCTTCTTCAAGGAGCACAACAGCAGAGGCATTGGCGGTAAGAGGCAGTTGTTCCAATCAGAAGGGCAGAGGTGATCAGGGAAGATCGAAGTCTAGATCAGGCTTCAGTGATCTGACGAGGAACCAATGTGCCTTATGCAAAGAGGTAGGGCACTGGAAGGTTGACTGTCTGAAGGCTAAAGGTAAGAAGGAGTTGATAACCAAGGCAAATCTTGCACAGGTGGCCAGTACTTCACAGGTAGATGGATCAGACTCAGACTCATCGGTATTTTCTTTCTCTGTTACTACTCCTATTGTTAGTTTCTCAGATAATTCTGAGTAGATCTTAGATATAGTAGCTACATATCATGTGTGCCCAAGCAGGGACTGTTTTTTAGCTTTGAGAAGCTAGATGAATATTTTACTGTCATGGGTGATGATCATCCATGTAATGTAGAAGGGATAGGTACAGTCCGTATCAAGATGAATGATGGGATAGTATGAAAATTGAAGGAGGTGAGGTATGTACCTCAACTCAAAAGGAATCTTTTCTCTTTTGTTGTTTGGAAAACGTTGGGTCTTGTGGTATCTATACGAGATGGTGTTCTCAGATGACCAAAGACTCAATGGTTGTTATGAAAAGCGTCCATCGAAACAATCTCTACTACTTGAAGGGCAGTACAGTTACAGGACAGGTGGAGACTTCTATTCCTTCAGATGATGTTTGAACAGAGGTCTGACAGATAAGGGTCGAACGCGGAGGTGAAAAGTCTTTGCAAGTTCTAGCAAAGAAGGGATCATTGGAAGATGCTTCTACCTGCAATTTGGAATTAGGTGAACACGGCATTCTGAATAAGAAGAAGGTGAAGTTCAACATCACTACTCACTACTCTGAAGGTTTTCTTGATTGTGTTCACGTACGTATTTGAGGACCTACTAAGACTGCATTGCTTGAAAGTCATAAGTACTTTGTCTCTTTTATTGATAATTTATCTAGGTATTGTTGGATATATCCCATAAGACAAGAGGTGAAGTCCTAGATATGTTGGCGAAATGGAAGGATATGATGGAGAAGCAGACTGGTAGAAAGATTAAGGAGTTACAAATTGGTAATGTTGAAAGATATATGAACCAATTCCTACAATTTGACCAGAACACTGGTATTGTACTCACTTCACAGATGGAAGACATGGGTTGGCTAAGGAGATAAAACATTTCTTGCTGGAGAAGGCTCCGTGTTTTTTGTCTAATGCACGATTAGATAAATCGTTTTGGGCTGAGGTGATTGTGTATGCTAGCCATCTCATAAATGGATTGTCATGACTGCGATAGGAGGTAAAACTCCACTAGAAATTTGGTCTGAGAAAACTGCTCAAGATCATGGTTTGCTGCGGGAATTTGAAAGTCCGGCCCTACTTTAGTGCCAAAGATGATGAGGTGAATCCGCGAGCAAAAAGTTTGTGTTTTTGGGTGTCAAAAGAATTTTGAAAGGCTACAAGTTATGGGACCCTGAAAACAAGAAGATCGTGTTGAGTCAGCATGTCACGTTTGATGAGACTTCAGTATTAAAGTCTACTTTCTCTCAGCAGGTGGAGAGGACGAAAACCTAGGAAGTATCGCAGCGGGTGGAGGTTGATGCTACTCCACCATCTCTAGTTGGTTCGGTATCAGTGAAGACTTTACCGGATGTGACACTGGGTGGAGATCATGTAGCCATTTTAATGTTGAATATGCTAAAGACATTGATGAGAATGTCGAATTATTTGTAGCAATTGGAACCAAGATAAAACCACGAAGTGGGTAAAAAAGCATTAATCTCAAGTTTATGACCACGACAAACTCAAGTTGAAGGCTGTTGTTTTTCATGACGGTAATGAGGAGATTCATATGACTCAACCAGGTCGATTCGCTGCTGAAAATTCAGCCACAAGTGCTTGAGTTTGATGGAACTCATTCTAAATGAACTACAGTTGGCTTGATCCTTTGGGTAAGGTATGTAGGTAGCCGTAAAGGCGCAACTATTTGTGATGCAACCCGTACAAAGCTATTTGGGTGCTCGAGAAGCTGATTGGACTTCACGTAGGGTGTGTTTGGTTGCAAGGAAGTGGGCGGAAGTAAGGAAATGGGGAAGTATAATTGCTCACTTTCCTATCTATCCAAACACCGGAAAAGGAAAATAAGAAAATTCCTTTTCCTTTTTCCTTCTCTCTTTTACACAACCATTTCCTCACTTCTAGAGTGCTACAATTAATTTTGTGGTCATGTAAATCTCATTTATAATAAGTTGTAGCGTAAAGCAGTTAATTTTTTGGTCATGTAAATCTGACTTGCATTCTAATTACAATCCATTTTTATTTTTCTTAATTAATTTTTTTTAATATTATTTTGCGGTCAACTTTGTGGTCAACTTTTTCACTTTCACTTTCCATTACCATCCAAACACCGGAAAAGACATAACATTTTTCAAACCACACTTCCCAATAACATCCAAACACCGGAAAACTTACTAACCAATTCTCAAGTTCCAAAGGGAACTAATACCACTTCCTCACTTCCTTACTTCCTCACTTCCACCCTTAACCAAACAGGCCAGAGTTGGAATTCACGCAGAGGTGAAGAGTTGGACTTCACGTAGAGGTGAAGCATTGTGATCTCGATGAACAGTTGATCTTCTGGTGAAAAATGATTAAGCTTGCATAAGGGGGCGTCCATCCAGTTTCTTAAAGCTGATGATGGTGTTTGGTGTGCTCTACTTAAATTCCATTTCCGATTTTGTATCTTGGTGCAATCCATTGGAGTGCCCCATGAATGAAAACAAGATTCAGAGGAATCCAATCATTAGGAGCTTCACCAAGACACCTCCATTGCGTCATGACCACTGTGAGGGATCTCACAATGAGGACGGGCACTCCCATGGTGAGTAAATAATCTAACCACCTTGCATCGTCGCGTAAAGATCTCAATGCCTAGACCAAAACTCTTGGTTCCAAAGCCTTCTCAATGGCTTTGGTTCCATGGGACCGATTCAGGAGTATTAGCATAAGCACAAGTTATCCGTCCACAGCATTCGATAACATATACCTCCGTCTACAAACATTGACCTTGTAAGAACTTTTCTTGGCTTCTTTTCCATCTCCTACCTTAAAATCGTGAAACTCTATTTTCATATCATAGCTACATTTGTCGACAATTCTGATGTTTAATGCTGCTTGTACTGTGAATCCAGCAAATAGGGATCACAAGTTACAGACCGCCACTGTTTGCAGACACGTCGGAATTTCGCAACAGATTTCACTGACAGTTTCAACAGTATGCTGGCCACAATGTAGACCGGCAGAGAAAACCCTGAGGTTTCTGTTTCCATCCACAATATGTAAGAAAAGAAAAGTTATCTATAAATCGAAGCATCTGCCACTTATTTTTCAACAGTAATTAGAGATAAAGAATTTCGTTTTTCTGATACCTGCAGGTTTTCAGATTTGGTCAAAATTATTCAATTTGTCCTTGCAGTTTCCTGTGATTATCTGCTTCTTCTTGGTGCCTCCGTCTTGACCTTGAGATGTCTCCATGTATTTGCCAATCCTTTGGTTTTTGTGTGCTGCACAGTTTCATGTGATTAGAGCAATTTTGCAAGATTTTTTAAGTAAAAGAGAAACGCAATAGTAATTTTTTTTACTTTATTTTCTTGATCAAAAGAAAATTTGCCTGCAACGTTGATCCTAAGATACACTCTAATAGTAGATCTAAACTAACAATGCATAAAAGATTCTTACTTCCAATTAACACAGTCACAAAATTAAATAATAATTACTACACTCTCTTTGAGTGTGTAAAACTAAGAGAATAGTTATGTCAGAATCTCGAAAATGCATGTGTTGTTGATAAAGTGAAATTGTTTGGATCATAAGCAACTGGGATAATATATAAAAAGAATGCTACACCAAATCTTGTCCCAAAAACCCAATGGCACAAAATCATGGTCGAAGGAAAAGGGATGTACTAAATGCTTAGTATCTTCAGGATGCAATATGATAACAACACATAGAGTATGACCAACCAATGAAGGTACCTTGTTAAAACCTTACCCTGTGGGAAAAAAAAATGTTCCTAAACAAAGGGAAAAAGAGTACACTAACGTCAAATGAGTACGCTTGGGATACCCTCCCTGAGTTTAACATAACTCCCCTAAGAACTACATCGTGGCATTACTTGCACAATCCAATACCTCGAATATGCTTCTGAAATGTAGATTTCGATAATGACTTGGTGAAGAGATCTCTATCCTGGGATGAGATCTGTTTGATTTTAATCTTCTGATGATCTTGCTGCTAGTGTGAGGAAAAGAACTTAAGCGCGGTATGCTTTGTATTGTCTCCTTCAATGTATCATTTCTTCATCTATTCTCTATGAGTCCAACGTCGCGAGAATAACTCGAATCATGCTCTGGATGGCCAAGAAACAACCGAAAACCACATCCGAAGCTTAACGGGTCTATTCTGCTTAACGGACCTTCACAGTTGACAGCGGGTTGGAACTATAGCTTCGCGGATCAGAACTATAGTTCATGGTCTAGTTCTATATCTTATCGGGTCTCGTACTATAACTTAGCGGGTCGGGTCGGATCGCTATCGGGTTTGAGAACTTAAACCCAAAATCACTGAGTGGATTAGGGTCGATTTCGGTTATGACAATATGGCAGCATACAACGAGGGGGAGAGAGCGAGAGGAGCAGTGGGGTAGGTACGGTAGGGTGAAGTGGCAGCGCAGTCAAAGGACGAAGAAGATGGTGGTGGCGCAGGCGGCGCTGAGATGGAGGAGATCAAGCGGCGGCAATGGCAGCCACACGGAGAGGATATGGGAGATCGCAGGAAGAGTGAGCAGACTTAGATGTCAAGGGGAAGAGGGGTGGTGGCAGCGAGGTGAGAGGGAGGCCCGGTCGGCAGGCGCTGGCTGTCGTCAGTGACAGCCAGCTCTTGGTGCTAGGGCGGGTAGCAGTCGGTTGTTGGTGGAGAAGAAATGAGAGAGGGGAAGTGGCAGCGCGACGGTGCAGGTGGGGGGGGGGGGGGGGGGGGGGGGGGGGGATGAAGAGAGAGAGAGAGAGAGAGAGAGAGAGAGAGAATGCTGCTACGTGGAGTACAAAGACGAGAGAGACTGGGTTGGCTTTGGGAGGGAGATGAGATGAAAGAGAGAAAATAAGTTAGGTTTAATAAAGGGATAAATAGAAATTTAATCCTAAAACACAATTAATCAATCACAACTTTTTTTAATCAAAATTTAGCATTACCCAAATAGTTAGTACATGAGCCTATTTGTAGCCTTGACAAAAGTCAATTCTACAAACACATCCGATATGGTACTAAACTTCATAATAAAAGAAAAAATAGCTAAAAATCAAAAATAAATAAAGTCAAACGTACACAATGATTCGGACTACTCGAACCATAGTGATGTGATGTGCCTTCGCCTTCTCCCGGTGCACGCGCCAGGACTGTATATCTGCATCACTGTTTAGGAGTTGTGGAAAGGACAGAAGAAATTTGTATCCAGACTCACGAGAGACTATGAGTGCTCAGACATGCAATCTGAATGACTAGTTTATTCTTATTTTTATAGAGTAAATAGAGTAAATTTTAAAGTTGAAAAGAAAAAAAAAAAATGTATAGCTACTGGTTTCCCTATTCAGTAAACTGTCTTCTAAAGAGTGAGACATGACAGATGGCCACAACTCTTCTACATTGTTTTGCTTTATAGCTGAAACACAAGTTTCTACTCCCTTTATGCGCAGGAAGTTCATTAATATATTCAAGGTATTCAAATTTTCAGCACACAATGACACAAGTTTCTTTCTGGTTTCTTTTGTTTCTGTGCATTTTATGTTTCTGAAAGTATGGTTTACGTGTCCTATTCAGGACTGTAAGTTTTCCAAATCATATATTTTTATCCTCTGTTTTCTCCCTTACACCATTCATCCATTTATGGATTCAGAGCTACTCCAGTATCAACTGGGCATATATTTTCTCTCTTTGGTTTCAAGATTCAAGATATTTTTTTCCTTCACGACTTGAGGAAAAAACCTAAAACCACAATGTTTGTCTTCCCCGCTGTCAAGTTCTTCTTTCCTACCTGCCTGAGTGCAGCTCTCATATACATCTCTCTGTCTGCAGGACTATTATTAATGGCTTGTGCTACCTTGCAACTTTGTTTTTGGTATCAATTCCGCTGGCCTTCTTCTGTCCTCAATTCAGAATAATTCGAAGTCAAGTAAGGAGGATAATGTGCAGTCGAACATGACAAATGATCCTGTAAGTGCTCCACTGATGATCCTGACTCAAGAAGAAGCAATACGCAAGAGAGCTCAGATGACAGCTAAGTTCACCAATAAAGTGAAGAGTTTGTGAATTAGGTCTTGCCCCATACACCCTTATGCATCGAATTTATTCCTAATATGATTTAATTGTTAGGTTCTTTGCTTTACGCTGAAGTACTTTCTCATAGATATTCTTAGATGAGAGGGATTTGTACACAACGAAGGACCAGCAGCATGCACCCAAACTTGAGACGCCCATTATTATTATGTGTATGCAGTGCTACTAATAACAACATCCAGCGGTTTCGACTTTCAAGTCACAAATGCTTGTGCAATATATTGCACTCAAGGGAAACATTTCTTCTGGCTTGTGAAACTCAGGCCATTTGATGGCTGGGTTTGAAGGAGGGGGAGAAATGTTTTAGGGTGGCAGAGATTCTTGATATTGGCCTTCTCTAGCGGGCTGTGGGTGTGTGAGCCTACTTCTCTTTAGGGGGCCAAACGTAAAGGCCGACGCCAATAGCCTGAAAAGTGTAAGAAAATTATTTACGGTCCATGACCCGGGGAGGATCTTTGGATCATTTGAATGGGCCTTTGCCTAATGAGGAGGAATTCGATGAGAAAGAATTGAGTGCAGCACAAGAAATTGAGCGAGTGGCCCAGTGGATCATTCGAGTGGGTCTAGTTATATTGTAGAGAGGCTCAATGTATTTTCGAATATGAAAGATGGCAAAGATGGGTTCTTATATAGTGAAGAATTCATGTTGAACATGATGAACTTGGTGGGCGGCCAAGATCACAGCTTGAAATTGAGTTTGAAACTTTTCTAACCAAATTTTCTTCGAAAGGCCCGGTTACACATAAACTTGAGAAGAAGAAAGAAAATTTCGAGCGACAAAGGGTAGACATATAGATTAGGGGCTTTAAGAAGACTGGCAGGGGATGAACGGAAGAATAGCCTAGTTGCGTGGGGGGGTGAGGTTGGCGTGGTGGGCTTCTCTGCGGTGCTCGACAAGATGGAGTGTGAATGACAGAGAGTCTTAAGCGATGAGTATGATGGATCAAAGGGTGACGTCTGCAGGAGCGAGAGCGGGAGCGGGTCAGAGCGGTTCAAGAGAATGCGTCAGCGGAGGATTCGGCTAGAACAACCGCACTGTTAGAGGGAAAGCGTGAAGTGAGAGTTTTTTTTTCTTTATACTTAGGGTCCTTTAGCTATCTCCGGGCACCTCCATATTCTCTATTTCTGAACTTCTTGGGGACTTTAGGGTCTCGTACTTGCTTTGAATTTTTTTATTAATTCTTTTATGAAGCACTTGGCTCACCGTTTTTTTCTCAATAAAAAATATATTGCACATTGAGAAGTTGGGGCCAATGGTTATATATTGACAGAACCAGGTATGCTTGTCATTACTCATCACCTGTTTTTTTCTTTCATCAACATTTTTCCCCCCTATTTTCATGCATTTCAAATGAGACAGAGTGGAGAGTTCACAGGCATGGTTTAGATGCTGTTGGGTGGAGCATTATTTTTTTCCTTTCTTTTTCTGGTTATAGGCTAGGAATTATTATATATACATTATCTAACTCCGTCAGTGCACCGTTCACTGTCTGTCCCAAGTCAGGATAAAGGAGGAGGGTTATGGTTAGCTTATGACAGCCAACGTAAAACATTGTCACATACTATGAACATGAACCAAGAACTAAATTTCGTTGGGACATTCTCTACTGAGAGACATGCTACATCGAAGCCCGGATATGGTGAAAAGTGGGCAATGATTGCTAGTCATCGTATAGAAACGACGCGCCACATCGACGCCCAAATATGGTGTCAAATGAGTAAGGGTTCCCATATTTTTATGAGCAGGTGAGGGTAAAAAGTTAACTTATGAATATAAGATTAGTTTAGTATCATGAAACATAGGTTCTCTTACAAGTAGATTAGCAGAGTTAGTTGATGCTATGGTTAGACGGAATGTTAATATTTTGTGTGTGCAGGATAAGTGGGTAGGTGAAAAGTTAAATTTAGAGCCTTAGAGTTATAAGCTTTGGTATACTATAGAGATAGAAATCGTAATGGGGTGAGTTTGATCATAGATAAAAATTGCTTGAGGATGCAGTGGAGATTAAGAGAAAGGGTGATACGATTTTACTAGTTAAACTTATTTTTAGGTAGGGAGATTTTTAATGTTATTAGTGTTTATGAACCACAAGTAGGACTTTGATGAGTCAAGTAAGCATCAATTTTGAGATGATTTAGATGAGATTGTGTAAGGCATACTCATTAGAGAAAAGCATTTCATAAGCGTGACCTTAATGGGATATAGGAACTAGTCGTTATGAGTTTGATAGTGTACATGGAGGGTTTGATAGTGTACATGGGGGATTTGATTTTGGGAAAAGAAATGAAGCAGGTAACTCGATTCTAGATTTTACTTTGTCATGTGATTTGATCTTAGCGAATTCTTAATATAGGAAGAGAGAGTTTCACTTGATCACTTTTAGAAGTGGATCAAGTGCGAGCCAAATAGATTTCTTTTAAATTAGAAAAGTAGATAGAGGTTGTTATATGGATTGTAAGGTAGTACCGGGTGAGAGAATAGTAACCTAACATAGACTCTTAATTTTAGATATCCGAATTAAAAGGAGATTTAGAAAGATTAAACGTAAGTTAGATCCTAAAATTAAGTGGTGGCGGCTAGAAGAAAATAACCAAGGAATTTTTGTAAATCGAGTAGTACATGAAGCAGATTAGAAAGTCCAAGATGATCCCAAAATAACATGAAAAAAATTGCTAGCTGCATTAAAAGAGTAGTTAAAGATGTACTTGGTGATTACGGGGTGGTGCTCTACTATGTAAGAATACATCATGGTGGAATGAAGAGGTGAAATCTGCCATTAAGATCAAATGAGATTCTTATAGAGATTTGAAAAAAAAATTGTGATGGAGTGAGTTTTGAGAGGTATAAGCTAGCCAAGAAGGAGGCTAAGAAAGCTGTTCAGAATGCAAGAGCTAAAGTGTACAAAGAAGTGTATGAAAAGTTAGACATCAAAGAGGTTGAAAAGAATATATATAGAATTGCTCGAATAAGGAGAGAAAGATTAGAGACTTATGTACTGTGAGTGTGTCAAAGATAAGGATCACAAGGTTTTAGTTCGAGATGAAAAATCAAAGAAAGATGGAGAGTGTATTTTGACAAATTGTTCAATAGTAGTTCTACTCAAGACTTGGATGACCTACTCAAGACTTGGATGACCTTACCATTCAGTGTCAGGATATGAACCATAATTATATGCGCAGAATTAGCGAATCTAAAGTTAAAGAGGCCTTGAAGAGGATGAGTCAAGGAAAGCTGTTGGCCCGGATAGAATTCCTATTGAGGTATGGTGATGTTTAAAAGAGGTGGGCGTGAGATGGCTGACAAACCTCTTTAATAAGATCTGACTAACTAAAAAGATGCGAAATGAGTGGAGAAAGAGTACCTTAGTACCTCTCTATATGAACAAGGGTGATATCCAGAGTTGTTCAAACTATCGTGGAATAAAACTCATGTGTCATATCATGAAGCTTTGAGAAAGGATATTGAACACAGGTTAAGGTAGAATGTTACATATCAGAGAAGCAGTTTGGGTTCATGCCGGGGCGATCGATGATAGAGGCTATTCATTTGCTTCGTCAACTTATAAAGCAATTTTGAGATAGGAAGAGAAATTTGCATTTAGTCTTTATTGATTTAGAAAAAACTTATGATAAGGTGCCAAGAGGTATTATGGTGGATGATGAAAAAGGAGTCCCTATCAAATATATTGACATAATCAAGATATGTACGATGGAGTAGTGGCAAATGTCAGAACTTGTGGAGGCATAACAAGCGATTTTTTTATCACAATTGGATTGCATCAAGGATCTGTATTGAGTCTATTTTTATTTGCCATAGTGATGGATGGGCTTACTAGAGCTATTTAAGATGAGGTATCATGGTATATGCTATTTGCTGATGATATTGTCCTAGTCGATGAGACGAACTGGGATAAATATTAAATTGGAGTTATGGAGATAACTCTAGAATCTCGAGGTTTTAGATTAAGTAGACCAAAACAGAGTATATGAAGTGTAAATTCAATAACAGAGAATCCGAGATTATAGTGTTGGGAGACTAATAGACAGAAATACCGATAAGCAGTCATTTTAAGTACTTGGTGTTGGGAATTAATTCATCTATAATGCGGAATAAAAGGCCATGGATCAAAGAATCATATACAACTCAAGATAATGAATCAAAACCCTAATTATGCAATACTTAAATCACCATACCTGAGGCCATTGATGACGATTGAATGAAGACCTTGATTCCTTTGATGTATTGAAGAAGAATCTGCAAACCTAAAGCAAATTGATCCTCTTTTCTCTGCTCCTTTCCTTTCACAAAACTCTCTGTACTTTTCACGATGGATTCTCTCAAAACTAAAATGAGCGTGAGTTTTGTTTCTTTGCAGGAGGAGAAAAGTGGGTCGCACATTTGCAAAAAGAGCCTTGAAAATAAACCTTTCCATCATGGTATCTTTTCTATTTTCAAGTGACCAAATAACTATATAAATGTGACAATTATATGGCATCCTTTATATCAGTTAAACTTAATAGGAATCCAATGCAAATACCAAGGTTATGTGGCCACTTTAATATGAGATTAACATTCTCCCACTTGGGCCACTAACCGATTAGGTTAAAACTTTAGAAAACAAAATAAAAGAAGACTCCTTTTGAAAATCATTTTGACTCCATTGGATTCCATACAGAAAAACCTGACACGTGCACGAATTTAAAAACAACAACTGATAAGCCCAAATCTGTAATACTGTAATACTGCAATTAGCTTAGACTATCAATGCGAGTCATAGCGTTATACACATCCACGTCATACTCCCTTCTATGTACCACAACATTGAACCCTTACTAATTGAGTCCATAACCATAATGACCCCTGTAATTGTCTTGTAAAGACATTTCCTGTTTAACATACATCCATACAAATATGTGTACACACAATTGGATAACAGGAAATAGAGAAACAACTGTTATTTGTACAACAATGTCATTACACAAGTACCATATATACAACAAAACCCAGACAAAACCCATCCACATTTACACATAAAGACTCCTTAAATGTCCTTTTCTGGAGGTAATCCTTTAGTCAAGGATCAGCACCATTAAGGTGGTACTTATACTTTCAATTGACACCTTCTGTTTCTCAACTCTTTCTCTAACCACCAAGTACTTCAGTTCTATGTGCCTAGAACCATTAGAGTACTTACCATTCTTAGAGAAAAATACGGCTGCTGTATTGTCACAATATATCTTCAGCGGCTTGGCAATAGAGTCAACTACACCAAGTGCTGAGATAAAATTCCTCAACCACAATGCATGATTTGTGGCTTCAAAACAAGCTATAAACTCAGCCTCCATCGTGGAAAAGCAATGAGAGACTGCTTCACACTCTTCCACGAGATTGCCCCACCTGCTAGCAAGAAAACAAATCCTGAGGTAGACTTCCTGCTATCTGGGCAACCACCAAAATCTGAGTCTGAATAGCGATCACCTCCAACTGATCTGATCTACTGTATGTGAGCATATAGTCCTTTGTCCCCTGAAGATACCGCATAACCTTCTTAGCCACTTCCAGTGCTCCATTCCTGGATTGCTTTGGTATCTTCCCAACATCCCAACTGCATAACTGATATCCGGCCTGGTACAAGTGCTTGCATACATCAAGCTCCCAACAGCTGATGCATACGGAATTTTCTACATTTGACCCTTTTCTAAGTCATTTCTGGACACTGGCTACCACTTAATCTGTCACCCTTCTGAATGGGTGCAGGACTGACTGAACACATTTCCATATGGAATCTTTCCAAGACTCGATTGATATATCCTTTCTGAGACAATCCTAGCAATCCTCGAGATCTATCCCTGAAGATCTCTATGCCAATAACATAATTTGCCTCACCCATATCAACCATCTGAAAGTTCTTGGTTAGATACTTTTAGTTTCATACAAAACCAAGATCACTACTGGCTAATAATATCATCTACATACAGAACCAAGAAAATAAACTTGCTCCCACTGATCTTAGATATATACACTGATCAACAGTGTTTTCTGTAAATCCAAAAGGGTAATGGTATCATTAAACTTTATATACCATTGCCTGGAAGCTTATTTAAGTCCATATATAGATTTCTTTAATTTACAAGCCAGTGTTCTTGTTCTTTAATTGCGAACCCTTCAGGTTGCTCCATGTAGATATCCTCATCCAAATCCCCATTCAGAAAGGCATTTTCACTCCATTTGATGTAACTCCAACTCATAATGAGCTACAAGTGCCATAATGATTCTAAGAGAATCCTTCTTAGATACTGGAGAGAAGGTCTCTGTATAGTCAATAATGCCTTCTTTCTGAGTAAAACCTTTGGCCACAAGTCTAGCCTTATATCGTTCGATATTGCATTTAGAGTCGCGCTTGGTCTTAAGACCCATTTACACCCGACTTTCTTACAGTTATAAGGCAATTCAACGAGATCCCAGACTTGGTTTTGGTCCATAGATTTTAAACTCATCTTTCATAGCATCAACCCATTTACTAGAATCATTGCATTCTATGGCTTGTGAAAACGAAACTGGATCTTTATTTTCCCCAATATCAAAATCAGATTCCTGTAGATATACCACATAATCATCTGAAATGGCAGATCTTCTTTCCCTTTGAGATCTTCTCAAGCTGCCGGTTGTGGTGGTTCTACACATTTTCAATGAGAATATCCTCATGGAGTGGTGAACCAACATTATTTGTTGTTCTGGAATCTCACTTGATGATCAAGCTGAGGTACAACAATTCTCTTGAAGGAAAGGTAATTGGGATATTTACCCTTACCACTTCAAGATCTACTTTTCTTGGTTCATCACTCCCACTAAATTCACCATTCTCTAGGAATCTGGCATTACCAGTTTCAACTATTCTTGTACTATGGTTAGGGCAATAAAATTTGTATCCCTTGACTTATCTGGATAACCAATAAAACCCAGATATTGTTTTTAAGTCTAATTCTTTTCTGTGGGTTTATATTCTTCTGGCCTCTGCTGGACAACCCCAAACATGTAAATGTCTTAAACTGGGTTCCTACCAGTCCACAGCTCGAAGGGAGTTGTTGGGACTGCCTTACTAGGAACCCTGTTTAAGATATACATAGCAGTC
>JAVJIF010030904.1:0-153819 GCA_038442645.1 Agave tequilana
TTAAATCACCATACCTGAGGCCATTGATGACGATGAATGAAGACCTTGATTCCTTTGATGAATTGAAGAAGAAGATCCTGCAAACCCTAAAGCAAATTGATCCTCTTTTCTCTTCTCCTTTTCTTTCACAAAACTCTCTGTACTTTTCACGATGGATTCTCTCAAAACTAAAATGAGCGTGAGTTTTGTTTCTTTGCAGGAGGAGAAAAGTGGGTCGCACATTTGCAAAAAGACCCCTTGAAAATAAACCTTTCCATCATGGTATCTTTTCTATTTTCAAGTGACCAAAAAACTATATAAATGTGACAATTATATGGGCATCTTTAATATCAGTTAACTTTAATAGGAATCCAATGCAAATAACCTAGGTTAAGTGGGCCACTTCATATGAGATTAACATTCTCCCACTGGGCCACTAACCGATTAGGTTAAAACTTTAGAAAACAAAATAAAAGAAAAGACTCTTTTGAAAATCATTTTGACTCTATTGGATTCCATACAGAAAAACCTGACACGTGCACGATTTAAAAACAACAACTGATAAGCCCAAATCTGTAATACTGTAATACTGCAATTAGCTTAGACTATCAATGCGAGTCATAGCGGTATACAACATCCACGTCATACTCCCTTCTATGTACCACAACATTGATAACCCTTACTAATTGAGTCCATAACCATAATGACCCCTGTAATTGTCTTGTAAAGACATTTTCCTGTTTAACATACATCCATACAAAATATGTGTACACACAATTGGATAACAGGAAATAGAGAAACAAACTGTTATTTGTACAACAATGTCAATTACACAAGTACCATATACACATTTACAGATTACCCAAAAGACCCATTCTTACAACATGTTCCTTAAATGTCTTTGGAGGTAATCCTTTAGTCAATGGATCAGCAACCATTAAGGTGGTACTTATACTTTCAATTGACACTTTCTGTTTCTCAACTCTTTCTCTAACCACCAAGTACTTCAGTTCTATGTGCCTAGAACCATTAGAGTACTTACCATTCTTAGAGAAAAATACGGCTGCTGTATTGTCACATATATCTTCAGCGGCTTGGCAATAGAGTCAACTACACCAAGTGCTGAGATAAAATTCCTCAACCATAATGCATGATTTGTGGCTTCAAAACAAGCTATAAACTCAGCCTCCATCGTGGAAGAAGCAATAAGAGACTGCTTTACACTCTTCCACGAGATTGCCCCACCTGCTAGCAAGAAAATAAATCCTGAGGTAGACTTCCTGCTATCTGGGCAACCACAAAATCTGAGTCTGAATAGCCGACCACCTCCAACTGGTCTGATCTACTGTATGTGAGCATATAGTCCTTTGTCCCCTGAAGATACCGCATAACCTTCTTAGCCAACTTCCAGTGCTCCATTCCTGGATTGCTTTGGTATCTTCCCAACATCCCAACTGCATAACTGATATCTGGCCTGGTACATGTGCTTGCATACATCAAGCTCCCAACAGCTGATGCATACGGAATTTTCTGCATCTGACCCTTTTCTAAGTCATTTCTGGGACACTGGCTACCACTTAATCTGTCACCCTTCTGAATGGGTGCAGGACTAACTGAACACATTTCCATATGGAATCTTTCCAAGACTCGATTGATATATCCTTTCTGAGACAATCCTAGCAATCCTCGAGATCTATCCCTGAAGATCTCTATGCCAATAACATAATTTGCCTCACCCATATCAACATCTGAAAGTTCTTGGTTAGATAACTTTTATTTCATACAGCAAACCAAGATCACTACTGGCTAATAAAATATCATCTACATACAGAACCAAGAAAATAAACTTGCTCCCACTGATCTTTAGATATATACACTGATCAACAGTGTTTTCTGTAAATCCAAAAGAGGTAATGGTATCATTAAACTTTATATACCATTGCCTGGAAGCTTGTTTAAGTCCATATATAGATTTCTTTAATTTACAAGCCAAGTGTTCTTGTTCTTTAATTGCGAACCCTTCAGGTTGCTCCATGTAGATATCCTCATCCAAATCCCCATTCAGAAAGGCAGTTTTCACATCCATTTGATGTAACTCCATATCATAATGAGCTACAAGTGCCATAATGATTCTAAGAGAATCCTTCTTAGATACTGGAGAGAAGGTCTCTGTATAGTCAATGCCTTCTTTCTGAGTAAAACCTTTGGCCACAAGTCTAGCCTTATATCGTTCGATATTGCCCTTAGAGTCGCGCTGGTCTTAAAGACCCATTTACACCCGACTTTCTTACAGTTATAAGGCAATTCAACGAGATCCCAGACTTGGTTTTGGTCCATAGATTTTAACTCATCTTTCATAGCATCAACCCATTTACTAGAATCATTGCATTCTATGGCTTGTGAAAACGAAACTGGATCTTTATTTACCCCAATATCATAATCAGATTCCTGTAGATATACCACATAATCATCTGAAATGGCAGATCTTCTTTCCCTTTGAGATCTTCTCAAAGCTGCCGGTTGTGGTGGTTCTACAACATTTTCAATGGGAATATCCTCATGGAGTGGTGAACCAACATTAATTTGTTGTTCTGGAATCTCAACTTGATGATCAAGCTGAGGTACAACAATTTCTCTTGAAGGAAAGGTAATTGGGATATTTACCCTTACAACTTCAAGATCTACTTTTCTTGGTTCATCACTCCCACTAAATTCACCATTCTCTAGGAATCTGGCATTACCAGTTTCAACTATTCTTGTACTATGGTTAGGGCAATAAAATTTGTATCCCTTAGACTTATCTGGATAACCAATGAAATACCCAGATATATTGTTTTTAAGTCTAATTTCTTTTCTTGTGGGTTATATATTCTGGCCTCTGCTGGACAACCCCAGACATGTAATGTCTTAAACTGGGTTTCCTACCAGTCCACAGCTCGAAGGGAGTTGTTGGGACTGCCTTACTAGGAACCCTGTTTAAGATATACATAGCAGTCTTTAAGGCTCACTCCACAATGAATTGGGTACTTTAGAGAAGCTCATCATGCTCCTAACCATATCCATAAGAGTTCGGTTTCGCCTTTCAGCAACACCGTTCTGCTGAGGCGTACCAGGCATCGTGTATTGAGCACAAATGCCACGCTTTTCTAGGAATTTGGCAAATGGGCCAGGATGTTGTCCTGACTCATCATATCTACCATAATATTCACCACCTCTATCTGATCTTATGATTTTAACCTTTCTATCTAACTGTCTCTCGACTTCTGTAATGAACACCTCAAGGATGTCAACAGCCTGAGACTTTTCATTAATTAGATAAACATAACCATACCGTGATAGATCATCTATAAAGGTAATGAAATATCTCTCTCCAGTAAAACATGGAATGGAAAGAGGTCCACAAATATCTGTATGAATTATTTCAAGGAGGTCTTTACTTCTTGTGGCACCTTCTTAGTGTGTTTAGTTTGTTTTCCTTTTATACAATCTACACACACATCAAAATCAGTGAAGTCCAGGTCATCCAAAATCCCAGTCTTCACTAATCTTATTATTCTATCCCTGGAGATATGCCCCAGTCTTCTATGCCACAAGATAGAGGATTTTTCATTATTAAGCCACGTTTTATACCAACATTCGAATGCAGAGACAATAAAGATTGTGCAAACTCATCATTCAATGAAATTTTATATAATCCATCACATAAAATTCCATGCCCAACCGGCATTGAATTATACATTAAAGAGAGTTTTCCACAACTAAATAAAACAGAATATCCAAAAACAATAATTTGGATACAGACATTAAGTTCCTGGAAATTGAAGGTACATAAAAAGTATCCTCAAGATTCATCTGATGACCTGTCTCCAAAAGTAGTCGATAAGTACCAACATATTCGACCTCCACTTTCAGACGGTTCCCCATAATGATGAATCTCTCACTTTCCTTCGGTTTCCGGGTTGTAAGGAATCCCTGCATTGAATTAGTTATGTGAGTTGTGGCTCCAGAATCAATCCACCAAGTGTTAGAAGGAACTTCAGCAAGATTTGATTCATACATACAAAAAAAAAGATTTGTACCTTTCTTTTCGAACCAAGCTTTCCTCTTGTTGCAGTCCTTTTCACATGTCCCTTTCTGCCACAGAAGTAGCATTTGACAGTGAAAGCTTTTCTATGACCTTGGCTACTTTCCCCATGGTCATTTCCTTTCTTTGATGGAAATCTTTTACCTCTTCCATATTTACTTTTCTTATGGATACCCCCTGAAGTTACTGCCAACACTGAGTGCTGTCCTTCTTGCCTCAGTCTCACCTCCTCTTGAACACACATACTAGTTAGCTCATTCAAGTTCCACTTATCCTTATGAGTATTGTAGTGGATCTTGAATGGCCCAAACTGTGAAGGAAGTGAGTTGAGGATGAATTGAACCAAGAAGGACTCATCAACCTTCATACCCAGTGATCCTAGCTTAGCAGCCTTGTCTGACATGTTCAGAATGTGTTGCTGAACTCCTCTATTACCATCATATTTCATGGTGGTAAGTTCAGCCATTAAGGTACCAGCTAATGACTTATCTGCTGACTTAAATCGGTCCTTTACTGCAGACAAAAGTTCCGATGCACTAGTAGTATGTGGGAGAGAAGTCTTGATGTTATTAGCTATGGTCATCTTTATGAACATTAGACTGAGCCTATTAGACCTCTCCAAGCTTGGCATGGCTGACCTGTTCTGCTGTACTCTCAGCAGTTACTTCATCAGGTTTGTCAACTATTAAGGCCATGTCTAGGTTTAGGACACCCAGTGTAAACTGAACATGTTCATACCACTCTGAGAAGTTTGTACCATCCAAGGCCGGAATGCTAGTGGCATGTGTGTGAAGAGAAGTGGGGACGTTCACTGAAACATAATAGGACATAGCTCACATTAGGCCACGAATCAATACAATAACTTTAAATTTAATTAAGATGAACTATTGATATCACTCAGATTTCTCCTTTGGGCGAAACCTAAGCATATCTAGTGTTCACTCTTTAGGTGAGAACTTTTATCACCTACGTAGGTCTAATATAATTTATGCCAACTTAGATAGTAAGTCATGTTACCTTTGGGTATTCACTTCTACACCACTGGGTTGCATAAATTACACTATCCTACCCGGTTCATAATTATTCGAAAGGGACTTTCCTTTGGGCCAGTCCCAATCTCCTAACTAGAACCGCCACCGAGAATATTATTGCCTTTAATGTCTACCTCATTAACATGTCTTTTATGTAGTTGTATATTCATAAGGTTTACTAACCTAGGTCACTTTGGCAACTACTAAATCAATAAGCCTTATGAATACAAACTAACCAATAATATTCTCTAATTCTATTATTTGTGTAATGCCATAATACTACAATACATTACTTGACCAAACATCAATCAATATTAACACAATAGCTTAAATGTGTTAACAATCATTAAGGATTGAATTAAGCAACAATTAGTCGACTACATAGTATTATTAGTCGACTTGGGTCAAGTCAAGTCGACTACAGGTTTAGGTCTAGTCGACTAGGGCAAACAAGGATTAGTCGACTATACCTACATGACTAGTCGACTACACATTTTATCAGTCGACTAGGCCAAAATTACAAGTCGACTAAAAACTTTATCAGTCGACTACAAATATTATTAGTCGACTCCTGTTAGAATCCAAACTCTCGGTTAAATATTAGTCGACTTGGCCAAAAGGTTAGCCGACTATACACTTTACTAGTCGACTAATCAAAAACCCAAGTCGACTCCTGTTAGAAACAGAGAGTCGGGTAACTTTCGGGATGGACTATTAGTCGACTAATCAATCCCTATAGTCGACTAATAGCCCACGATCCAGTTTCCGAACAGCAGTTCCAGATTATGCCCGAATCCCAAAAATTATGGAAAAATCGGGGAAAATTAGGGAAAATTAGGGTTTCTAAAATCCTAAATTTGATCCTTATTAATTGCATAATTAGAGGAATGTATATATGATTTTAGGGTTTCCAAGAATCCTCTTCAATTCTACAATTAAAGGTCAAAATCTGGATTTCATGAATTGTTAATCAAAACCCTAACTTTTCATAATTCCTAAATCCAAGATGTATCGATTCTTTAATCATGGCTCTGATACCAAATGTTGGGAATTTAATTCATCTATAATGCGGAATAAAAGGCCATGGATCAAAGAATCATATACAACTCAAGATAATGAATCAAAACCCTAATTATGCAATACTTAAATCACCATACCTGAGGCCATTGATGACGATTGAATGAAGACCTTGATTCCTTTGATGAATTGAAGAAGAAGATCCTGCAAACCCTAAAGCAAATTGATCTCTTTTCTCTTCTCCTTTTCTTTCACAAAACTCTCTGTACTTTTCACGATGGATTCTCTCAAAACTAAAATGAGCGTGAGTTTTGTTTCTTTGCAGGAGGAGAAAAGTGGGTCGCACATTTGCAAAAAGACCCCTTGAAAATAAACCTTTCCATCATGGTATCTTTTCTATTTTCAAGTGACCAAATAACTATATAAATGTGACAATTATATGGGCATCTTTAATATCAGTTTAACTTTAATAGGAATCCAATGCAAATAACCTAGGTTAAGTGGGCCACCTTCATATGAGATTAACAAGAAAATCATGAACATAAAAATTTGCTGCGAGATGCTTCTTTTTGTTTTTAGGACATCGGTCCTTTGTAATTTGACTTAATTTTGGATCACAAGGAAAGCGAAATCCTATTCTGGTTGCTATCAGTTAGTAAATAATGTTAGATGTGTGTCTTTTTCTTCAATCTTAACGGTTGCAAGTTATGTGTCTCATTTCCTTCTTTCTTATGAAGCATAATGATCTGAATTAAGATTTAATTCATATTCTTCCAGGATTTTAGGATTTTGTTCTTTCAATGTATCTAAACTCGTGCATTGGTTTTTTTGACAAACACGAGTAAATATTCATATTTTAGTGTTTGGGTAGTTTCAGATCATAAGCGTAGAAATGATTGAAATGATCGAGATGGAAAGATGATTGTCTGTTGCTTAGAACAATGGCGATTGGCTGTATGACGTGGATTAGATTAGGTCTCTTCTAGAGGGAGAAATTTTTGATATGGAGGCAGACAAAGTAGTCGACCTAATTTTGATTGGATAGTTTTTTTTTTAGAAACATTCCTACCTAAAATTTGTTCATGGTCCGCATCACTGTGTTCCAAGCGAATAAACACACACAAAATGGGTTGTTTGGTCAACCACTTAAATGTACATGAGATAAATACAGTCATGATCCATAGCACTAGAAATGAACTTTCCTATGGGTCTGTTTGGTTGTCGTAATTGACCGTAATTCGTAAGATGTAATGGTAAAGTCTTTTATATTTGTAAATGAGTTACATGCATGTAAGCTTTATGGTGTTTGGCTGGTAATATAAAGTTGTAAGTAGAAAAGTGTATTGTGCTTTACGGTGTTTGGTTGTCGTAATGTGTAAGTCGTAAGTGAAAAAGTTGATCACAAAATTAACTATTTGGTGATTTAAAAAGTTTTAATATTACAAATAAATATTAAAAATGCTAAATATTAAAAAAAATTAATATTAACATAAAAAAATAATACAAATTTGCATGACCAAAAATTAACTGTAATTGGGCTGTAAGCGAGTGGTAATTGGGTTGCAAGCGAGGGGTAATTGGGTTGTGTAAGTCTTCTACGAATTACGGTCCAAACAAACGCCGTGGTTGCAACTGGGTTGTAAGTCATTTACGAATTACAGACTTTTACGCGAAACAAACGGCTCCTATATCTAGAAACACTCTAGTTTTATTTATTTTATTTTTTGGTTATTTGAGGATGTTTATCTACGTTATAACGACAACCAAACGACATAAAACACAATATATTTTCTCACTTGTAATTTTGTATTACCAATCAAATATTGTATAACTTACTTGTATTTAATTTATTTACAACTGTAAAAGAGTTTATCACTGATGATTTACGGTCATTTACAACAATCACACAGACTCAAATTCAACACGTAAATGCAACTGTGTTGATATTTAGGGGCTGTTTTGTTGGTTGCAAAACTTTGCAAAATGTAAAAAGTTTTGCAACTTTACACTTTTCACTTGTTTGTTTCCATTTGCAAAATGCAAAAACTTTTCCAACTTACAGTTGCTACACTTAAATTTGTGGTCATTTAATTCTCACTTTTACACTCATATTTTCTCACTTGCAGTTGCTACAGTTAAATTTGTGATCATTTAATTCTCACTTTTACACTCATATTTTCTCACTTGCAGTTGCTACAGTTAATTTTGTGGTCATGTAACTCTCACTTGTAGTACACCAATTCAAAACAGTTACTTGATAATCAATATATAATTTAATATTTTTAAATTTAATATTTTAAATAGTGTTCAATTTCTTATTTAAGTATTTAATTATTTTATATTTTTAATCTTTAATTTTTTATTGTTTTAATATTGTTTTAATATTTAATATTTTACTATTTTAATTTACTATTTTTATTTAATATTTTATTTAATATTTTATTATTTTATTAATACTTATTCCATTTTTTATTATTTTATTTAGAGTAAATATTTTTAATATAACAATATTATACTTTAATATAAAATTACTATATATTTAGTTATTAAATTTTTAATATAAAAAATATTATTAATATCATAATATTTTTTTATTATATATTAATATTTATTATGTTAATATTGTAATAATAATTCAGTATAATAATACTATAATGATAATTTATTATTAAATTATAATTATATTTTACTTTGTTAATTTTATATTTCTATAATATTACAATAATATTATAATAAAATTTTTACTATAATAATTTTCAAGTATTTTTAATATTATTACTATATTTTTACTATATTTTATTTCTTTTAACATTTTTTAATATTTATATTTTATTAGTATTCTTAAAAATTTTATTAATGTTCTTTAGATTTTCTTAAAATTTTATATCATTTATTTAATTAATATTTTAGTAATATTTTACTATTTATACTAATATTTTATTAATATTATTATATAAATAAAATATTAAGATTATTAATTTTTTATCTCAAATTATAATACAATTTAATTTGCAATATTAGATTTAATTTAATAGTATTTATAATATTTAAATCACTGCTACAGTTAATTTTGTGGTCAACTTTCCACTTTCACTTTTACATTACCAACCAAACACCGTAAAACACAAAATACTTTACCATTTACACTTTCACTTTACCAACCAAACACCGTAAAACACAATATACTTTTCCATTTACACATCACTTTATCAACCAAACACCGTAAAACACAATATATTTTCACTGCTACAGTTCACTTTTTCCATTCTCATTTTACAACTTACGACTTGTGACGTTTGTAACGAACCAAATAGGCCCTTAATGGAGCCCATGTCCATGAGACCGTGTTTGGTTTGAAAGAAAATGAGGTTACCTTTCCTTATATCACTTTCAAAAAATCACCATTTTTTATATTACTTAAAATAACTGTATAAACTTTTATATCAACCCTTAAATAATTTATCTTGCAACAAGTCAGAATTTCCCCAAACTTTAATTGAGAAATGAGGATGAGGTTAGGATTTATTTTAGTTATTTTGCTTGCAATTGTTTTTTTTTCTTGTTTAGTTTTGGATGGAAAAAGTGAAAAATGACTCTTTTTTGAATATTAGGCCGTAGTTGGACTTGAACATGAGAATTTTTACAACTCACTCTCATCTCTTTACCAGTAACATAAGCTTCACTGTGAAAATAGGGTCGAGATTTATAACAAGTATATCAAATTGAGAGAAACCTCTAATTTTATATCAGTAATAAATTTAATCAATGAACTGTCGAAACTAGTTTTACTGCAATGTAATTTTCAAGTGCCAAATTCTGTTAAGATTCTAATCAAATTTGATTGCATCTGGGTTTTATTTTCTGGAATTTTGGTTATATTTGTTTTTGTTAGCGGGCTCCAATCCTGAAGTGGATCTTGTTGGATCTGACCTGAACGGTTAGGGGAGTGGGAGCACGTTAACTAATGTTTGGGCGCAGGAACAGCGCATGAGAAGAGTCCCGTTATGCGCCGGTAACCGCACCTTGACCTCTCACCGCCAGGTTCAACCAACCGCCAACTTGTAACTGCACATACGTTTTCTTTCCCAAAACTAACGCCTCTCTCTCTTTTTATCACGCCACGATTACTTACTTCGCGGGACCCATTTCCTTGGTGGAGCCCGGTCAAGAGAGAGAACATCTGGGGGGTGTTTTTTTGAGGTGCTACTATTAATTTGTTTCACTAATAAAATAATAATAATTTGAAACTTTATTAATTCCTTGTGCAGATGAAACCGTCAGGCTTTCGTCAAATATATCCGTTAGAATCCAGGATGAAGTGGCAAATGGGCTAATTTACTTTGCTTGAGAAATTAAGGGGGTAAAAAAATTGTATCATATCTTCATATGTGATTACAACTCAATAATTAAAAGTTTTGTATGCTAAGAAATTCATTAAATTAGAATCTCAAGTTCTCAACGCATGCATGCTCCACTAAATTCACTCATTGTATCAGACACAACTGTGTTCTAAATTCCATAGAGAAGAAAAATTTATTGTCAAATCCCACATGAGTGTTTCTATTAAATTTGATATCACAATATATAGAGATTTTCTATGAAATCATAATAGTGCATAGGGGTTTCTCTAATTTTTCTATTAGAATTTCAACTTGAAAAGAGTTATGAAAAAAGGTACCTTCAGAATCAAGTTCTATCAAGAAACTCATCAAAGTGTAGTATTTAAAAGACTCTTATAAAGGATAAAGAAAACTATTAATTAGAATTTAAATTTGAATAATAATTAGAAATAAAATTCCCCAATAATTCAAGCCATTGTAATTGGGAACCCTGAAAATGGCAAATACATACCTTTTTTTTTATCAAACCCTCTAATTAAAAGAAGTTTCCCCCCACTAATTCCTTCTTTTTTGGTAACCGAAAACCCTATCAACTACAAGAACATGAAATAAATAAATAAATAAATAATTAAATCTATTTAAACCCTCTCTCTAAAAAATAAAAAAATAAAAACCTCCCAATTCTGTTCTCGTCTTCTCTCTCTCTCTCTCTCGCCCCGCCCCCCGCTCCCCCTGGTCTCGTGACACCGCAAAACAACTTAGTCCACCCCTCACCGCTCCAAATGGCCCGCATCAGCAACGGCCTGATCGCGACCTCAACATCCTCACCCTCCTCTCCTCGATCCCGGTCCTCGCCGGCGGCATCTGGCTCGGCTCCAAGTCCTCCGCCTCCGTCTGCGAGAAGTTCCTCGAGAAGCCCTCGTCGTCCTCGGCGCCGCCCTGCTCCTCATCTCCCTCGCCGGCCTCCTCGGCTCCTGCTGCCGCGTCACCGCCCTCCTCTGGCTCTACCTCCTCGCCGTGTTCCTCCTCATCGTCCTCATCTTCTGCTTCACCGTCTTCGCCTTCGTCGTCACCAACAGGGGCGCCGGCGAGGTCGTCTCCGGCCGAGGGTTCAAGGAGTACAAGTTGGGTGATTATTCGAACTGGCTGCAGAAGAGGGTGACAAAGCCCAAGAATTGGGAGAAGATTCGGAGTTGTTTGGTGGATGGAAGGTTTGCAGGAGTCTGCAGGAGAAGAATCAAACGCTCAGCGAGTTCATCAGTGACAATCTCTCGCCGATTCAGGTATTGGGTTTTTTTTCCTTTTTTTCATTTTTTTTTTTTTAAAGTTTTGATCTTTTTGTGTCTTACTGTGAGAAACTCTGTTTTGATGTGGTTGGAGTGGAGATTGGTGGATTTGGGTAGGTTTTGTTTTTTTGTTTTAAATGGCTTTGTTTTATTTATCAATGGCTCTCTCTTGGCGGCGGTTGAGGTATTGGTTTGTTTTGATTTTATTTCTCAATGGCGATCTTTCCACAATTTCTTTATTGGATTTCTTTGTTTTTCTGTTCTTTTGCTGGAAAAATCTTTCCTTTGGTATGTTTTAGTGAAGTTTGGTAGGTTTTGGGACATGGGTTGTGTTTCAATTTTGGTTTGTTATTGGTTTTTAAGATTTTGGTTCAATTTCATAACTGTGTTTTCTTCATTTTTTTTTTTTTTTTTTGTTTACTTTAAGAGTCTCTGTTTTTATATTTTGTATTGAAGATTGGAGGTCTTGAGACATGGTTGGTTTTTATTTTAGTTGCTTGTTATATTTGGGTAATTATTTTAATTAGATATTGAAAACTTTTTCCTCAAAATTTTGTTTTAATTTGTATGTGCATGTTTGTTTATTGTTTATTGCCAGTACTGGCCTACTGGTCTTCTCTATTTTTCTTTCTTTACATGAAAAATCTTCTCGTTTTTATTCATTTTATTGAAAGTTTGTACTTTTTGAGAGATGGGTTCTGTTTTTTTTTTTTTTGGTTGCTTGTTTAGTTATGGATTTTGTTTTAATTTAAATTCTTGTTCTATTGCTTTTTTGTTTCCCCTGACTTCGTTATGTTTAATTATGTTTCCCTGTTTCCCTTGTTTTTTTTCTAATCTGTGGTTTAAAATAATCTGTGGCTATCTATTTCTTTAATCTGCAAGTCATTGGTTCTTTTGTTTATTATATTTGTTTTTTCTTATGGTGTCTGATAGGTCTTATCCCTTTGCCCTCTCTCTAATTTAGGGGTAGTAACTTTTATTTATTGGTGCTTGTTTGGATTGCACCGTTCATGATGTTTAATTTTATCTTATCTGTTCTTGTGATTGTACTGTTTGGGGATTGTATTTTATTTCTTCCACCATGTCTTCAACTTAGTTGCTGAGTTAATATTTGTCTTGTGTATATAATGCTTTCTCAATTTAGTTGAGTAAGTCTTTAAATTTGAAGATTACATTGTCATACGTTTGAAGTGATCCTATAGTGCATCCTTTTTTTTCTGCTTTTTTATTGAATATAATGAATCAAGGTCTCAAGCTTGTTTACTACAGCATATGCATCTTTCACATTTCTGATTTAGAAAAGCAAGCAATTACATAAACTTTTTATGAGCTGGATTCTTTTATGACATGCTTCTGCATTGAATTAACGCGGGTTCATCATTTTCCTTCTTTGTCAAGTCAATTTTTTTTTTATTAAGATAAAGATATGGTGTTGTAAATATTTCTTCTTTGCCTGATTTGCTTGTGAGCTTATGTGCGTTGAATATGTAAACCTGGCATGTTTTTATTTTTATTGGCACTGCCTATTTGCTTTTCAAATGTAATTCCTCATCTTTTATTTAGCTTGGTATTGAATTGTGTTAGATTGCACGTAGCTTCTTTCATTATTACATTCAACCTCATTATTTATGATATGCTTAGATTTGCTTACTTGTTGGACATGTGGACTCAGGTTACTTGAATGTATGGATTACTGAAAAATGGGTAATGACATTATTAAGTTGTTTCTTAATGAAAGTAATTTGGTGACATCTATACCAATATTAGAAAAAACACGAGATAGCTTCTAATATGAACTTTTCCATTTTATATCTCCTGAGTCGGTCCCAAGCTGTGTGTGATGGCGTTCGCATCATTATTTCTCAAGTATATTTGTTGAACAGATATAACAACCGTTCTTCTATCTTTCTTGATGTCCAAGGTTTTCTAATATTTGGGATATGCCACATATGTAGTGTACTTTAGAACTCAGAGTCTTCTGCTTAGTTAGTCGATATGTTGACTGGATCCACTCTACTTAAATTAAAGGTAATGAAATGTCAAGTGTGTTATGTATCCTAGACTTGTTTTTATGTTATTTGTTTACTTGTAATCTCGTATAGCTGTACATATTGACTTTGTTAACTACCTGTGAAAATTTTCTATAGCTTTGTTTACCTCCGTGATTCTTAGTTATCATACACCTTCATGCGGCACACTCTCTTTTTCTTCTTCTTCTTCTTTTTTTAAATTTTGAGAAAGGCCGTTAGGCTTACTTCATATGGCATGCTTTTGTGAACTTGAAAAATACAGCATCATTTATAGCTCTGCTTGCGGTTAATAATTCTTTCTCCTTCCTCTGAAATTTTATTAACTTGAGAAGATTTCTGTAAGCTTTGCCCTGGTTCTAGTTCCTATTCCTTTTGCCCGAATTCTTTCAAATACTTCCTTTGACTGTGTTAATGGGCATGCACATTAATTAGAAGAAAAAATGGTTTCAAACTAAGAAATTGTTTAGATCATAGTGGTACCTTTTTCAATTAGTTATCCGTTTTGTAAATGCTATTAACTTTCTGAAAGTCATGATTCAAATCATATGTGGAGTCGCTAGAGTTATGATTTAAATTTTTATTGATAGCTGAACCAAATCCTATTGCATCCCACTTTCTCTCTATTAAGCTGCCTAATAATTATTTGATTCAACCCTCTTAGTATGACATTAACCATTTGTTTATCCAGTTAAGAGCACATGAGGCGTAATTAATGTGTAGTTGTTTTATTGAAGTCAAATAGCCACCCGAACCACTGGATGGCTCACATCCTTAATTTACTTGTCAAGGATTTGGCTGGAACTTGTGGTCTTAGTTTCAGTTCTAGAACACCAGAATAATATGTGCACACAGATTGATCTACTTTTAAAACACATGTAATACTGAATCTTTCTCTGTATGACAGAAATCGACATGCATGTTCCTGTAAATCGGTTGTCTTATTAACCTAATGAGAATTATGACTCTGTATAATCAGTTGTCCCAAATAAGCCCCACAAACCTTCGGTAGGTAAACAGGTTTGTAAACCTAATGGAAACATGACTACAAGATATCATCAAACCTTATTGAACTGAACACAAAAATGCCAGGATTAGGTGATGGCAATTGTGTGCGCGCGCACGCGCAGAGAACCACATTTTGATGAGAAAATGTCTTGGGTGATAACAATTATAAGTTTAGTTAGTTGTAGCCCAATCAGTGAGATTTTTCTAATCTGTTTACATTTTGGTAACTTGGGTGTCCCTGGAATTGTCACGTTGCAATCATCCAAAATCCCAATCCATATATTGAGTTCTTCTAACTGACTTCTCTCTTGTTTCTTCATTTTGCAGTCAGGATGCTGCAAGCCTCCCACTGCCTGTAACTTCACTTACCGAAGCGAAACTGTGTGGGACAAGCCTGCAGGGTTCAGCAACAACTCCACGTCAGCGACTGCAACACCTGGCAGAGCGACCAGACCAAGCTGTGCTTCGACTGCCAGTCTTGCAAGGCTGGTGTGCTCGCCAACATCAAGAATGACTGGAAGAAGGTGGCGATCATCAACATCATCGTGCTCATCTTTCTTGTTGTCGTCTACTCTGTCGGGTGCTGTGCTTTCAGGAACAACAGGCACGATAATTCTTACAGAATGAAAGGATATCCTTAGAAGGATCAAGGAGGCAGTGGTTGCTGCTGCAACTTTATTCATTCTTTCTTTTGTATAAACTGGTTTGCAGTATTTTCTTTTTCTTTTTGGTTTAATCTTTTAATCCTTTTGTTTCTTGAACCAAGTTAGTTTGGCCTTGCTACTTTTTTATGCTTTTGGTGCATACATCAGATGTATACATTTTTTTTTAAAATCTTGTATTCTGCTCTGTTCTGGTGATCTCATATATTATTTGCTTATGTATCTGATGCAGGAATCATTTTGATGTTTTCAAGAGTAATGGATGTTACCTGAGTTAAACCCCTACTATTGATTAGATGTTGAAAGTAAGAAACTATTGGCAGATACCTATACTGGTATTTTAAATCATGATATTAACTATATACTGCTTGTTCAGTACTATAAACTATATAAGTTTATAACTGTTATTGCTCTATTTACATTATATGAAGTATATAATTTGTTTAAAGTTAAAAGAAGAAGCATGCAAACTGTTTGAAGCACAAGGACATAAACCCTTATTGTGTGCCTCAAAGAGGAGACAGAATTTGTAGCATGTTTGGAGCTTTCATCAAAACTTTGATGAAGCCTTTTGCTAACCTTTGATTGAGTGATTGTGACAATACTTTTTTCGTCGAGTAGTGGGTGAATCTGTTGGATGTGAAATCTTGTGTGTGGGGGTTGATATTTGTGGCAGGCTATCTTCATGAAAAGTTGGTGGTTATGGTCTGTTTGATTGATTGGATAGAGCCAGTTGAAGGTGAAAAATACCACCTAATTCCTACAAGCATATTGAACATGCCTAAATTATAGCTGACCAAATGCCCTTCTCTGATCCAGTCTAGTGTCGCGCCCCGGAACCATGACATCCAGCAGCTGCAGCATCTCCTTGCGTGCAAGCGACTTCTATGCCGGCCTTCCTTCCTGGCTCTGTGTTGGAAAAAAGCGGCAGTTAAAGCAAATCGAAAGCATTTTTTTCTTTGCCAACCAACCACTTGGTACCAAGCAACCGGTTAGCTGTAGCGCTTTCAAAGCGCGAAGAGTGGTCTCTCGAGGCATGTAATTTGAGACTTAACATTTCTTGGCTCAGTTCTTTTAATCCTAGTTTAAAATATCCAAAGTATCGATCAATGATTTTTAGACCAAATACTGGTCTCAATATCGATAGTATCAATCATATGACTAATATTGGCTCCGATATATATATTTGAAACTCTAATGCTTTTAACACCAAGTTTCAATGGCTCAGGCCCAGTATGTGTTTCACAGCAAAAGATGAACGAAGAACTTAATAATTGTTACAATGAACATGACGAGTCCTGCCAGTTTGATTCCTGGGAGACACTTCATGCTAAAATTCTTCAGCAGGATTCATAGTACGATCCTAGTCCTGAGAATAAGTAAAAGAAGAACAATTACAAGAAAATGTGGCAGTTTCCTTCAAAAAGAAAATGTGGCTGTTTGCATCACTACAAAACTTGCTTACAGTCCTACCAAAAGTTAAGCCAATGTCTCACTCAAGGCACTCTGTTATATACTAAGGCGTGTTTGTTTCGCCGCAAAACGGCGCAAAACGCAAGTCGTAAAACTTCTTTTCCATTTTCCGTTGTTTGTTTCGCTGAAAAACAAATTGCAAAATGCAACTCTTTTTTCCCACTTGCAGTTGCTACAGTTAAATTGTGGTCATGTAAATCTCACTTTTACACTCATATTTTCCCACTTGCAGTTGCTACAGTTAATTTTGTGGTCATGTAACTCTCACTTGTAGTACACTTACAGTTCAAAACAGTTACTTGATAATCAATATATAATTTAATATTATTAAATATTTAATATTTTAAATAGCGTTCAATTTCTTATTTAATTATTTTATATTTTTAATCTTTATTTTTTTATTGTTTTATTATTGTTTTAATATTTAATATTTTACTATTTTAATTTAATATTTTATTTAATACTTTATTATTTTATTAATACTTATTCCATTTTTTATTATTTTATTTAGAGTTAATATTTTATTAATATAACAATATTATACTTTAATATAAAATTACTATATATTTAATTAATTATTTTTTAATATTAAAAATTACTTTAATAATATCATAATATATTTTATTATTATATTAATATTTTATTATGTTAATATTGTAATAATAATTCAGTATAATAATACTATAATGATAATTTATTATTAAATTATAATTATAATTATATTTTACTTTCTTAATTTTATATTTCTATAATATTACAATAATATTATAATAAAATTTATATTATAATAATTTTCAAGTATTTTTAATATTATAATATTATAACTATATTTTATTATTGTTGTAAGATTTTTAATATTTATATTTTATTAGTATTCTTAAAATTTTATTAATGTTCTTTAGATTTTCTTAAAATTTTATATTATTCATTTAGTTAATATTTTAGTAATATTTTACTATTTATACTAATATTTTATTAATATTATTGTTATAAATAAAATATTAAGATTATTAATTTTTTATCTCAAATTTATTAATACAATTTAATTTGCAATAATAAATTTAATTTAATAGTATTTATAATATTTAAATTACTGCTACAGTTAATTTTGTGGTCAACTTTTCCACTTACACTTTTACATTACCAACCAAACACCGTAAAACACAATATACTTTACCATTTACACTTTCGCTTTATCAACCAAATACCGTAAAACACAATATACTTTTCCATTTACACTTCACTTTATCAATCAAACACCGTAAAACACAATATATTTTCTCTGCTACAGTTCACTTTTTCCATTCTCATTTTACGACTTACGACTTGCGACGTTTTGCAACGAAACAAACATGCCCTAAAAGAAAGCAAAATTTGCAATTCTAGAGAAGAATCATAGCTTCTGAAAAAATTGTGTTGCTCTTTATACTGACTCTGTCTCATCATTTGCTTTGCTATATAATTGGGGCTCCTTGATGTTTGATTCATGAATCTTTGATGCTTCATCAATGGAGATTGGCATCTTTGTCTTATCATCAAAATCCTTGGCTTTGCCCCAAGGAACAACATACAAGCCCACCACCACAGCAGCAGCACCAACCATGCTGTAAGTTCAAATAATTTCCATTGAGTAATAATTAGAGCAAGGGAGAAAAAGGAAAAAGAAAAGTTCTGTTTTAAGTATAACATGAGAGAGCACAAATTCTTCAAAAGTAAAACCGTGTCATGTTGGCACATGTATTAAACACATGCATTAGACACGATACTTATATCTTGTATACGCTTTTTAAAATTTGTCATGGTTAGGGCGTGTCATGTCATGTTGGTGGCAATATGTGTGCATGTGCCCGTGCAACATAGTGTACCATATAAGTATGTGTTATGATTTATGTTGTGAGAAACTGTAGAAACCTTGTATACTTTGGGTAGTACAGTCCTTACATAGGGCCAACCTTGTTAGGATCTGTGACTGAAATACGTCGTGAAGGTAGACGAAACTTTGGAGATCAAAGAACGGACGTGTATAAGGAGTTGTGCACATTATCAGCCGACTAATACTAGATATAGTTGACTAATCATATGAATTAGTCGACTGATACTAGGTATAGTCGACTAGGTTGACCAACAGAGTGTTGGGGTTCCGAATCTTGTCAAAGTATTTGATTAGTATTTGAAGGTATTAGTCGACTAGTACCCTGGCCTAGTCACTAATGTCGGGTCTAGCAGTTTCTTTTCTGAATCTGTATCAGAATTTGAGTTAGATTCGGATTTCTTTTATTTTGAGGAGGTGATTGTTCGTGTTGATGAAGTTGTGTTTAGGACTAGAAGAGTTCTATGGTTTATAAATAACCCCTGGCGGTGGCCTTCAATGTAATCCAATGAACTTGTAATTCTTAAAGATGTAATTCATCTAGGTGAGAGATTCGTGAGAGAAGCTTAACACTAAAGGTTCGTTATTCTTGGCGGCCATCAAGAGCTTGTAATATTCTCAGCATGAGGTGTAAAAACTTCTTATCGTACTCCCCAAAATTTTAATAATGTTTCTCCCCATTTTCCCGTAGACGTACACACGATCTGTTTGATCAGTGAAATCACGTTATATTGTGTGTTGGCTTTCTATCTACTTTGGAATATCTTCTCTTTTCGTTGCCTTAGTAGATCCTGTGGTTAGTTTTCGCTGCGCCGCGCCAGTCGATCCGGTCGTAGGAACGTCCCCGAAATTCACAACAATTGGTATCAGATCAAGGACAACTTAAAGATGTTTGCGATCAAGTTCGATATTCAGAAGTTTGATGGTGTCATTAATTTCAATAGGTGACAGATTAAGATGAACGTCATCCTTACCCAAAGTGGACTGAAGAAAGCATTACTCGGCAGGGAAAAAAAGCCTCAAGACATGAAAAAAGAAACTTGGCAGGAGTTGGATAAGAAAATCTTGACAGCTACTCAGCTTTACTTAGTGGACGAAGTGTTGGATGAGTTTTCTATGAAGAAAATAGCATCTTCATTGTGGGAGCAACTTTAGGACTGCTATCTGAAGAAATCATTGGTGAATCGGTAGATTCTGAAGCAGTGTCTCTTTCTTCTCCACATGCATGAGGTACACCTATCAAGTTCACATTACAGAATTTGTCTCTATTATCAATAATTTAGATAAGATAGAGGTTAAAATAGAAGATGAGGATTAAGCACTTCTATTACTGTATTCTTTACCTTCTTCATATAAGAGGTTTAGGAAAGCTATCATCTATGGAGGCAAGTCAACAATTAAGGTCAATGGGTCAAGGAGTATCTACTCAATAAGGACAAAATTGATACCCAATCGACGGGTGAGTCTCATCATGATGATTCCGGACAAGTTCATTATTCAAGGGAGAAGAGTAATAATGAAAGTTTCACGGGTAACTCAAAACATAAGAGTTTAACATGTAACTATTATCACAAGAAGGGGCACATTAGAGCTGATTGTTGGCTTCAAAAGAAGAGGGAACCAGATGCTAATGTCACTGAACTGATTTGAGAAGATAAAGAACAATATGATATTCTATCTGTTACAGACAGATCAGTTGGTAACAAAAATAGATGGATTATTGATTTGGATGTTCATAGCACATCAGTTCCAATAGGAAAATATTTTTTTCATACACTTCAATTCAAGAGAGAAAAGTCTTCATGGGGAATTCTGTTACAAATAAGGTGATTGGCGAAGAAGGATCTTTTAGAAGCCGGTATTTTGAAAGTAGCTGTCAATACGAGTGTTCCATGCAGGAGGAGCTTGTTTCAAACCGTAAAGTACTTTCTTCAATTTGTAGACTTTATCTTCATGACTTTTTGTTCATATCCCGGAGGTTGTTCCAAACACTTCTTTTTCAAGAAATTTACTAAAAAAAAGCATATTTCACGTCCATTTGATGAATCTTCAACCTGTTTTGAGCAGCCAATGCAGTCAACAATCTCATATATTCCAATTTAGTAACTGGAGTGAACACTTCATGATAGTCTATGCGAGATTTTTGCTTGTAGCCTTTCACAACGAGCCTTGTCTTGTATCGATCAATTGAACTATCTTACTTGTACTTTGTCTTATAAACTCACTTAAAACCAATAGTTTTGTGTTTTTTAAAGTTTAGTCAACTCTCATATCTTATTTTTTCTCAATTGCTTCTATCTTCAAATTCATAGCTTTGTTCACTTCTTTTGCTTCATGGCTTCTTCAAGCACAAGTGGGTCACAATCTGTAAGTAGAATTTGGTGAACTAATTCACCATCATAATCAATATCATTATTATTAGTAACCAAAACATCGTCAAATCTAGATGGTATTGTGATGGTTCGAGAGGGAATCCTTCGAACACGAGGAGTTGATGTAGAGGGAGAATAAGAATTAGCAGAGTGGGCGATGAATATGGAATGTGAAGACTTTTTTATTCATGTTCTCGCTTCTCTTTTTCTTCAAGTTGTAGTTCAACTCTTTTTCTTTTCTATGCAATATCAAGTTTTTGTTTATCAAACTTCATATCTCTGCTAAAAACACCTTATTGATAACTGGACTATAGAGTTTATAAGCCTTCGTGTGCTAACTGTAACCAATAAATACACGCTTCTCTCCTTCTCATCAAATTTTTCCTTCCTTATTGCTTTGGAATATGTGCAAAAGCAAGCGTTCAAATACTTGAAGATGACTAACTAACGACTTTCTTCCGCTCTATACTTCTTCGGGTGTCTTTTTTGGAACATTCTTTATAGGACATCTGTTCAATACATATGTTGCACATGCAACTGTATCGACCATAAATTTCTTCGACATTCCCTTCTCTAAGAGCATGCTTCCACCATGTCTACAATAGTCATGTTCTTCCATTGGGCAACACCGTTTTGCTGAGACAAATAGCTAGCAGTGCTTTGATGATGGATTCCATGCTTCTTGCAGAACTGGTTGAACTGATTTGAGAAGAATTCACCACCTCCACAATAATTTTCTATGACAAAATAGTTCAAGGAAAGCATGGTTCGTAAGTTTGAGATGACTGATATGAGTCATGTTATATTATCCTGGCAATGAGTCTCTTAAAGTGATGAATGTATATTTTTTTGTCAAAAGAAGTATGCTCTTAAAATACTAGAGAAGTTTAAGATGAAGAATTTGAAGCTAATGAATACTTAAGTTGAAACAGGCACAAAGTTGAGTAAGAAAGAGTAAGGTGTAAAGGTAGATCCCAGATATTTCAAGAGTTCGATGGGAGGTCTCCGCTATTTGACAGTGATAAGGCTCTGATACTACTATTAATTTTCAATAAAGAAAATATAAAAGGAGAAGAATCTATGAAGAAGAAAAATCAGTAACTTTATTTCATTGACTCTAATAATTTCTCCTGCAACTTTCTTATCCAAAATTGAGCCCTCTTGTGTAGGGGTGAGCAGAGTTTGGGTAAAACTGAAATAACTGATCAATACCGAAAACCGAACTAGAACCGAAGCGAATCGAACTAAACCGAACCGCTTCAATTCAGTCGAGTTTTAGTTTCGAGTTCTAAAACCTGAAACCCGACTGAACCTACCGAATTATTATCACCTCTCCCTTTGTCCCTCCCCTCGTAATTTCCCCTAACTCCAAAACCCTTTTCATTCACACGCCCAACAAAACCCAAACTCCTTCTGTTCTTCATTCTCAACTTCAAATCTCATTCTCTCCTTGCGCAGCAACAGCATGCAGTCCATCTCACTGTAGGCTGTCTAAAAATCACTGAAGACAAGTCATCAAAAAGCAGAATCCAAACTCCAGACGCAAGACTAATCATCGCCACCAGCGCAGCACCAAGACGCGAGGGTTGAAACCCGCGTCTCAACATCACTGCAATGACCAAGACGCGGAGCATGAAAGCCGCATCTCAGCATTACTGCAGTACCAAGACGCAGAGTCCAAAGCCTGCGTCTCACGTGAAGCTCGCGTTTCTCAAGCATCACCTCAGTGGCAAAACGCGAGGCCCAAAGTCCGTGTCTTGGTTATAACTGCCCTCATTACTGGGTCAATTACTGCCCACGTAATTAGGGAGTTAACCCCCATTATGGAGCGTTTTAAGGGGACACTTTTACCCCCTGAAACCTCTATAAATAACCCAGTTTGCTATGGAAGAGAGGTCGAAAAAAATCTTTTGTAAGAAGAACTTCGGTTGTAAGCCGTAGAAGGACCAAGATCTCTAACTAAAGAAAGAGAAAGTTCAACTCTTCTAACAACTTGCTGCGTACAAGTTGTTTTTGCCTACAGTCTCTTTGAGATTCTTGTTGGACAGAAGCTGTGTTACTTCGTCCACCATTCAAAGAGAGGATTCCCAAGAGGTCCTGACATTCATCCAGTCAACGAAAAACAAGATTCACTTTTCATCACCACATCAAGAATCCGGCATTAAACAAAGGGGAGATTTGAGCTTGAATATCTCCCCTCTCTTGTAAAAGGATTATTGATCCGTTGTAATTTTCTTTACAATCAGATAAAGAATTTACACCTCGATCTTCAATTTTTCCCCACCAAACACTCACTGATTTCAGTCTGGCAAGCAGCTCCTGTTGGAATTGAAGAATATAAAGGTGAATCTTCGAGTTGAATTATGGCGAGATCCGTTGATCGAATCAACCAGATGATGGCTGGAGTGTGTTCTCCTTCCATTGTGATGAACGTGGTATATTCACATGTTCAATTCCGACTTCGAATGAATGAGATATTCAAGTCCAAAGATTGCCTAATTCAAAGCCAAAAGGGACTAAAGTTAGCTACAAGCATTTAGTCCCACATTGGCCGTGTGATGGAAGCCTATGGGGTATAAATAGAGAAAAATGAGAACAAAGGGTGTGCCCTTTGGGTACTTGGATTTTTCGCGCGCGAAAAGGAGGGAACTATGCACGTACATACGTACGTGCGAGCACGCGCGCCGCCGCTGGCGGCGCGGCAGCGGCCGGTGCCGGGGCCGGGTCGGGCACGGGCACGGGCTCGGGCTCGGGCTTGGGTCTGAGTTCGGGTTTCTTACCTGGCCTGGTTCTTTTTGAATCAGGGTCCGTAGGTATGGGCCGAACCGCTCCAGCCCGCCCGCGAAAGGATTCGAAACACCCGCCAACGGGTGTCCGCGCGAACAGATCCGAACCGTTCGCCAACCGCTGTCGGAAAAACCGACCGTGCGGTTGGGCAGTTGATCGGTTGCAACGGTTCTGTCCGAACCGTCGCAACTGTTGTCTTTTGGCGGACGAGAATACCTTCCAGAGCGCTATAAATAGCGCTCCAGAGGTTCATTCTCAGACACACCAAACAGAAAGATCTCTCTCTCTCTCTCTACAGTTCTGAATTTAGTTCTGAACTGGGCTCCAGCGAAGTGGGAATCCACGACTTCCAGAGCGACTTCCAGCGAAGTGGGAATCCGCGACTTCCAGCGTGAAGTGGGAATCCAAAGCAACTTCCTAAAAGGAGATTCTGCCAAATTATTCTGAAAGAGGAATCAGAAAATTTAACAGATTCTTTTATAAGAATTGTTGTATGAATCTGGTACTTCTGAAGAAAGATATTCTTCTACCTTCCTTCATCCTTAACAGTGGGTGCTCCTCCAAAAAGAGTAATGCAAATATTCATTTGAAATTTGTCATTATACCGCTGCTTTTATAATCCTGTGTAGGTACTGGTTGACTACGGTTCGACCGTACGGTGATTTGGTAGTGCTATCCAAATACCGTGAAGAAGTGTTGTATTGGGAGACCAGCGTCATTATTCCGTTAGCACCGGTGCGGGGGACGTAATTGTCTTAAGGAGATTCGCTCTAAAAGTACCTCACTTCAAATACTGTATAAGTGGATTAAGTCCTTTATACAGGGGATATACTCTACAGTATATCGAGATTGACTTAGATTCAGTCTAAGTAATACTGTATAAGTGGACTAAGTCCTTTATACAGGAAATATACTTTACAGTATATCAAGACTGACTTGGATTCAGTCTAATTGGTGCTTAAACCAAGGAAGGAAATTGAAAGGTGGTTCTTAAATTAAGGAACGTTCTATTGAACGGAAAACCTCCCACCTGATATTTGCCGACCTGGCCAATTAGATTGTTGATATCTCAGTGATCTTGATTAGTTGTCAGATTGATTCTTGTTAAGCAGAATATCCAACAATCTTAAGACAATTATCGTTTCTTACTTCTGTTCTGCTTGAACTTGCAGAAGATGTCTGAGACAAATCAAGATAGCTCAAGCAAGGCACCAAACATGCTACTAGCATTGATGCCTACTCTACTTCCTAACCCGAAGCCGGAGAAGCCAGGAAAATTTGATGGCACAGAATTCAAGAGGTGGCAACAGAAGATGCTCTTCTACTTGACCACTCTTCATCTGGCCAGATTCCTGGAGGAAAATCCACCAGAGCCTGCAACTGATGCATGGACTCAATGTGACTTCCTTGCCGAAATTATGTTTTAAATGGACTGGATGACTCTCTTTACAATGTCTACGGTCCTATCACAACGGCAAAGAAGTTATGGGTCAGTCTTGACAAGAAGTACAAGACTGAGGATGCTGGTACCAAGAAGTTCGTTGTAGGACGATTTCTGGAGTACAAAATGGTGGACAGCAAGACTGTAATCAGTCAGGTGCAAGAGTTCCAACTTATCTTGCACGAGATAGAAGCCGAAGGTATGATCCTACCTGAAACTTTTCAGGTTGCTACTATCGTGGAGAAACTCCCACCTGCGTGGAGAGATTTCAAGAACTACCTTAAGCACAAGCGAAAGGAGTTAAAGTTGGAAGATCTCATTGTGAGGCTTCGTATTGAGGAGGACAACAGAAAGTCCGAGAAAAGGAGCAGTAAGAACTCCTACGAAGCAAAAGTCAATGTGATCGAAGACTCAAAGGGGAAAGCGTCTACTTCCAAAGGCTTAAAGCGGAAGAAGACTTCCCAGGGGTACAAAGGCAAGGTCAAGAAGGCAAGAACATGCGCTTCAAGGAAGTACAAACAACAACCAACAACCAAAGAGGGCATAAGGCGAATGAATGTCGCAGCCGCCTCAAAAGAACAAGAAGGACCACCCACAGGCGAACATGACCAACCATGAATCACCAAGTCTTTCAGCTGTGGTGTCAGAAGTGAATCTGACAACCAATAATAAGGATTGGTGGGTAGACACTGGGGCTACTCGGCACATCTGCTCTGAGAAATTATTATTCTCTGAATATCAAATGCTAGAGCAAAATGAGCAACTATTCATGGGTAATTCAGCTTTCTCAAAGGTTGAAGGAAAGGGCAAGGTCATCCTGAAGTGGACATCGGGGAAAGAGCTTACTCTTAACGATGTGCTTCATGTTCCAGACATCCGCAAGAATTTGATCTTCGGATCAATACTTAGTAAGAAAGGATTTAGAATGGTTTTGAATCCGATAAATTCGTACTTACTAAGGGAGGGATGTATGTGGGAAAGGGTTATCTTGTTGATGGACTTTTTAAAGCCAATGCTGCAGTGGTAGATAAAAAGTCTGTGTATTTGTACCCGAAGCTTATAAATAAAAGAAATTCTTCTGTTTATTTGATTGAGTCTCCTTTTGTGTGGCATGCTAGATTAGGGCATGTAAATTACAAGTCTTTGAAGAACTTGTCTAATCTGGGATATATTCCTAAACTCAACTTGGAAGAAATTCGCAAGTGTGAGGTTTGTGTTGAGGCCAAGTTGGCGAAAAATTCATTTCACTCAATAGATCGAAATACAGAACTTTTAGGGTTAATTCATAGCGATCTGTGTGACTTGAAGTTTATGCCAACTAGAGGCGGTAAAAAGTATTTCATTACTTTTATTGATGACTGTATAATATACTGTTATGTGTATCTTTTAAACAGTAAAGATGAGGCAATAAATATGTTTATAACATATAAAGCCGAAATTGAGAATCAACTCAACAAGAAAATCAAGATTCTAAAATCCGATAGAGGCGGAGATATGAATCAAATGATTTTAGTGAGTTATGTGCTAGTTTTGGTATAATCCATCAAACTACAGCACCATACACTCCTCAGCAGAATGGAATTGCTGAACGGAAGAACAGAACTTTGAAGGAGATGGTAATTCCATGCTCGTAAGTTCTGGAGCTCCGCAGAACTTGTGGGGGAAGCTCTATTAACTGCAAATCATATTCTAAATAGAGTACCCCACAAGAAACTTGGTCTTATACCATTCGAGTTATGGCATGGAAGGACTCCTTCCTACCATTACCTCAAAATGTGGGGGTGCCTAGCAAAGGTGCTAGCACCATTACCTAAAAAGACTAAGTTGGGAGCAAAAAAAGGACTGAATATTCATAGGCTATGCCTTGAATAGTAGTGCCTACAGATTTCTGGTTCATAAATCAGAAATACCAGATATTCATGTAAACATGATTATCGAATCTCGAGATGCTGTGTTCTTTGAAGACATCTTTCCATACAAACGGGAAGCAGATAAGACTTCTGGGAAAAGAACACCAGAGATGGCGTTCAGAGACGAAAGCCCGGAGGAACCAATTGTTAATGCGGAAACTGAACCAAGAAGAAGTCAGAGATCTAGAATCTCAAAATCTTTTGGTCCAGATTTCATAGCATACGCTATTGAGAGCGAACCTCAAACATTTAAAGAGGCTATGTCAACCCCAGAAGCACAAATGTGGAAAGAAGCTATAAATAGCGAAATAGAATCCATACTAAGTAATCATACTTGGGAATTGGTAAACTTGCCTCCTGGAAGTAAACCAATTGGGTGTAAGTGGATTTTCAAACGAAAATTAAAACTCGATGGATCTATCGATAAGTACAAGGCTAGATTAGTAGCCAAGGGTTATCGACAAAAAGAAGGACTTTGACTACTTCGATACTTATTCACCAGTAATAAGAATAACGTCCATACGGATGTTGATTGCGATTGCAGTATTGCACAACTTAGATATCCATCAAATGGATGTCAAGACTGCATTCTTAAATGGTGAATTAAGTGAAGAGATATATATGGAGCAACCTGAAGGATTAAAAGTCAAGGGCCAAGAACACAAGGTGTGTAAATTGGTAAAATCCTTATACGGTTTAAAACAGGCTCCAAAACAATGGCATGAGAAATTTGATAGTGTCATGATCAAAGATGGATTCACTATCAATGAATGCGATAAGTGTGTTTACACGAAAACAGTTGGAGATGCATGTATCATTGTTTGTCTTTATGTAGACGACATGTTGATACTTGGGACTAATATTGAGATTATTAAGTCCACTAAAAGAATGTTATCCAACAGTTTTGATATGAAGGATCTGGGGGTTGCTGATGTAATTTTAGGAATTAAAATTACTAGAACACCAGATGGAATCAGTCTATCTCAATCTCACTACGTGGATAAGATGATAGAAAGATTCAAGGATCATGGGATAAAAGAGAATACAAATCCTTTTCTCCACACGTCCACCTTCATAAGAATACAGGAACTGGAATACGCCAGTTGGAGTATTCTCAGATTATCGGAAGTCTAATGTATTTAATGAATTGCACTAGACCCGATATTGCTTACGCTGTAAGCAAGTTAAGTAGATACACTAGCAATCCTAGTGATCTACACTGGACCGCTCTACTACGAGTATTGGGTTACGTATCACATACCAAGGAATATGCCTTGAGATATGGACAATATCCTCCTGTACTGGAAGGATACAGTGATGCTAATTGGATTGCAGATTCTGAGGAATCAAAATCAACTAGCGGATACGTATTTACTCTAGCAGGAGCAGCGGTATCATGAAAATCTTCTAAGCAAACATGTATTGCCCGTTCCACTATGGAATCGGAATTCATAGCCTTAGATAAGGCTGGAGAAGAAGCAGAATGGCTTCGACAATTCTTAGAAGATATACCATTATGGCAAAAGCCAGTGCCCGCTATATGTATACACTGCGATAATCAAGCAGCTATATCTAGGGCACAAAATGTTTATACAACGGTAAGTCTAGACATATTCGTCGTAGACATAATATCGTGAAGCAGTTGCTCTCAAATGGAATTATCTCTATTGACTTTGTATCGTCAAAGGATAATTAGCGGATCCGCTTACTAAAGGTTTAAGTGGAGAGCGTATAAACTGCGCATCGAGGGGAATGGGTCTAAAAGCCTAACCTTACCGAGTCAGCTTAATGGAAACCTCACTTAGCGACTGGAGATCCCACGGACTAAGTTCAAGAGGAAAAACTAGTTATGATTGACTCAGCAAGTAAGCACTTGGGAGCTTGACTCCAATCCATTCCTAAGGTGCACATAAGTGCTTTTCTACAAGTGGATTAAGGATAAGCTTAAATGCTTTAATGATGCCTATATCTTGTTACTAAACAAGTGGAGTAGAGTAGACTACTCTTAATAGGTCCATCACCTATGTGAGTTATAGAGTTGGGTCGGCTCTTTCGGAATCTATGGAGGCTGTTATTCCCTAAAGATACTCTCTAAAACCAAGAATGTCCAGGGCCAAAAACGGACACAACAGAGAACCAAAGTTGATTTGGAAAGTCACTGTGTGAAGCTTGTTGACTTGGCTTACACTAACGGCTGACAGTTCAAGACCTAGTTCACTGATTATCCAGTAAGTCCGATAAAGTTTTCGCTATGGAAGGTTCAAGACCTAGTTCACCTATCCTTATGCAGTTTCTTTTCTCAAGTACCTTTCACAATAGAGTCAGTCTCTTTGTGTGTCATTCCTTGAATCTCCATTCATTGTGGGGGATTGTTGGAATTGAAGAATATAAAGGTGAATCTTCGAGTTGAATTATGGCGAGATCCGTTGATCGAATCAACCGGATGATGGTTGGAGTGTGTTCTCCTTCCATTTGTGATGAACGTGGTATATTCACATGTTCAATTCCGACTTCGAATGAATGAGATATTCAAGTCCAAAGATTGCCTAATTCAAAGCCAAAAGGGACTAAAGTTAGCTACAAGCATTTAGTCCCACATTGGCCGTGTGATGGAAGCCTATGGGGTATAAATAGAGAAAAATGAGAATAAAGGGTGTGCCCTTTGGGTACTTGGATTTTTTCGCGCGCGGAAAAGGAGGGAACTATGCACGTACATACGTACGTGCGAGCACGCGCGCCGCCGCTGGCGGCGCCGGTGCCGGGGCCGGGTCGGGTCGGGTCGGGCACGGGCTCGGGCACGGGCTTGGGTCTGAGTTCGGGTTCCTTACCTGGCCTGGTTCTTTTTGAATCAGGGTCCGTAGGTATGGGCCGAACCGCTCCAGCCCGCCCGCGAAAGGATTCGAACCACCCGCCAACGGGTGTCCGCGCGAACAGATCCGAACCGTTCGCAAACCGCTGTCGGAAAAACCGACCGTGCGGTTGGGCGGTTGATCGGTTACGACGGTTCTGTCCGAACCGACGCAACTGTTGTCTTTTTGGCGGACGAGAATACCCTTCCGGAGCGCTATAAATAGCGCTCCAGAGGTTCATTCTCAGACACACCAAACAGAAAGATCTCTCTCTCTCTTTACAGTTCTGAATTTAGTTCTGAACTGGGCTCCAGCGAAGTGGGAATCCACGACTTCCAGAGCGACTTCCAGCGAAGTGGGAATCCGCGACTTCCAGCGTGAAGTGGGAATCCAAAGCAACTTCCTAAAAGGAGATTCTGCCAAATTATTCTGAAAGAGGAATCAGAAAATTCAACAGATTCTTTTATAAGAATTGTTGTCTGAATCTGGTACTTCTGAAGAAAGATATTCTTCTACCTTCCTTCATCCTTAACAGTGGGTGCTCCTCCAAAAAGAGTAATGCAAATATTCATTTGAAATTTGTCATTATACCGCTGCTTTTATAATCCTGTGTAGGTACTGGTTGACTACGGTTCGACCGTACGGTGATTTGGTAGTGCTATCCAAATACCGTGAAGAAGTGTTGTATCTTGGGAGACCAGCGTCCATTATCCCGTTAGCACCGGTGCGGGGGACGTAATTGTCTTAAGGAGATTCGCTCTAAGCGTACCTCACTTCAAATACTGTATAAGTGGATTAAGTCCTTTATACAGGGGATATACTCTACAGTATATCGAGATTGACTTAGATTCAGTCTAAGTAATACTGTATAAGTGGACTAAGTCCTTTATACAGGAAATATACTTTACAGTATATCAAGACTGACTTGAATTCAGTCTAATTGGTGCTTAAACCAAGGAAGGAAATTGAAAGGTGGTTCTTAAATTAAGGAACGTTCTATTGAACGGAAAACCTCCCACCTGATATTTGCCGACCTGGCCAATTAGATTGTTGATATCTCAGTGATCTTGATTAGTTGTCGATTCTTATTAAGCAGAATATCCAACAGCTCCTCCATCCGCCTCGGTCCCGACCGCCGGTCCATCTTGGTGAAAAGCTCCTCCATCCTCCTCGGTCCCGACCTCAGATCCATCTTGGGCCCGCCCTCCACCTTCTCCGCTCCCTCCCAAAGCGAGGTCCTCCTTGCTTTTCCCTTAAAAACCCATGAGGAAATTTCAGGCCATAGTCACCATCAGCGACAACAGCAGCTTATAGTAGAAGAAGCTGCCCCTTTTGTTGTCCGATGTGATGGACGCACTTATGCGTGATTTTTTTTTTACGAGGACATCCTTGCCTTCTTCAAGTAGGTCTCTAATTTCTTTTAATTTTGAATTTTAATTTAGGTTTGATTGTGAATCAAAAGCATGATGATTATTGTTTTGTGATGTTGGTTTCTGGGTTAAATGAAGAAAAGGATGAGAGTATTTTCAAATTTACCTTATGTTAGGCTTGATTAGGTTGGGATTTTCTCTTTTGTTGGGTTGTTTGAGTTCATATTATGCCCGTATGGCAAAATTATTATTTCTTATCCTTTCTTCTGAGATTTGTTTTCCTTTCTGCTCATTGGTTTCATGAACTTAGGGGGTCCATTTTAGTTGAAAGATTGTTAGATTATTATTATTGAACTTGAATGGGGGATGAAAAGATGTTACTGGATTATTGTGACAGTAATCAGAGTAATCAAGATGCTAATATGTTTCAGTTTATAGAGTAACTTATTAAAAAATTACATGAGATCTTGTGTTCAAAAAGGATCAGGGGTTATTTAAAGAGGCTAACCGAATTATTCTATATCCTGTTCAGTTCGATTCGGTTTTGCCAAAATCGACAAAAGCCGAACCGAACTGACTGATGATCACCCCCTACTCTTGTGTTTTATTTATAGAAATACAAATTCTCCAATCTCCTGTTCCTACACAAACTCTACCAAACATACTATTATTTCATGAAAATCCAAATAAACAGAAACTCCTACTATAATCATAATTAGATTTTGACTTTTAAAATAGGAACTCTTCTAAATAGAAACTTCTAGTGTAACTCAACTTTGACCGATATCCTTTACTAACATGATTTAAAAATTAAATTATATTTCCAACAAAACATATACAAAAGACATAAGCCGGTTTTATTTTTATTAAAGAGGTATACACAGTAGAAAATCTTGACTTTAGACGTGTGAGTTAAATCTTATTAGTTTTTGTTAGCATAAATATTTGTTTGTAACAAAATTCCGTCATCTTGTCCTCAAAATGCAAAAAAATATTTGCGGTAAAGCCCTTCTGTACCTGTAAAATTAGCCAGACAGACAGACCAACGGTAACTGCTCCCCAAGTGAAATGAAATCTAATGAGAAAAATTGGATTTTTACCCCGCAGAAAAAGCCATCAACAATGTGATTGCAGGGACCATGCTGGACACTGCATTGATGCCAAGATGGTGGCTGGTGCCAGGGCAACTGTGACACTGGCTTGCCAGCAGACATTGAGGGTCATAGGCTCAGTGGTGGATGCATGCATGATATTTATTCAGCATTGATGTAAATGTAATAAGAATATCAGTGTGAGTGTAAATATAATCTGATAACAATTAACAAAGAACAAATATAATATAATATTACACCCACTAAGACTTGAACTCGTGACATTCAATAACTTAGATTTATAAGTTACCACTTGAAATATAGCTCAAAAGTATTTTTATTCTAATAAGAATAATTTTTTTTTAAAAAAGAGATTCTTTATAAAAAAAATTACAACATGTATTTACTATTCAATTATTTTATAAAATTCAGTGTGGTCTTCCATCCACACTGAACTGTATGTGAGTCCGCCCCTGATAGGGCTCATCTTCTACGTTAACGCTGCCTTCGCAGAGAGCGCGTTACCGGCGTAGATGAACTGCAAGACCACCATGGCCAGCGCAGGGTAGTATTGCTCACTGCAGTGCTTGCCCATGGCTATCTGCAGCCTCCCACAGTTATCACAAATTAATTAGAAACTAAGTTACACGGGCGTGTTTGTTTCGCTGCAAAACGTCGCAAAACGCAAGTCGTAAAACTTCTTTTCCATTTTCCGTTGTTTGTTTCACTGAAAAAAAAGTTGCAAAATGCAACTCTTCTTTCCCACTTGCAGTTGCTACAGTTAAATTTGTGGTCATGTAAATCTCACTTTTACACTCATATTTTCTCACTTGCAGTTGCTACAGTTAATTTTGTGGTCATGTAACTCTCACTTGTAGTACACTTACAGTTCAAAACAGTTACTTGATAATCAATATATAATTTAATATTATTAAATATTTAATATTTTAAATAGTGTTCAATTCTTATTTAATTATTTAATTATTTTATATTTTTAATCTTTATTTTTTATTGTTTTTAATTTTATTTTAATATTAATATTTACTATTTTAATTTAATATTTTATTTTATACTTTATTATTTTATTAATACTTATTCCATTTTTTATTATTTTATTTAGAGTTAATATTTTATTAATATAAAAATATTATACTTTATTATATATTAGTTATTTATTTTTAATATAAAAAATTACTTTATTAATATTTTATTATTATATTAATATTTTATTATGTTAATATTGTAATAATAATTCAGTATAATAATACTATAATGATAATTTATTATTAAATTATAATTATATTTTACTTTGTTAATTTTATATTTCTATAATATTACAATAATATTATAATAAAATTTATATTATAATAATTTCAAGTTTTTTAATATTATAATATTATAACTATATTTTTATTTTTGTAAGATTTTTTAATATTTATATTTTATTAGTATTCTTAAAATTTTATTAATGTTCTTTAGATTTTCTTAAAATTTTATATTATTTATTTAGTTAATATTTTAGTAATATTTTACTATTTATACTAATATTTTATTAATATTATTGTTATAAATAAAATATTAAGATTATTAATTTTTTATCTCAAATTTATTAATACAATTTAATTTGCAATAGTAGAGTTAATTTAATAGTATTTATAATATTTAAATCACTGCTACAGTTAATTTTGTGGTCAACTTTTCCACTTACACTTTTACATTACCAACCAAACACCATAAAACACAATATACTTTACCATTTACACATTCACTTTATCAACCAAACACCGTAAAACACAATATACTTTTCTATTTACACTTCACTTTATCAACCAAACACCGTAAAACGCAATATATTTTCTCTGCTAAGTTCACTTTTTCCATTCTCATTTTACGACTTACGACTTGTGACGATTTGCAACGAAACAAACAGGCCCATACATGAACCTATATCATACACACAAACAAATTGACACAAGGAGACAAATACAGAACAAGTTTTGACGTATTTTAGTTCATGAGGTGGGTGTAGGATATTTAACTGAATTAAAACATGCAACAAATATAAATTCTTAAATTTAATGAATTACTTGTCCTAAGCATGCAACTAAAATAAAAAATTAAAGGAAAGCAAAAGCTGGCCTGAGGTGACGTAGTCGTGCAAACGCACTGCCCTAAAAGAAAGATGGTCGGTCTCTCGTCCGGACCTTGAACGTGGCCTCCTCTCCTAGCGGTAAAAACTCCCCCGGTAGTACACCAGCACCCAACTCAGGACGATGAGTCAGGTCTCTGCTCAGACGGAGGTTTGTTGCCCTTAAGTGGAAAACAGCGTCGAGAAAACACCAAAAACCCGATCGCAAGAACACAGTTATTTTTAGCAGAATATCTGTAAGAAATTTGTGTGGGAGAAAGAGGGTAGATCGATTTCTGTTTCTTGTAAAAGATGCGTGCAGAGATAGGGTATTTATAACCCTCTGCAGATCTTTCCGTTTGTAACAGCCCGAGAGAATCTGTGATCATGCGCGAGTGGTTGCAACGTGCAGATCCGATTCTCTTGAACGGGTCCAACTCTACCCGAAAAATCTCAACAGAATTTTTAAATAAAAATAAAAAACCAACAAAATGTAGCAGGTCCAACAAGCCCCTGAATCGAACTGCATTCGTGTCCGCAGGTCGTGGGCGCACGCCAGCCGCACCCGGCCCGGCCCGGTTCGGTTCGGCGCGTGTGCGCGCGTGTGGGGATGTGGCCCATGGCCCAACACTTATAACAATAGGCATTGGAGGAGTTGGTATATATACTACCAACCTCCCATCTCCTATCCAATGTGGGACTAAACTCAAAGGCAAATAAGAGGGAAACTCAAGTTTTTCCTCCAACTCAACACACATCCAACAGTCCCCCCTAAAACTTGAGTTTCAGGGAAGATAAAACAAATCAACAATAAATAACAATCAAATCACCAGATCATAAAACACGAGTGAAATCGGGTAACATCATACTGTGAATTCGGGACAGGTGGACTACGCCTGGAACCTTTCTTAGTGAATTCATCGCCATCTGAGAGACATAGTGGACTACGCATGGAACTAGCCTCTTTTACCAGATATTGATAGAATACACACACAATAAGTCTCCATCTATTGAGCGAACGGGTTGAGCGTTAAAGGCCATGCTCACAATAACACTCATTAGAGTTTCTAGGGTCAGCCCTGCCCCCCAACCGCGGCCATCACGGTTCCTCTCACGTAGGTAAGTCCTCCAAGGGTACTACAACTAGATAGTATACCCTCCACACTACATGCGTTGGACTTATTAAGAGTCAAACTCATCCTTACCTAGCTGTATCATAAAAGCATCGTCACCATAGAGAAAGGGTAGTAGTTACAATACTACATACAGGATATAAACATATCCGGGTCGATGCTCCACACGAGTATCACCTGTCCAGCTTGTTCCTACCACATTGAACCTCTTTCATGGAATCAACTCCCAATCAAGTAGGTTGGGTTCCCGCTGTCGGTGAACTCTATTATGGGCTTAACCCATCTCCCTCGATGATTCTAGGACCACACTCCTAGAAAGACCCTTAGTCAATGGGTCAGCAATATTCTTCTCGGACTTTACAAAGTCCAGAAGTACAACTTTGCCCACTAGGCGCTGAACAGACTTAAGTCTGATTTGAATATGTCTGTTCATCTTCTTATTGGTATTATCTTGCTTTAGAATCTCAATGGTGGATCTTGAATCAATATGAACTGAGATTGAAAGTATGGGTTTAGGCACGATAGAGAATTCGGATAAAAGATCCTTTAACCATTCAGCTTCAGAGCAAGTTGTGTCCAGAGCAATGAGCTCGGACTCCATGGTGCTCCTGGCAATCACTGTTTGTTTGCAGGATTTTCAGGACACAGCAGCACCACCGAACATGAATACATATCCAGTAGTAGACTTAACACCGTTAGAATCAGTGACCCAGTTGGCATCACTATAACCTTCCATAACATCAGGATATCCAGTGTAAGTCAGACAATAGCTAATTGTGCCTCTAAGATATCTGAAAACTCTCTCTAGTACAGTCCAGTGTTCTCTACTGGGGTTACTAGTATATCTACTCAATCTAGCTACTGCATAAGAGATGTCAGGCCTAGTCCTGTTGGAAATGTAGAGAAGTGAACCTATTAATTGAGAGTATTTCAGTTGAGGCACAGGCTCACCCATATTCTTCTTCAAAGCAATTGAAGAATCATAGGGTGTAGAAATAGGTTTAGAGTTATAGAAATCAAATTTATGAAACATTCTTTCAATGCTATGAGCTAGACATAAAGAAATTCCATTAGAGGTTTTGAATATTTTCATTCTCAATATCATATCAGCAGGACCTAGATCCTTCATATCAAAGTTTTGGGAAAGATAAGCCTTTACTCTTTGGATTGCATCATGAGAAGTTCCAAGGATAAGAATATCATCTACATATAGACAAAGGATAATATACTCATTGCCAAAGTTCTTAGAATATATGCACTTGTCATGTTCATGGACAGTGAATCCAAATTGTGCAATAACTTTGTTAAACTTTTGATGCCATTGTTTAGGTGCTTGTTTAAGTCCATACAATGACTTCACAAGTTTGCACACTTTGTTTTCTTGTCCCTTTGCAATGAATCCTTCTGGTTGGTCCATATAGATTTCTTCTTCAAGATCGTCATTCAGAAAAGCAGTCTTGACATCCATTTGGTGAATGAACATGTTATGAATTGATGCAAGTGCTAGAAGGATTCTGATAGAGGAGATCCTGGCAACAGGAGAATATGTGTCAAAAAAGTCAATACCCTTTTGTTGGGTGAGACCCTTGGCAACTAATCTGGCTTTGTATTTGTCGACAGTGCCATCGGTCGGAGTTTCTTCTTGAAGATCCATTTACAACCTACAGGTTTGCATCCTGGAGGAAGATCAGTGAGAATCCAAGTGTTATTCTCCATTATGGACTTGATCTCACTGTCAATGGCTTCTTCCCAGAAAGGAGATTCGGAAGAGTCCATTGCCTCCTTGAAAGAGGTAGGATCACCTTCCACAAGATAGGTAAAGAAATCTTCACCGAAAGATGTAAGAGTTCTTTTTCTTTTGCTCCTTCTAGGTTCAGAATCAGTTACAAGAGGAGAACTAGAAGAAGGGATATCAGAGGTAGAAGGAGTGCAAGAAGGATCACTAGGAATTATAGACTTGAAAGGAAAGATGTTTTCAAAGTAAACAGCATCCCTAACTTCAATAATGGTGTTGTTGGATATTTCACTGATCTCAGAGTTAACCATTAGAAATCGGTTAACATTGCTATCTAGTGCATACCCGATGAAGATAGCATCAACAGTCTTGGGGCCGATTTTCCTTTTCTTCGGTTCCGGTATTGAAACCTTAGCCAAGCAACCCCAAACCTTGAAGAATTGAATGTTAGGAGTTCTCCCTTTTCAATGTTCATATGGAGTAACATCGGAGTCTCTTTGGGGAACCCTATTGAGTATAAAACAGGCAGAAAGGAGAACTTCACCTCAAAGGTTTTCAGGTGCACCTGATCTGAGTAACATGCAATTCACCATGTCCATCAGTGTTCTGTTCTTTCTTTCAGCTACACCGTTGGATTGAGATGTTTAGGGAGCAGTTACCTCATGAATAATGCCGTGTTCTTGGCAGAATTCTGTCATATCATTTGAGGTATACCCCCCCCCCCCCCCCACGATCAGATATTAGAATTTTGATCTTCTTTTCGCGTTGGTTCTCAGCTTCGGCTTTATACACCTTAAACCAATCGAGGACTCATCCTTAAATTTGAGAAGATAGGTGTGACAGAATTTGGAGTAGTCATCAATGAATGTCACAAAGTATCTTCTTCCGCCTCGGGTGAGAACTCTATTCGAGTCTCACACATCACTATGAATAAGTTCGAGAGGTTCAGATGTCCTTGTGATAGAAGGGAATGATTTTCGGGTATTCTTACCCTGAACACAGATTTCACGTCTAGAAGATGTGTCAAAAGAAGATTTAGGAATGAGATTCAACTTAATCATTTTCTTGATAGAATTGAAGTTGACATGTCCCAGTCTTCCATGCCAGATATCACAAGACTCAATGTTCAAAGCAACAGGATTAGAAATTTTATTATCAGGAGAATTTATTACATTGAGACGAAAAAGGCCATCACAAACAAAGCCTTTTCCAATGAAGATATTAGACTTGGAGAATACAAATTTATTGGATTCCTTGACAATCCTATAGCCAGCTCTAAGAAGTGATGACTCGCTGATCAGATTTCTCCAAAGTGTGGGCACATGTAGGACGCCTTGAAGAGTCAGAATTTTCCCTGAGGTCATTCTGAGATCAATACGTCCAGTTCCCTTTATCTCTCTAGCGGAGTCATCTGCCAGGCTCACGCTTCCTCCACGTTGTTCTTAATAGGATTTAAATCAGGAGCGATCAGTACAGATGTGAATGTTGGCTCCTGAGTCTAACCACCAGTCCGAGGAGAAGGTGATAGAGTTGACAATTGGAAGAGAAGAATCTAACTTAAAAGAGTTGGAGTTCAGTTCCATCATGTTGACCTTGTGCCCGCCATTTACTCCATTTCCTCTCGGTTGGGATCTGACAGGTTCTTTCTTCCGGTTGAAATATTGAGGCGCCATGTGATTCGTTATTCCACAGACGTAGCAGAATCTTCCATCAGTCTTCTGGCCAAAGGTTTTGAGTTTGAAGGAGGAAGATTAAGAAGGTTTGAAAGAAGAAGAATTTGCATGGGGAGAAGAATAAAAATGATTAGGTTTTTTGAACTTCTTGCCCTTGGGATTCATAAATTTCAGCTTAGGCTTATCCTCTACCAAGTTCACTTTAGCTTTCATTTCTGACTTGGTTTTAGAGTTTTACCTATGCTGATCTTCTATGTGAATCGCTTTTAGGGCTTGAACAAGGGTTAGGTCACCTTGTTTGTGACGGAGATCTCCAACAAAAGTTGACCAGGAAGGAGGGAGTTTGTCAATAAGACAAGACACCTTGTAATCATCGGAGAATTGATTTCCTTTCGATTGAAGGTGTCAGATATAGTCTTGAAATTCATGAAGTTGATCATTGATAGGTTTACTATCAGTCATCATGAATTTATTGAAGGAGGAGGTGAATCTTTCGATTCCAGCATCATCGAGGCCATATTCATCCTCGAGAGTTGTCCATAGTTCTTTAGCACTTTTATATTCATAATAAATGTCATATAGACTATCAGAGAGTGCACTAAGAATTCTATGGAGACAACGGTAGTCAATTTTCTCAGGTTTCAAATAGATGTAAGAGGAAGGAGTTGTAGGAGGAGTTTCAACAGGAGAAGATCCAACAGATGAAGGTTTAGGAGAAGGTGCAGGAATGGAGTCATCTATGGCTGATATGAGACCTAAAGTGGTTAACCAGTACTTCATCTGGTTTGCCCATCTCTTAAAGTATGTGCCGGAGAATTTCTCCGGTTTGACACCCTTGGAGTGATTAGGATTTGCCATAGTGACAGGATGTGCTACCTGAATTCTGTATTTCAAAATTATTTGATAATGTCAGAATTTAGTTTATGTTGGTAACTTTTAGATTAGGTTTGCAGAATAAAATAATGTATAGTTTTTCTTTAATTATGTGCCAAATAATTCAAGCAAGATATAACAAGATATAGAGTTGTCATTTGATTTTTTTTAATTCAAAATTATAACAATAATAATTTCTAAAAGGTTATTCCAATTAAATTTTGAAATATACTAACGAGAACTAATTAATAATTGACTTGCACGAATCAATAATCCTTAGAACAAATTGCATAAAATTGGACAATTTAAATTAGACAATTTTTATTGCAAGAAGCAGTTAATTAAACTGATGCATGCATGTAAAATCTTGCAATAAGAGTTTATAATATATTTATTTATTTATTTATATATATTTTTAAATAAGACAAGATTTAAATAATTTAAATTATCTTGTAAATTATTTTCTTTTGTAACAAAAAATTAATAAGATGTTGTAATGAAAACAAATGATTAAAGTTTGTAATGAAAAGAATTTGGCCTTGTAATAATTAGAACAAATTGATTTTGTTTTGCAATAAATTAAAAGAGATTAAAATTAGATCAGATTTAAGGAATCTTACAACAGGATAACTTACAACAATATGTTAAGATAAGATCTAATTAGTTTGGAAAGATCAACAGTATGTTAAGATAAGATCTAATTAGTTTGGAAAGCTTTAATACAATAATTTTGCAATGAAAAATTTAATGCAAATCTTTTCAGGATAAATGAAAATTTTAATGCAAATCTTTTCAGGATAAATGAAAATTTTAATGCAAATCTTTTAAATAAATTGGTAAGAACTTATAAGATATGAACTTATAAGATATAAACTGAAAGAATGCAAATTTTTTCCTTTTAAGATTTTTTTAATAATTGTTTTAAATAATTATCTTTACTTGCAGGGATTGTTTTATTTTAATTGCATGAAAATTATCAATTGCATGAAACAGACAAGTAACTATATTGCATGAAATAATTCTCTAAATTTAATTGCATGAATTATCAAGATCTTTCTTCTAGACTGTAGGATATTTAATTGAATTAAAATATGCGACAAATATAAATTCTTAAATTTAATGAATTACTTGTCCTAAGCATCCAACTAAAATAAAGAATTAAAAGAAAGCAAAAGCTGGCCTGCGGTGACGTAGTCGTGCAAACGCACTGCCCTAAAAGAAAGATGGTCGGTCTCTCGTCCGGACCTTGAACGTGGCCTCCTCTCCTAGCGGTAAAAACTCTCCCGGTAGTACACCAGTACCCAACTCAGGACGATGAGTCAGGTCTCTGCTCAGACGGAGGTTTGTTGCCCTTAAGTGGAAAACAGCGTCGAGAAAACACCAAAAACCCGATCGCAAGAACACAGTTATTTTTAGCAGAATATCTGTAAGAAATTTGTGTGGGAGAAAAAAGGAAGATCGATTTCTGTTTCTTGTAAAAGATGCGTGCAGAGATAGGATATTTATAACCCTCTGCAGATCTTTTCGTTTGTAACAGCCTGAGAGAATCTGTGATCATGCGCGAGTGGTTGCAACGTGCAGATCCGATTCTCTTGAACGGGTCCAACTCTACCCGAAAAATCTCAACAGAATTTTTAAATAAAAATAAAAAAATAAAAAACCAACAAAATGTAGCAGGTCCAACAAGCCCTGAATCGAACTGCATTCGTGTCCGCAGGTCGTGGGCGCGCGCCACCCGCACCCGGCCCGGTTCGGCGCTTGTGCGCGCGTGTGAAGATGTGGCCTATGGCCTAACACTCATAACAATTGGCATGGGAGGAGTTGGTATATATACTACCAACCTCCCATCTCCTATCCAATGTGAGACTAAACTCAAAGGCAAATAAGAGGGAAACTCAAGTTTTCCCCCAACTCAACACACATCCAACAGTGGGTCCCTCCAATCGCCTCCAGAAAGTTTCTTATCTTCAAACGCATCATATTTTGAATTGTGAATACATGTCTTCACTAATTTTTCAACAAGCTAAAACTATAAAACAAGAGAAAAATGTGTCATCTCTGTTTACATATTAACAAAGATCTCCGCTTCTGATTAGTTTTTAGTTTTAAGTGTCCACTGATAATTGATCGGAGGTGACCCATTAAGTGTCAGGTCATATTGACCTGAATTAGCTGTGGACACAAGATTTTTTTCAAATGGAGTAAATGTAATCAGAATTTTAGTTATAAACAAAAACGTATAATAAAAAAATTGCACTCAAGACTTGAACTTGTGATTTTCAATAATATATTTTTATAAGCTACTACTTGATTTAGAGCTCTAAAGTATTCTTATTCTAGTAAAAATAATTTTAAAAAAAAAGAGATCATGTACAAAAAGTTTACAAATTATATAAACTTTTATAAAATTCAATGTGATCATGGTGTGTATGTGGGTCCGCCTCTGATTTGAACTGATATCAAGCGCTAATCAAGAGAATATTTTCTTTGTTTACGTACTTGGTCCCATATTTTTTTTTGTTACAAAAAGCATTTCCCTCTCTTGGAACCTTGGTGTTTGGATTCATGAAAGTGGGAGGAAAGTGGGAGTGAAAAATGTGAAAGTATAGTGAAAAGTTGAGATTATTAGGAAACAATTTGTATGCTCTGATACCAATTGTTGTGATTTCAGGAGAGGACGCCCCCACGACCAGATCGACTGGGGTGGCGCAGCGAATACGAACCACATGATCTATTAAGGCAACTTGAAGAAGAGAAGAAGAAGATATTCCAAAGTAGATAGAAAGCCAACACACAATATAACGTGATTCTACCGATCAAACAGACCGTGTGTACGTCCACAAGAGAAGGAGGGATAACTTTATTAAAACTTTGGGGAGTACAATAAGAATTACTTACACCTCACGCTGAGAAGTTACAAGCCTTTGATGGCTGCCAAGAACAGTGAACTCTTGTGGCTAAGCTTCTCTCAAGAATTTCTCACATAGATGAATTACACCCTTAGAAATTATAAATTCATAGGACTCTCTTGGAATACATTGAAGGCCACCCCTAAGGGGTTATTTATAGGCCATAAAACTCTCATAGTACTAAACAAACTTCTTCAATGAGAATAAAGGAAAATTGAATCCAACTCGGAGTCAAAAAACTTTCAATCGGAATAAAGGAAACTTGAATCCAACTCGGACTCAAAACCGATCCAGAAAAGAAAACTGTCAAATCTGATATTAATCAACCTTCACGACGTATTCACGTCATAATTCTAACAATCTCCCCCTTAACTTGAATACGTCCAAGTCTGAGAATAGCCAACATGTTCCATGTGCTCGCATCCACGCACAATTGCACAAATTTGACTTCATCTCCATCTCACTTCCTCTTCTCCATAAGCCCCTCATGGGATTCACATCTTAATTAGGTCAAATAAGTACATGCCCAACCTGTACTTTATTACCCAATGATTTCCTTGATCTACACAAGATCTATGAGAATTTGCTCCACCATAGGAGTAACGGTCTGGACTATCTTATTGCGCGCCTAGTCCCAATCTCCTTTCAGGATACAATTGAACATTCGAGCTCGAATCCATCGTAGTCTCCGATTATTCCACAACCACCGCTTTTGACTGCAATTCACCAACTATAACCTCCGAATTCCGCAACATATATATATATTGCCGACATGTTCGGTTTGAAACATCACATGGGTCTCTTTGAAAACTTTCATAAGATCACCTTTCGAACTGAAACAGAACCCTTCTCTATGTAGGGCTCCAAGAGAGATGAGATTGTACCTTAATTCGGAAACATGACGAACGCCTTGAAGAGTAGTGATGCATCCATCATGAGACCGAAACTGGATTGTTCCTTCGACAATCACCTTACTTGTAGCGGAATTCCCCATGAAGACTTCTCCCCCTTGAACCGAAGTGTATGAAGAGAACACCTTCCTATTGGAATTGATATGCTGCGAACATTCAGAATCTATGACCGATCTATCTTTGTTACCACTGGTATGTCTGTAACAGATAGAACGTCGCATTATTCTTCATCTCCTTCAACCAGTTCAGTGACATTAGCATTTGGTTGTTTCTTCTTTCGAAGTCAACACTCAGATCTAATGTGCCCATTTTTGTGACAATAGTTGCACGTCAAATTCTTGTGTTTTGAGTTACCCGTGAAACTTTCATTATTACACTTCTCCCTTGAATAATGAACTTTCCTGGAATCATCATGATGAGACTCACCCGTCAACTGGGTGTCAATTCTGTTCTTATTGAGTATATGCTCCTTGACCTCATTGACCTTGATTGTTGACTTGCCTCCACAGTCTGATTGCTTCCCTAAAGCTCTTATATGAAGAAGGTAAAGAACACAGTAATAGAAGTGCTTGATTCTCATCTTCTATCTTAACATTTATCTTATCTAGATAATTTATAATAGAGAAAAATTCTGCAAATGCGAGACTTGATAGCTGTACCTTCATGCATGCAAAGAAGAAAGAGACGTTGCTTCAGAATCAACCATTCTCCAACTTCTTCAGACAGTGACCCTGAAGTCGCTCCCACAGTGAGGACGATGTTTTCTCCATAGAAAACTCATCCAACACTTTGTCCATCAAGCAAAGTTGAATAGCTGTCAAGGCTTTCTCATCAACTCCTGCCAAGTTTCTTCCTTCATGTCTTGAGATTTTTTTCTCCCTCCCGGGTAATGCTTTCTTCAGCCCGCTCTGCGTAAGGATGGCGTTCATCCTAATCTGCTACCTGCTGAAATTGATGACGTCATTGCATTTCTGAATATTAAATTTGATTGCAGACATCTTCATGTTACCTTACTCTGATACCAATTGCTGTGAAATAATCTGTATGCTCTGATACCAATTGTTGTGATTTCAGGAGAGGACGCCCCCACGTCCGGATCGACTGGGGCGGCACAGCAGATACGAACCACATGATCTACTAAGGCAATTTGAATAAGAGAATAAGAAGAATTTCAAAGTAGATAGAAAGCCAACACACAATATAACATGGTTCCACCAATCAAACAAATCGTGTGTACGTCCACAGGAGAAAGGGGGAGAAACTTTATTAAAACGTTGGGGGAGTATAACGTTAGGGGAGTACAATAAGAATTACTTACACCTCACGCTGAGAAGTTATAAGCCTTTGATGGTCGTGAAGAACAGCGAACCCCTAAGCTTCTCTCACGAATTTCTCACCTAGATGAATTACACCCTTAGGAATTACAAATTTATAGGATTCTTTTAGAATACATTGAAGGCCACTTCTAAGGGTTTATTTATAGACCATAGAACTCTCATAGTTCTAAACAAACCCCTTCAATTAGAATAAAGAAAACTTGAATCCAACTAGGACTCAAAACACCTTCAATCAGAATAAAGGAAACTTGAATCCAATTCGGACTCAAAACAAATCCAGAAAAGGAAACTGCTAAATCCGACATTAATCAACCTTCACGACGTATTCACGTCATAATCCTAATAGAGATTTGTGGAAATAAGTTTTTCAGTGTTTGATAGTAATGTGAAAGTGTAAGCGAAAAAATATATTATGTTTTCCGATGTTTAGTTAGTAATGGGCATGTTTGGGTTCATGGGAGTGGAGGAAAATGAGAAGTGAGAAGCGCGGGAAGTGGGAATTAGTAGGAGTGAGAAACGTGAAAAAGTAGTGGAAAATTGAGAATTATGGAAATAAGTTTTCCGGTGTTTGGTTTTAATATGGAAGTGTAAATGAAAAAGTATATTGTCTTTTTCGGTATTTGATTAGTAATGTGGAAGTGAAAAAGTTGACTACAAAATAATATTAAATTAAAATTATTTGTTAAGTTACATTTTTGAACTATAATTGGATTACAATTGGGATTTACATGACATCAAAATTTAATGCATTAGGGCGTGTTTGTTTCGCCGCAAAACACAAGTCGTAAAACTTCTTTAACATTTTCCGTTGTTTGTTTCGCTGAAAAATAAGTTGCAAAATGCAACTCTTCTTTTCTCATTTGCAGTTGCTACAATTAAATTTGTGGTCATGTAAATTTCACTTTTACACTCATATTTTCTCACTTGCAGTTGCTACAGTTAATTTTGTGGTCATGTAACTCTCACTTGTAGTACACTTATAGTTCAAAACAGTTACTTGATAATCAATATATAATTTAATATTATTAAATATTTAATATTTTAAATAGTGTTCAATTTCTTATTTAATTATTTTATATTTTTAATCTTTAATTTTTTATCGTTTTTAATAATGTTTTAATATTTAATATTTTACTATTTTAATTTACTATTTTTATTTAATATTTTATTTAATACTTTATTATTTTATTAATACTTATTCCATGTTTTATTATTTATTTATAGTTAATATTTTATTAATATAACAATATTATACTTTAATATAAAATTATTATATATTTAATTATTTATTTTTTATAAAAAATTACTTTATTAATATCATAATATATTTTATTATTATATTAATATTTTATTATGTTAATATTGTAATAATAATTCAGTATAATAATACTATAATGATAATTTATTATTAAATTATAATTATATTTTACTTTGTTAATTTTATATTTCCATAATATTATAATAATATTATAATAAAATTTATATTATAATAATTTTCAAGTATTTTTAATATTATAATATTATAACTATAGTTTATTATTTTTGTAAGATTTTTTAATATTATAATAAAATTTATATTATAATAATTTTTAAGTATTTTTAATATTATAATAGTATAACTATATTTTATTGTTTTGTAAGATTTTTTAATATTTATATTTTATTAGTATTCTTAAAATTTTATTAATGTTCTTTAGATTTTCTTAAATTTTATATTATTTATTTAGTTAATATTTTAGTAATATTTTACTATTTATACTAATATTTTATTAATATTATTGTTATAATAAAATATTAAGATTATTAATTTTTTATCTCCAATTTATTAATATAATTTAATTTGCAATAGTAGATTTAATTTAATAGTATTTATAATATTTAAATCACTGCTACAGTTAATTTTGTGGTCAACTATTCCACTTACGCTTTTACATTACCAACCAAACACCGTAAAACACAATATACTTTACCATTTACACTTTCACTTTATCAACCAAACACCGTAAAACACAATATACTTTTCCATTTACACTTCACTTTATCAACCAAACACCGTAAAACACAATATATTTTCTCTGCTACAGTTCACTTTTTCCATTCTCATTTTACGACTTACGACTTGTGACGTTTTGCAACGAAACAAACAGGCCCTAAGTTACAACTTATTACAAGTGAGATTTATACATGATCACAAAATTAATTGTAGCACCCTAAAAATGAGAAAATAATAATATAAAAAAGAGGAGTAAAAAAAAAGAAAAAAAATAAGTTTTCTTATTTTCTATTTTTAGTTCAAATAAATAAGAAAAATGAAAAAATAAGTTTTCTCACGTCTCAATTTTCTCATTCTCATTCCCCCATCTTCTCACTTTCCTTTTCTTCCACTTTTACTGAACTCAAACACGTAACTCAAAGGAAGCTTCACATTGGTTAATGGTTGAGCTTTTCTTTCATTCCCCCCCAATTGATCTTTGTTTTGTTTTGTGTGGGATCTCAGTCACGTGGGGTAACATGATTCTGGTTGAAAGATGTTGGATTTTGTACATGCATGCATGTTATGATACTATTCATGCAGTGTGTTTATTTATTGTTGTTGATATTCGGCAGTTACATGACTTGATTCTTGTACTTTGTACGATTCACTCTTTACCACTGAGTCAGGCCCTGATAACGATACTGCAATTTGTGATTGTTTTTTTTTTTTTTTTACAGAGGAACAATCAAGATTTGCAGAAAGGGGCACAATTGTCTGGAGATTTAGTGACAGTTATGTTAATTTTTAAATTTTGAGGGACTTTTTAAAAAGGAAGCTTCCAGTCCAAGCCCAAGCCCAAATATAGACAGACCTGTGAAGAACAAAATCGGGCTGGTCAAGTTGAGAATGGATTGAATAAAGGCCAGGTCTCGTTTGGGCCCTCTCTGCTTTACTGTTAGCCTAACTGAAGTTGGACTAACAGGCCACTACTCCCTTTTAGGCCCAACCAGCTGATCTTAACATATATTATCCAACATTGATTAAAATCCTAATCACATTAAACAACAACAAAAGAGCTCTTAGAAACATAACCCAAAAAAAAAAAAGGAGCTGTTAGCAGAAGAAGGGGACAAAAAATATTTAGAACAAAGAGAAAGAAAATTAGGGCAGCTAAGGGTCTGTTTAGTTGTCGTAATTGGCCGTAGTTCGTAAATCGTAATTGGTAAACTTTTTTACAGTTGTAAATGAGTTACATGTATGTAAGTTTTATAGTGTTTGATTGTTAATATAAAGATTTAAGTGGAAAAGTGTAATGTGTTTTACGGTGTTTGGTTGTCGTAATGTGTAAGTCGTAAGTGAAAAAAAATGACCACAAAATTAACTATTTAATGATTTAAAATTTTAAATATTGCAAATAACTACTAAAAATATTAAATATTAAAAAAAATTAACATTAATATAAAAACAGTACAAATTTGCATGATCACAAAATTAATTATAAGTAGGTTGTAAGTGAGTGGTAGTTGAATTGCATAAGTCTTTTGCGAATTATAGTCCAAACAAACACCGTACTTGTAATTGGACTGTAAGTCATTTATGAATTATGACCTTCTATGTCCTTTTACGTGAAATTTTCAGCCCTTTTACAGAAGTTACTTTATTTGTTCACTTACTAATCTACACACATGACCACTCAAGAGACAAATATGTGAAAATTCATGCGAGAAAAGAAAAGATAAGAACTATTTTGAGAAGATAAGCTAATTTCTAGAGTCAATATACCCCAAGTCAAAATTTCTTTTTTTCCTTTTCTTTTTCTTTTCCCGTCTTGTGAATAAAAGGCTCAATTTGTTGCATATTTCAATATCCTTCTTTTCCTCTCCTTTTTTCCTTTTTCTTTTTTTTCCTTAATGTGGATGTTGCACAATGATGTAATATTTTGCTACCAAAAAAAAAGCAAGGCCATGGCAGCCTGACAATCCAATGCTGAAGCATTTACTTAGGTTATGCATCCCCATCATTTGCCATTAAATAAAGTCAACCTTCATGTCCCATAAATATCCTTACATAATTCATAATTGAATGCTTCAAGTTTTCTTTCTTTTGCTACAATCTGAATAAAAGAGGGAAAAAAAAACGGAAAAGAAAGAAATAAATAAATAAAAGGGAGTAAGTATATGTTCAAAGCTCTCTCTCGATCTTCTTCTTCTTGATGAGATGAGCTCCCCACTCAAGCCGGAGTTAGCCCATGCTTCAGTGCCGCCCTCCACACGACGTCGATCCGGTCCACGTCGATGGCGCCGACCTCGTGGTGAGTCCATCCCTCCAAGCTATGGACCACGCCTCCGGCGTGGCAAGCGTGCACCACCCCGCGATCCAACTTGTACTGCTCAAACGTAAACGTTTGGTGAGAGACGGTTATTAACATGATATCAGAGCAAAAATCCTGTGAAGTCAGCTTGCTTACCTCGCACATGCCTAGCCCTTGGACGTCCTTGGGCAGCCGCATCGCGGCCAGCTTCCCGTAGGTGCAGTCCCTCCTGAAGCTGATGACGGGCGGGACGACGAACTGGTGGAAGTGCGTGCCGCGTGGGGCCCACCGCTGCTCCCTCGGCGTCAGCCACTTCCCGACTATCCAAGTCTGCAGTTTGATGAAGCACAGTTTGGTTCAGCCGAGCGTTTGAATCCAGTCCTCATCTTGTTATATAGAAGTGAAAGCACTTGGCCGCGTACCTTGCAATTTTGGGCTGCTTGGTGCTTTGTGACCTGAACGAGGTACTGCTGACACTCTGCAGGTGCTTCTTTCTGGATCTTTAGGAATCTCTCTGTTGAGAGAGTCAGCATCTGCAAGAAAATTGTTGTCAGGTATCAGATATTTGAATTATATTACTTCTCTGAGAGTCTTAGAATATCAAATAAAAATGTCTTTTATTGAAGAAATGAAGAGTCGTCAACATCATCACTTAGAAAAAATGAAGAGTCATCATCAATTGAAAGAAATGAAGAGTCATCATCGATTTGAAGAAACGAAAAGTCACTGTGAATTGGAGAAGTTAAAGAGTGATATATGCATTATTGTCATTTGTTTATGGCATTAAAGTAGATGGTTGGTATTCTTGTAAGTTTTTTTCTTTGAAGTTTATAAAAGACTAGTATAACTCTTTGTTTTTTTAAAAACAAGCAAGTAAGAAAGAAAAGTTAAATAAGATGCATTATCTACTTAAAATTTTAGATTATAGTATATTAGTCTGTAGACTAGTATACAACAGAGAGCTTACCATGACTCGGACCTTCTTCCTGCATAGGTACAACGCGATTGCCCTTCCAAGTTTGGACGTAGCACCGGTGAGAAACACCTCCCCAATGTTAGCCGGGATCTCATGCAAGATGACTGCGGCGGTCAAGGTGTTGCCGTGGACTACTCGCACTTTGAGGTTCGGGTGTTTGTCAACGAACAACGTGCCCCCGCCGTTGAGTGCTTCATTCTGCAGGGAGAAAGATTCAAGAGATGGCTCTTGCAAAACCTCAAAAGCTGAACGGGCTAGCCAGCTTACCTTGTTCAGTGCTGCAAGGCTAAGGACCTTGATGCCCATCTTGTCTGCCCTCAAGATTGCCAGCTCAATTTGATCATTGATGCCATCTTTGGCGAAGGGCAAGAAATACTGCAAAAACCACTCTGTAGTTAAAGAAATTACACTCGTTGAGATAGCTATATGGTAGTCAGATATTTATAGTCTCGAACCTGAAATCCATATCTTGGGACAAGCCAAGTCTGGTGCAGTCGGCCCCTGAGATTGTAGAAGGAAAGCAAGAAAGTCTTCGACAACGCCCACATCAAGAGCATCAGGACGAAGGCGCCCGGCCACAATGGCAACATCCAGAGCCTGACTGAAAACGGCGACGAGCTGAAGGACCGGAAAATGAAGGGCGAGTGCAAAGAGAAGGCCACATCGACGATGTGGGCGAGGAAGACGAAATCGGGAACCTGATTGTCTCTCGCTGTATTCAAACAATCTTGATAATTAAGACATATTCGCCAGTTTCTTTAACTCTTGTTTCATTAATAACTGTTTAATAAGATGGTGAGAGACCTCCTTCACCGTTTTATATCTCAAAAAAATTATTTCCCTTGGCATGCATTTGCTTTTTCTAAAATGATGAAATTGGATTCTTTAACACTAAATAGAAATTGGGAAGTCTCAAAGTATTTAATAATAATAGTCGATTTGCTTGTCATTAAGACCTTCATTCATTATATCAAAAAAACATTTTTTTTATTTGTAAATAAACATGCATGCTCTTCTAACAAATGTAAGAGATGTTTTTTGACATTATTGGAACTAAATATGAATCTATATGTTCTTCTAACAAATGTAGAGCCCACTTGACTGTCTCTCCTACTTGTCATTATTTGGTCTAGCGTGGACCAATAATATCATTCTCACAAAAAAAAAAAATAATCTACTCGCATAAATTATAGAATAGGTAAGGCATTGCTCTCAAAGAAAACTTGTCGTAAATATGTTTTGAGGATGATTCTATTATATCAAGGAACTTAAAAATTTATATTTACAAGCAAGTGTTATTAATATAGCATTGTGAATACTTGTGTGACAATACTGAGGGGTTATTGGCAGACAATTCACTCTCTTTCATTCTTTCTTTTGTTTAATTTGGGACAAGGATGCGGTTTCTTACCTCAAATGAAAGCAACTTATTTTATTAACAAATGAATGCAACTCTAATGACTTAGGCCTCAAGAAATTAATCATCCATCTGACATTTGGTCAGTGGGCCCAAATAATTTTGTCTATTGACAAATACCAAGTTGACCTTCTATCACTTTGAAGGATAGTCCACCAACCCTAACCTAATTTAATTTAATTTAATGTGTAAATATTCATATAGTATACTATTTCATCAAAATTTTATGTAATTGACACTTATCAAAATTTCAATTTTAGTTTGGTTTGTGTTTAATTTAAATGGAACTAATAAGTCATTAAAATTTAAAAATTTTCATAGAAAATTTGAGTTCCTGCAATATTTTTTGTTTCCCTTTTCATACCTGAACTTATTTCCTTCTGCAATTCCCATGACTTGCTATTGAGTGTGCCTCCTAATAAATCAAATAGAGGCATGAAGAGGCAGAAATTGGAGTTCTTCTCTGTGTGATGAAGGCTGTGATAACTGCACACACATTAATTAAACACTAATTATTTTCTTAATTAGAAGAAAAAATAAAAACAAATGATAAAGTATCTTGGTTGCCGAATAAGATAATAAATATTTTCAGTTTAAATTAAATTATTAGGTTACTTATAATTCTGATGAACTGCAAAGTTAAGGTAGTTCAACTGTTTAAGGTTGGGGGCAGGCAACATAAATATTTTAACGGCATACAAATAATTAGTAAAATGTGAAAGCTTAAACAAAGGCAATAATAATCCTTAAGCAAGAAAATTATGCAACTTGCTTTAGGTCCCTTAGTATATAGAGAGTATCTAGATAATCAAAACCTAATTAAGATTTATACATGTGTTATGCACCAGGAAGGAACTGCGTGCTCCCATTTAGGCATACTTAACGTAAACGTAGCTCAGATTAGCTCGGTAACAGTGTTAATTAACGATAATGACTAATTAATCAGCCTCAAATCCTCTAGAAAAACTAACACTAGCTCGAATCTTTGAATCCCATGACAGTCATCTAGCTTCTGCATTGAATTCACTAAACTAATAGAAATCAGGCAAAAATCGATTGTATGCGCGCGCGCGTGTATTTATGTATGTATAGCCACTTACGAGGGGGTGTAGATGAGATAGCGAAGAACTGGGAGGGCATCAAACATGGCATGAGGGAAGACCTCCACATTGCTATGGCCCATGCACCTCATGAAGTCAAAGAAGAGAATGTATCCATAGACCAAGCCCACGGACCCAAACCCCATTAGGGTAGCCCCTAACAAGGGTGCACCCATCACACAACTCATGATGAGGTGCTCCAAAGGGGTTCCAAGCCCAGCTGCAAAACAACAAACCAAGGCCAAAAACACACAGTCAGTGTCCAATTAATGCTTTTTTTATTTTTTTTTGGGTTTTCTTAACAAATATCGTAACCCGATCTTGAGCCTGAAACCTCTGGTGTGTCAGCTCGATCCTTTACCTGTGAAGGACTGCACCACCTTTGAGGAGTGGTGGACTGAGTGGTAATGATCGAAGACTGGACCCCGGTGGAGCCACCTGTGGGCACAGTAGAACAGTGGCTCCGACACCAACACATGCAGCAGCACAGCCGCGAGGACGCCCCTCAAGTCCCCCCACAGGGGGAGGGCAGTGAGAGAGGATGGGAAGAAGTAGAAGAGCATTGATCCAATGAAGACTTGGAGGATGAGGAAGTTGTCCCTGTAAAAGAGAAAAACCGTAACTAATTAGACCAAAAAAAAAAACATGTTTTTAGTGTTTTAAGTATGTTTCGAATAAAAAGAGATGATCGTCTGCTACTTCTCGCATACGGTAGATGTAAAGACGAGCGTACCAATCCCATTCCTTGTCGATCTGCTCGAAGTCGACGCCGTCCTTGAGGATTCTCCGGCGGCGGGTGAGGAAGAGCATGCTGCTGAAGGAGAACCATGCCTGGTGAATGAGGCCTCTGAGGAGTGAGAGTGTGAGGAGGTGAAGGCACAAAGTGTCATAGCTGCCATGGCCGCCAACGTTAGTTCATAGGTTCTTGAAAACACCACTTTGGCTATAAGAGGCCCGTAGAGCAGATACTGCAAAATTTAAAAGAGATGAGTGAGTTATAATGAACTAGATCAGTAGGATCCATGTTAATGAGATGAGTGTTGAGAGAAAAATTTTGCCTTGTAAGAGCCTAGGTTGTCCCATGGCCATGAAGATAAAGGAGCCACCATTTTCTCTGTGGAGTGGGGTGATGGGAGGAGAGAGAGAGAGGATTTGTCTGAGTCCCCTCAAGCGTTGGGTGTGTGAGGGAGGGAGTTGCAACCTCTCACTGTATATATAAACAAAAAAGATGGGGCTCCAAAGGCTTGAAAGAGTCAAGAGCCGGTGGTGGGGGATTTGGGGCGGTGCTGGGGAGTTGCGCGGAGAATCATCATTTCATGAGTTGGGCATAAATAAGGATTGGTGGCCGCTTTTGTCCTGATTAATGCATAAATTAAAGAATTTCCAGTTCTTTTTTTAATATTTCATAACAATGAGAGCACAAAATAATGAATTGAGTGTGTAATCTTTTAAAGAAACTAGAGCATTTTTTTTAAGCGGGACCAAGAGGCACAGATTAAAGACCCAGAGCACCTTTCGAGTGGGACTGGGAGGGGCATGTGTCCCCCCAACCCTGCCTGGTGGTGTTTACCACTCGCTAAAGTTCTGAATTTACGATGATGAAGGTTCAGAGATATGTTTTTTATATTTCTTTTATATTTTAATACAAGCTAAGAGAAATTTTATCTATGTGGGAGGGCACATGCAAAAAAAACCTGTACTGCTGCTGCAGCGGATAAGCCCGTGAACTATTTTTTTCTCAAGCCTCTTTGACGAGGATCGGGCTGGATCCGGCCATGAGATGTCAGATTGAACTATGTAGAACCAAAGAATACTGGAATAATATGTGCCCGATGCCCATGCGGGCTGCTTATATTGAAGAGAACCAAACGGTACCTATTGCCTGTTAGAAAAATAATGTACGAAATACTGCTAAGCTATTTAAATTAAACATTTAAGAAGGAAGAAACTTCTTTATTTTGATCAAGGCGTGCAAAGCACTGTCCTTAAGAGTAGACCGCGCTCCTTTGAGAGATTATTTCGGTGCAGCAGATTGATGACGGCCTACCCTCCAGGATTCAACGATCACTGGCCCTGCAAACGTGTACTCGCAATGCACAGGCCCTCGAACAACGCGGTTTTGTTTCCTCCAGAGTTGCAGGGAAGAACTAAAGAGTTTAAGAAATTTCATAGAGGAAGAATAATGGTTGAGCTCTGTTTTTGAGAGTAGGGAATAGATACTTTATAAAGAGAGTTTTACATCATTAAAAAATCCTTTGGCAGAGAAACAATCCTTAGGTAGAGAAGAAATATTTCCTTGTGCAGAGAAATAAAATTGCCTTGGAAAGTGTCACTGCAGAACTTAAAATTTAGCCTATTCGGGCACACTCGCGAAGCTCTGAAATCAGGATTTGCATCCCCCTGCGCGTGCGATGCGGGAAATAGATCCTTTATAAAGAGAATTTTACATCATTAGAAAATTCTCTGGCAGAGAAACAATTCTTGGACAGAGAAGAAATCTTTCCTTGTGCAGAGAAACAAAATTGCCTTGAAAAGTGTCACTGCAGAACTTAAAACTTAGCCTATTTAGGCACACCCGCGAGGCTCTGAAACCCGGATTTGCACCCCCTGCGCGTGCGATGCGGGCGCACATGCCCATTAATTAAGGTTTTCTGGATCCGATAAACCCAATTTTCTTCACTAGGTCTCAATGGGTTGTGTGCGCGCGAGCACCCCTAGTTTCTAACCCACACAACCCATCATAAAAGAGACTCCATATATAAACACTAAAGAGTTCTTTTCCTATACAACGTGAGACTAAAAGAACTTTACTTAATTTTGAAATACCCTGAAAATACTAACATTGACTGGGACAATTCACGCACAAATATCTAAACCATTAAACTTTCCCTTTCGAGACTAACTTTTGCTAGTGATCGGAATTATGCTCACAGCTTCAAAAAACCAATGTCAGACATAAAATCACACGATAAAAGCTATTCTAAACAATACCTTTCTTAAACTCGGAGGTGTTCTTGAAATCTTACCAAAATCTTCCTGTAATATATATTATAACTTTGTGATAAATTAAATATTTTGGGGTCCTACATAAGCTTTAAGAAGAAGCAAGCTCACAGTTACATCTCTCCATCAGGCTGAAATAAACCAAAGAGATCCAGCTGCCGAACTTTTCGTGATGAATGGTTTTAGGAGGTCAAAATGCTGATGAATTTGGTGGAATTTGAAGCCAAATTGGCCGCTGCTTTATCCATCAAGGAGCAACTGCCCGGATTCTTTCTTTAAATGGATGCAGGTTTTGTGCCCCTGAAGATGGGAATGGATGTTTGGTCAAGGGATGACGAGGGATTTTATGAACGCGGTTTGGGTTGCAGGTACCAGCGATCGCATATCCAGTGATCGCATATACTTGTGTATAAATCAGCTGCACAAGAGAGACGTTATTGGGTTGATTTTTACTGACGAAAACCCGTTAATGTTAATGAATGTTTAGTTAAATGGTTTGATGTGAATAATTAGCCGTGTTTATTTCTGGACAAGGGATAATGAGATTCGTGACTGTAGTTTAGGTTTCAAGGTCTGTAAAAATTTAGTACGCAAAGATTATAGTGTATCAAGAAAGACTCATTATTCCTTTCATGTATTTTTGGTAAGAAAGGATCGAGTACATGATGCAGAAAGTCAAGCCGACACATATCAGTTCAAGTCTGAGTTAATTTAGGAATTCTGTTTTAGATCCAAGTTAGTTTCTAATAGATTTTTTTTGTTTCTTTATTTTGAATTTTAGATTACCTAAATAGATTAGAGCTCTTTTAAATTAATTGTATCTTTCTTTATTTTGAATTTAGATTACCTAAAAAGATGATTGTTTTAATTATTTTTATTTTTCTTTTAGAAATAAGTTATAGTTGCAAGTAGGGGTATTATTTTTTTTGTAAGCTTATAAAAAGTCAATATATCTTTTCTTTTAGATTCAACAATTATTAGTTTTTGATTAATAAAGATTGAGTTTCTCTCTTATTGCTCGTGGATTCGAGTAAATTGCTCATGGATCTAGTGCCTTGCTAGTGGATTCGAGTAAATTGCTCGTAGATTCGAGTACTTTTCCTACCTGAAAATTCTTTTTTGGGTTAGTTGGCGTTAGAATGAGATCTAACTGGCGTCGTTCATCTTCCCCGCTTCCCGCGTCAATTGGTATCAGAGTTACAACTACTTTCCGACGATATCAGGAGATGACGTTGTATAGCAAGGTCTTTCTAAAAGGATGGCACAGCTGGAAGGAGAGACAACACCATCAAACGGATGTCTCTCAAGATCGATGATCGAAGTCTGGCCGATGGTACGTACTGAAACAGACATGATCGTCAATCGTATCAACCACCATCATATCAACCATCACCACATCGAACACCACCATATCATCCATTACCAATGTATCATCTACAACATCCTCAACTTACTAATTTTTCTTTGAAGAGGAGTTGTGAAGTCCTATCTATCACTACAATGATTTTGGAGATAATTATGAAGATGGAGGGATGTTTTATGGAAGGCGACGAAGGTTCCCTAATACTAATCCTAATAGGAGAGGTGGATTTTCGAACCCTAATAGAAGAGATAGATTTTCTTATTCTATCTCTGATAAAGGAAAATTATACTCAATTCTTATGAGTTTAGGATTTCTTCTTTTGATGGGAGTCAAGATGTTGAGTCAATCTTGCTTTGGATCGAGAAAGTTGATAAGTTGTTTGACATGGAATATATTCTCATGGAAGATTATGTCGAGTTTGCGGTTCATAAACTTAAAGGAAGAACAACGGCAAATTGGAATCAATTTCAAAGCAACTGTATGTATCAAGGCAAGCCACCTATAAGAACGTGAAGATGGATAAAAAGACTTTTACAAGCCCGTAGTCTTATATTATAGGAAGAAGAGATGGAGAATCGACCCCAACTGTACATGAGATTTTATTTATCATACAAGACTGCAGAGTCACATCAGCAATCACTAGTTGAAGAGCAATTAACCAAGCGAGATTCATCAAACCTTCAAACGACTATTAGCCAAGCATAATCTCTCGATGAATTTATGCAGCCTATTCCCCTTATTCATAGATCGAAAGAAGAGAAGTAAACTTTCTTGCCCATATGCAATCATGGCGAGTTCTTCGTGGAGCCAAAGGAAATAAAGTATAGTATTGCTTTGGAAGAAGTTTCTCTAACAATTAAAATTTCCGAGATAGAACCATCATTGGAGGAGTTCAAAAAGTTGTTCATGAACGTGATAGAACCCCTCTTATGTTTGATGTAGGTGTGGGCTCTCACATGACGTGAGAGTAGCGGTACCTTAGAGTGGATGCGTTCCGAGCTTAAAGGAGACTTTTTGGATGCATCACTTTCAAGGGAAGGTTTGGTGGGAAGACCACCATGTTTTGGAGACAAGGAGAGTTGCTTCTTCGTTTTTGGTGACAATCCTTTACTCCCGTTTTAATTTACATGCTTTTCATATTCATTGTTTATAGCATGTTTCATTGTTTATTGATCATTATGAAAATGCCATGATTATTAGACTCTTGACATACATGTATAGCCTTTTGAGACACCCATATTTAATATGGACCATTATTTTAGTGTTCTCACCTTTGTTTAGCTATCATGTTTATCATAGGTTTAATAACATGTGAATTTGCATAATAATCATGTTTTTATTTTTCATGATGAACTTTGTTTTGTTTTATACTTCATGCTTTGATTACTAGTTTAAATGTTAGTTTTCATTAAGACTAGGATTTATACTTGTGCATATAGTGGGCCACAAATAAATCTATATATGTTTGTGCTTGAATGCTTATTTGAACCCATTAGATGTGCTAGTCTAGTCTAGTTTTGATGATCCATGCATTTTAAACTTGTATTCCCTTTTTTGGAATTGTTTTATGATTTTTGTTTAACTTCATGTATATGTCTATTTTATCCAAACTATTGTTTATACATATACATCCTTTTTGAGCCACGTGCCTTCATGCATATATCTTTGTGGACTCGTTGTGTTTGGATATGTATGTATACTTTAGTTTGTATATGACATACATATACCTTGAAGATTAAATAGTTTTGATGTTTTTCATGTTTTCATGTTTCCATGAATTATTTGAGCTTAATTGTATATTTTCATGATCATGTTCTTCACATTGTATTTGTACACTCACATTTCTTGTTTTCTCATGTGTTTGTTTTCATGAGTCATATTTATGCTTAATTGATTATGAGTGTTGACTATTTTGTGAATTTCATATTTTCATGAAAATAATTTTGTTTTATTTCTTGTTTGAAGGATTTCGTACTAGTTTACAAATTTTTCATATAACTAGTTGCGATATTCTTCATATGGTAGAGTTTTCAAATATACTTCAACTTTTAAACCTATTTTTGAAAACCCCTACCATCCACGGGCAGATGGATGGGCAATCATGCTCATATATGCTTTATATTGAAAATCATTTTAAATTTGAACATGATTGGGTGGTAGTTATATAATGTATACACTTGATCTTTATTGTTGTTTCAATTGGTATCATTGAAATTTTTTCAATTGGTATCAATATTGACACTTCTTTGTATACTCATATATGTTTGTATGTATGTATGTTTTTCAATTCCAATAGTATCAATTTCGATTGGTATCTAATTTTCATACATATATATTTTGTTTATGCTAAGCTTGAGCTTCAACTTTGTTTCAATTGATTCAATTTTCATTGGTTTCTTAAACAAGCTTACGCATGTATTTTTGTTGGTATTTCAAAAAGGGGAGAATATTATTTTTATTAACCCTTTTGTTGATTCATTGTTTCGAACAAAAAGGGGAGAAAAATTTATTGATTTAGTTTTGCTTTTATCCCTTTATTGATGATTGTTTCTTTGTATTAAAAAGGGGAGAAGATTTTGTTTTGTTTTAGTTTTTACCCCTTTGTTGATGATTGACAAAAAGGGGGAGAAAGATTTTGAGTTTGATCATGTTTTATATATGCATATTTATGTCTTGCATATATTAAGTTTAATTTAGTTTAATTTTAATTGGTATCTAGAGCATGTTTTGTTTTTGAACATTTCATTAGTATCTAGAGCCTTTTATTGTTTATGCATGATTATGCATTGTCATTCATTGCATATTTATTGTTTATTTATTTATGCATGAGTTAAGGGGGAGATTCTTTGAAGCTTAACTTTAATCCATGCATATATAACTCCATGAGTTTTGTCATCATCAAAAAGGGGAGATTGTTGGCCCGGAGGCCTTCCTCTCTAGTTTTGATGATGATTAACTCATGTAGTTATGTTTACTAATAATCTTGTGATTTTAGTTTCAGATCATGTAATAAGATATTAGTTGGTGATTGCTTCAAAAAGAGGAGTTTTGGAAGCCTTCACTTGGTGATTCCCGAGCCCGAGCATCAAGATCATACCTTTGCACTCGGTGGATCACGTTTGGGATCGAGTCGGCTTGAAGATTGAAGATCATCAAGAAGACTTAGGTATCCTAGTTTAGTTTAGTGTGTTTTAGATCCATGTGTAAAGCTTAGTATAGTTGATATGCTCAAGTGCACAACACACACGTTTTATGGTTTTTTTCGGTTTTTTATTTAACCGATGTTTGTTTTCATGAATAGATTGATCAAAACAAGTTTAATTGGTTTATGTATAGTAGATTCATTCTATACATGCATGCTTAACTTTTAAACAAACTTATTTTGACTTTCCTATTCATGTATTGAAAAATCCAAGTTTGATAAAATACAAGTTTTGATTTTTTGTTAAAACACAAAAATAGTTTCATATGCTTGATATTTAAGCTAAACTTTTTATCACATGTTTATGTATCAATGCAAAATGATAAACTATTTTTGGGGATTTTTAGAAGAGATAAAAGAATTTTTAGAAATATATTTAACTGTTTTTCTGACCCAGTTTCTGACCCAGAACTGTGCTGACAGGCCATGACGGTCGACCGGTGGTCGACCGACATGCACAGACTTGTGCACGTCTGCTGGCACAGTGGCCGGTCGGCCGGTCGACCGACCGGATCAGAGAGCAAGGCTCTCTGTATCTGGGCGGTCGACCGAGCGGTCGACCGGAGCAAAGAAGTCTGCTCTCTGTATCTGGGCGGTCGGCCGTGCGGTCGACCGGATGCCCCAACGGTCATATTTCTGACCGTTGGCGGTCGACCGGGCCGGTCGACCGCCAGCCTGTCAGGCTGACAGATCAGCCTAACGGCTAGTTTTCTGTTTGGCCTATATAAACCCCATTTCTTTGGGATTTAGGCTAAGTTTTTCTGAGCTAATTTTTTCCCCACTCTCTGGTTTTAAAAAGAAGTTTTCAAAAGAGTTTAAAGAGCAAAAAGATTCATTTTGTTTGTTTTAAGTGTTTTGTTTATTTCAAAGAAATTAGGGTTTTGGGAATTAGTTTTTGATCTAAACTTCTATATCATTTTGGTGTTTTTCCAAGAGAATTTCTTTGATCAAAACATTGTTTTTCCACACTTGAGCTATCTTCTATCCTAATCTATTTAGGATCTTTGTTTTGTGGAAAAGGAGAGTTTGTGGTCTTTGTAACCACTTGTTGTAAAAACCCTTGCCTTGATTGGGTTGCTCCCTCTTTGGTAGAGGTTGAGGATTGTGCTTTACTCCCTCTAGTGAGAGGTGGAGTTGGTTGTTGTTTGCTCTCTTTATTGAGAGGTGGAGTTGGTGTTTGTAACCCTCTTCGGTAGAGGTGTTGGTTGTTGTTTGGCTACGGGCCTACCCCTCGGTTGTGAGGCGGTGTTTGAGAAAGGAGTTCGGTACTCCTAGTGTTGTAACAAATCCTTCTCGGTGGAGGTTCCCTCGGTGGGAGTATAGTGGATTAGAAATCCTTCTCGGTGAAGGCGGGGACGTAGAGCTAGGGGCTCGAACCTCGAAACATATCATTGTGTTTGTGTTTGATCCATTGTCTCTCTAACTCTCTCTTTTATTTGTGCAAAGCATCATTCAGTTCATATCATTCATTGCTTGTGTTGTGCCTTGCATATATTCATATTGCCTATTCATTTTATATGCTTGGTTTGTTGTGTGTGTCTCACTTGTACTTAATCACAAGAGCTTCATATAGCACCTCAACCCATATCTAGGGGAATCAAGAGGAGTTAGTCCAGAGCCCTTCACGGGGAATTCGGCTACACTTGTGTGTTGTACTAAGTGTGATTGCAAAATTGTTTTAAGCTTCCGCATTTAGCGCATTTAGTATCTAGATTAGCATTTACACCTATTCACCCCCCCTCTAGGTGTTTTTCAGATAGCTCTACAAGAAATGCATTGGAGAGATGTTGGAAATTTTATACTATTTTCTAAAACATGCAATATCTTTACAAATTAAATTAAGATAAAACAACAAATTATTCTAACATATAATAACAATTATATTAAAATAAAATAAAAGAATCTGGCCTGGAGAATGCAGTCGCGATGTCGCTGCCCTAAAGGATCAAAAGCCCGTCTCCTTATCCAGACGTTGAATCGACCTTGTCCCCTACCGGTAAAGGATCCCCCGGATTCACCAGCACTCAGCCTAGGACGGTAGGCAGAGCCTCTACTCAAATGAAGAAGTTACCCAGAAAAAATAAAGATAAAAATTCTTTTTAATAATGAAGTCATTCTCACGAAGAGTAGTCTTCAGGTTTTCTTTTAAGATGAGAAAAGAGAAAATGAGTTGTGTGTCTTGCTATTGGAGTGAGGGGTCTATTTATAACCTTAGAACCCAAGTTGTTATAACAACTCCAACAGAAATTCCAAATAGTTGAGATATTTTCTCAACCGATTTAGATTCTAAGACTTGTTCAAAGTTGACTTAGTAAAACAAAATCTGAAATGAAAACTTTTCCTTTTATCTTGATTCAAAAAATCCAACAGTCCTCCCCAAAAGCTTGAGTTTTCAGGGAAGACAGAATAAAAAAAATCAATAATAATTAACAATCAAATCACCAGATCATAAAACACGAGTAAAATTTGGGCAACATCATACTGTGAATTCGGGACAGGTGGACTGCGCCTGGAACCTTCCTTAGTGAATCCATCGCCATCTGAGAGACATAGTGGACTACGCCTGGAGCTAGCCTCTTTTACCAGATATTGATAGAATACACACACAGTAAGTCTTCATCTATTGAGCGAGCGGATTGAGTGTTAAAGGCCATGCTCACAATAACCGACTCATGAGAGTTCTAGGGTCAGCCCTGCCCCCCCAACCGCGGCCATCACGGTTCCTCTCACGTAGGTAAGTCCTCCAAGGGTACTATAACTAGATAGTATACCCTCCACACTACATATGTTGGACTTATTAAGTTAAACTCATCCTTACCTAGCTGTATCATAAGAGCATCTCACCATAGAGAAGGGGTAGTAGCTACAACGCTACAAATAGGATATAAATATATCCGGGTTAATGCTCCACACGAGTTTCACCAGTCCAGCTTGTTACTGCCACATTGAACCTCTTTCATGGAACAAGCTTCCAATCAAGTAGGTTGGGTTCCCGCTGTCGGTGAACTCTACTATGGGCTTAATCCCATCTCCCTCGATGAAATTAGGACTATACTCCTAGAAAGACCCTTAATCAGAATGATGTTGACACTTAAAAAAGACAAGATTCTCATTGGTCCGAACAATGTCCAAACTTGTTGACATTTACAAAAGACAAGTGACAGACGAGCTGAAGACCAGTTTTCACCCATCTCCGAGGGACAAGGAAGCAACTTGGACTCCACTGATCCAGCAAGCAGACAGTGAACCCAGATTGTTTCTAAACAGACCTCAGCAGGTCTAAGATGCTAACACTTAGCATCACACGAGCCCAAAGGGATAGCCTTGAGAGGCTAATATCACCCGACTTCGCCTCGAAGACATCAAAAGCCTCGCCAGGAAGCTAACTCGCAACTTCGCCACGGAGGACTTCCAGCTCCGCCAAAGGGTTTCTTTCGGACTTCGCCAGAAACCGTCTCTAGCTCCGCTGTGAGTTTAAAGCGGGCATCGCCGCTAGTGGTCTGCTATGGTCAACCTTTGACCAATCAAATCTCCAGATGAAATCGGATCTAATCGGATCAAATCCAATCAAGATCAAATCAGAGATCAAATTTGACAGTTGATTGCCACAATCTCTTGACTCTTCTAAAAACGAGTAAGAAGATCAGGGGAAATCCTCCAACGATATGGAAAGGATCAAGAAGATCAACCGACCTGCTAATTCTAGCTTCGCAGAAGCTGATCCTAGCCTCGCAGCAAGGCTACTTTCCATATTTAAACAGATTTGATTCAATCTGTTTCCATATCTTCAAGGGACGATTATACCCTTGCTCTCCCTATAAATAGCCCACCAGGGGTACAAGGAGGAAGAGATACGAGAGGACTCCACAAGCAGAGGCTTCTTCATAACGCACCGTGCGCTCTCGAATTCAGAGACCTTTTAGAGAATTGCTTTCTATAATCAGGGTGTTGATACCCTAACGTCGTCCTTCTTCTCAAGGAATCTCCAGAACAAGGCGAGAAGGAATTCCTTATTGAAGGCGATTTTGAGAAGCAGCAAGAGGGTTCTACCAACCTTCTATTCTCTGATCCCCCGAATCAGGCGAGAAGGGAATCTCATCGCTCGCATCGTCAAAGGGACAAAGTGGTCGCGCGTTGACCAGACTCCTATCGGCACACTTCTCCAGAATCTCTGAGGAGATCTACTTGTAATCTTTTTAAGAATACTTGTAATTTAGCTCCTCAAACTCTTTTTTGTAAGTTTTCCCCCTTTGCAAACATAATGGAAAACAAGATGGCGACTCCGCTGGGGACGAAATTCTCCACTGCCGAGAATCAAGTGTCGCAATGCGACAAACAGACCTCCGGGTCTAACTCTGAATTCAGAAAAGCCGGTGCAGCCAGAGCTTCCCTGGCTAAATCTTCAAGGAAAGTCTCTGAGGAGACTGAAAAGGTTTTCTGCGAACCTGCTGCGGTCCTCTGGTGCAATAAGGAAGCACGCCCGCAGTCTGATTCCTTTACTTGTGAGAACTTGGTGGTTCAGTTCGATCAAGGAAGATTTGAAGAAGTCATCTCTGGGGGTGGCCCAATGCTTCGAGCACGGAAGCATAGGAGGGTTTCCACAACTAAGGTTTCAAATCAGAAACCGGAAGCAGAATTCTGCCAACACTCCTCAGCCTCGTGTGTGGCTAATCAGATTCCTTGCGAATCTAAGCCTCCTCTGCCAAGGCGGATATGGAAGCCTAAACAGGAGTCTTCAACCGAAGCTTCAGGCGTAGCTACGCCTAAACCGTGCCTCTCTCGCGAAGAAAAAGGCAAGATGCCTGTCTGCTCCAATTATAAGTTACAACGGCAATCATACCTTCGTCCAATTTAAGAGCAGCAATGCCTCGCGCCAGCCCCGTTCTCATGAGCAAAGCTACCCCACCACAGCGTACGCGCAGGGCTCATGACCGCGAAGCTGAAGCCGAGGTACCATCTAAGGCTAATTACCTTCGCAGCAGCATAGCGGGTAAAGCACCACAGCGTGCTCCGCTTTTCAGTGCGTCAAGCACTAAGTTCACGCCTGTTGACGAAGCTAGAACCAAAGCACTATCCAGTGCTAATCCCATCTGCAGGGATAAAAGAAGTAGGACATCATCCCATGTGCGATCCAAAAGAGCCTTTGCGCTCGATTGCAGAGACCCGACCGGGTCTGATTTGAGGAAATTATTGACGGATAGACAAACCTCTTCCCCCTGCTGTCAACAAATGGGATGTCAACTGCTGACACTCCACTCGGTCCATTGCCGGCTGGGATCAATCTCCGCCACGCCTCCAAGACGACGGTCAGTTTTTGATCGACTATCGGTACAAGCCCCGATGAAGCATCGTAGAAGGAGTATCTTGCGAGATCTCCCCTCCGCATCTGTCAACATGACTGGGACAGGACGAGAGCTGCGCAGGGGAAGACAAACATCTGACGACACCCCCTACAGCTCCCCAGATCCAGACTACAGCCCAGGCTTAGGCAAAGTCTTGGTGCATGAGGAAGGTGTTTTCCGAAACACCAGATCTAGGGTGGCAATACCCTACAATTATGAACAGCCTTCTTCCTCGACGGCCCTAGCCTCGCCAGAACCCAGGAGATCACTCCAATCAATGGACGAGGAAGATGAAGATAGTGGGTATGCCTCTTCGACGACAGTTAGCTCGGTGCGAACAAACAGAGCATCAGTCAATATGGCTGATAACGTCAACGACGCCTGGAAGCTCAGGAGCAAACTTCCAGAACCCAGCAAGAGGCTCTGGACAATATTCAACAGATGCTCGCTCAACTCCTCAATAACCGGAATAACAATGACGCCGGGAGCAATCACGATGAGGAGGAACACTTCAGCAATGAGCAGCCAAAGACGGAGAAATCCAAGGAGGGTTCTTCCCTAGACGCCGAAGTCCTTAAGGGCCTCCAGGCTCAAATCGCATCCCTAGCTCAGAGGGATGAATTAAAGAAGGTAGGGGCAGTCCGTCCTTATCCGCTGGAGTGGGATTCGGTGCCATATCCACCGAAGTTCAAACCGCCAACGCTGCATACCTATGATGGAAAGAGCTCGCCAAATCAGCACATCTACTATTTCGGTCTCAAACTGGTAATGTTATAAGCAATGATGCCATCATGGCTAGGCTTTTCATTGGCACCTTAAAGGGGGTGGCATTTGACTGGTTTCGCAGTCTTCCCCCGGGCTCTATCAACTCCTGGATCGACCTGGAAACTCGGTTCCTCTCTCGTTTCTATGAGGATGATACCGAAGTAACCATGGATAAGCTCCTCTCCACTGTGCAGAGGAAGGGCGAATCTGTCCGTGACTACATTGAACGGTTCAGAAACTTATCCTTGATATGCCCAGCTGGGATGCCATTACCCATGCTCTTGCAGACATGCAGACACAACTTCTTAGACCAAGTGGAAGTTCGCATGGGGGCAGTCAAGGCCCATACTTGGAAGGAATTGGTCGAACAGGCAGAGATAGCCGAGAAGTCGGCTAAGATAGCCGAGAAGTCGGCTAAAAAGTTCAAACCATCCGCCCCTAGAGGCAAGTGGGGGATGAACAACAAAGGGCGTAGCGACCTACCGCAATCTTCTCAAGCTAAAGGCAAAGAGACTATGTCTGTGGAATTACCTGGAGATATGCAGTCGAAGGCCAAGAAGAGTGGCTTCAACAATCAGGAGCCCATATTCCCTCCAAAGCAATACTCGTTCAAAGACGATCAGGTGGTCGCGATATTCCATCTGCTCCACAAAGGGAACAAAATAAAACTGCCAGATGCTCGGCGTCCCAATGAGATAGGGCGCACAAACGACCCTAAATACTGCCTCTACCACTGGATGATCCACCATCCTACTGACAAGTGTTATGTCCTAAAGGACAGAATACAAGCCCTGGTCGATGCCGGGGTTCTGACGTTGAAGACAGAGCAGAAGAAAGTCACTGCCATATGGTGACTCTTGAGTTCGGCACCACTCAAAAGGTCACAGTTCCTGACGGGACTTATTCCGTCCCTGCGCCACGGTTGGAAATCAAGCATCTTCCAGCTACAGCTCAAAAGAATAGGGGTCTTGTTCCCTTAACATTGGAGACAGGAGAAGTCATGTGGATACATCCAGACCTCGTCCAAGACGTACAACGGGATCCAAAGCAGCCCAACTCAAAGGGCAAGTCTTGCAATGTCATCTCCATCCTGCCAGACGACGGCAATCTGACATCAGCTTCCCTCAGTGATTCTGAAGGAGAAAAGCATGCTTGCACAGCGCAAGCCGACGCGCCTCAACAGACGGGCACCCGATCCGGAAAATCATACTTGAGGCAGTATGAAAAGTCTACTGACGAGATACAACAGCAAACAACGTCAGTACAAATACCAGCATCCACTCCAGTCCCAACTAAGGGAAAAGAGAGGCCTAAGGAGGTACTATTCGACCACGTGTTGAAGAAACCACCAGGCCAAGGGTTTGATACGCCCTTTCGCTTTGACATATTGGCTCAGCTGGCCAATATCCCAGCTCGTATCACTATACACGAGCTCCTTCACCTCTCGAAAGAGACAAGAGAAGCACTCAGGGATGCGCTAGCCAATTCAGAATCCTTTCTGACATGCATGCCTGAAATCCCTAACGACGACGTTCAATCTCCTTGCCCAGAATGTCATCACGCACAATCGAAGGTGCCCGCTATTACCTTCACGGCGGAAGATATGCTTCTCAAAGACAACAAGCACGATCGACCTCTGTACTACACCGGATATATCGGTTCAACGTGCATTGAAAGAATACAAGTCGGTCCGGGGTCTGCACTCAGCATCATCCCCAAAAGGCTTCTCTACTTCCTCGGCATACCATTGTACAGGTTGTCCGCAACCACTACTACAATATACGGTTTCAACGCCGGGAGCAGTCATCCACTGGGGAAAATTTGACTCCGTTGCAGAATCGGGAGTCTGAAGTCAGAAGTGACATGCTATGTCATTGATGCTGACACATCATATAACCTGCTGCTGGGACGGCCATGGATCCATGCCAGCTGGATCGTTCCCTCCACCCTGCACCAATGCTTCAAGTATGTTGAAGATGACGCGACAGTACGAACTGTCTTTGCTGAGAAGCAACCATTCAAAGGGGTAGAAAACTACTTCACTGACGCTCTCCTATATCAAGAGGCCGGTGGAGCACTTAAAGAATCGTTGCCGGACGATGATGAAAGTGGCAACGAGGCGGATTCAGAATCCGAAACAGGCATGCCAGCCATTCTGATTGGTGAACCAATTATAGCATGTCTCAATAATCTCCTATGTAATATTCCTTCAGAGGATGAAGGTGAATGGGTAATTAATGATAATATTTCTTTTGATTATCCTGCGAGTACTGGGTTGATTAAATCCATTACGGATGGCTCTCTGCATGTGCCCGTGCATGAGCCAAGTGTAGCCAGCACATCTGTGGAAGCTATAGAGGGGGCCACACTGGTGATCCCTCCGTCCAAATAAGGTCAGTCGCTGATAATCTTCGGTAGAACCCAGCCACGGGGACCCACAACTGCAGATTCGAGCTCAGACTCAGACGCCCCACAGTTCTTCCATTATGCGCGGTCAGCGCGCCACATTATGAAGAAAATGGGGTACGACTTGAAGCATGGAGCAGGCCTGAATTTCGGAAAAGGAAGGCGCGGTTTGATGCGGAACCTTGTACCTAAAGGGAAGCCCGCAAACTACTATGATAGTACACGCAGGGGGTTGGGTTACGTCACGCCCACGTCGTCAGCAACAGTTCAAGTCAAGGACGGTGGATCAGTTTCATCACATTCGGCTTCATCCTCCGAGTGGGACTCCGATATCAGTATAGGAGAAATATTCAAAGACCTCACTGTTAATATGACGTCGAGCAGTCAGTTGGAACCTGCGGAGGCTACCGATGAAGAACCGTGGGCCCAGCAATTAAACATCCAATGGGAAAAGCGGTTCGAGCTGCGCGAACCACCTACTGAAGACAAGGTGATGCAGGTCAACTTGGGAAGTCAAGACCATCCCAAGCCCATCTTTATAAGTGAAAGCCTATCACTTACAGAAAGGGAAGAATTGATAATACTCATAAAGGAGTATATAGATGTCTTCGCATGGAGCTACGAAGATATGCCCGGACTTGATCCACAGGTCGCTATGCACCGTCTGAACATCAAGCCCGACGTCAAGCCAGTCAAGCAGCAACAACGTCGGTTTCGCCCGAACATCATGGAAGCTATTGAAGCCGAAGTCCACAAGCTCATTGCATGTGGCTTCATCCGGGAGGAGCAACATCCAGATTGGGTGGCTAATATAGTCCCCGTCCTCAAGAAGAACGGGAAAATACGGATCTGCATCGACTACCGTGATCTCAATACGGCCTGTCCTAAAGACGAATTCCCACTGCCCATCACCGACGTCATGATCGACAACACATGTGGATTCGAAAGAATGTCTTTCATGGACGGCTTTTCAGGGTACAACCAGATTAAGATGTATCCTGACGACGAGAAGCATACTTCGTTCCGAACACCATTGGGGGTATACTGTTACACTGTAATGCCCTTCCGACTGAAGAACGCCGGAGCAACCTACCAACGGGTAATGAGTACGATCTTCCGCGATCATCTCCGAAAAACGGTGGAGTGCTATGTCGACGACATTGCCGTCAAAAGCCGCAACAAGAATGAACATCTTCGCGACCTGAGAACGATGTTCGACATAATGCGGGCTCATCAACTGAAAATGAACCCGACAAAATCCTTCTTGGGAGTGGCAAGTTCCTTGGGTTCATTGTCACATCAAAAGGGATTCATCTTGACCCAGACAAGGTCAAAGCCATTCAGAGCATGCATCCACCGAGGAATCTCAAAGAGCTCAGAGGCCTGCAAGGCAGGCTGGCCTATATCAGAAGATTCATTGCAAACCTCTCAGGCCGCTGTCAACCGTTCACCCGACTCATGAAAAAGGGTGCTTCCTTCATATGGGATCAAGCTTGCCAGGAAGCTTATGAAGACATCAAGAGGTACCTTACAAAGCCTCCAGTCTTAGTGGCCCCTACATCAGGGAAACCATTCTTACTTTATGTAAAAGCTCTGGACTACTCCCTCGGTGCCCTCCTCGCTCAAAAAGACGACAATGGCCACGAGCAAGCCATTTATTATCTGAGCAGAACCCTCATAGGAGCGGAATCTCGCTACAACCCTATCGAGAAAGAGTGTCTAGCTCTCGTCTTCGCTGTCCAGAAAACACGACATTATTTGGTCGGCCAGACCATAATGTCATCTCCAGAGTAAACCCATTACGTCTTCTTATGACGAAGCCGGGATCATTGAATTCAAGATTGGCTAAGTGGGCACTTTTATTGTCTCAATACGACATGATCTTCACGCCTCAGAAGGCGGTTAAAGGCCAGCCCTTGCAGAGTTCTTGGCTGCTCATCCAGTTCCGGAGCATTCAAACTTCACGAAGATATCCCTGATGAGGTCTTCGAGTCTAATGCAACCTCAGAAGAGGAAGTATGGCAGATGTTCTTTGATGGAGCATCGCGAATGGGCCCTAAAGGCAAGATTATTGCCGGAGTGGGGGTTGTGTTTATCTCCCTACAGAATCATGTCTTACCCAGAGCATTTTCTCTGACAGAATCATGCTCCAACAATGCAGCGGAATACAATGCTCTGCTCATTGGTCTCCAGCTCGCTCATGGAATGGGGGTACGCTACCTCGAAGCTTATGGCGATTCAAAACTGATCATCAATCAGGTTAAAGGCGAATACGAAGTCCGCCATGAGGACTTGGTGCCTTATTATCACACAGCCATCGAATTGGCTAACCTATTTGAAGGCTTCTATATCGGGCATGTGTCTCGATCTCAAAATACCAAGGCGGACGCTCTTGCTGCATTAGCAACAACACTAGCCTTGCCAGCTGACACCGAGTATCACCTCACAGTCGCAACTCGACATCTTGTATGCTCCAAGCACATACTAAGAATTCGAGAAGCCTATAATGTCTCCACGGATCTTGAACCAAGAGATTGGCGCTTTCCTCTCATTGACTATGCTTTGCACGGTCTGCTTCCAGACGATCCTAAAGAAGCGGCGTCCGTCAGACGAAGGTCTCTCCGTTTCTACTACGATCCGATTCTGAAGGCACTTTACCGTCGTTCATATAACGGTCTCCTCCTCCGTTGCCTTTCCAATTCAGAGGCACAAGAAGTGCTCCAAGAAGTACACGATGGCATTTGCGGAGCTCATCAGCCAGGTCCAAAGCTTAAGGACAGGTTGCATAGGCTTGGATATTATTGGCCAACTATGATAGCCGATGCCATCCAATATGCACGAAGGTGTAAAGCATGTCAGATTCATGCAGACTTCATACACCAGCCTTCGGAGCTGCTCCACCCGACTGTTGCTTCATGGCCATTTGAAGCATGGGGAATCGACGTCGTAGGGCCAATCAGCCCTTCTTCGACAAGAGGTCACCGGTTTATCCTGGCAATAACCGATTACTTCTCAAAATGGGCAGAAGTCGTACCGTTGGCCGAAGTCAAAACCTCTAATATGGTTAATTTCATCAAACACCATGTCATCCATCGATTTGGTGTCCCTAGGCGGATCATCCACGACAACGGTCCCCAATTCATAAGCCAAGTATTCTATCGGTTCTGCGATAAATACCGAATTCAGAATGTGGCTTCAACTACCTATAATCATGCTGCTAATGGCTTGGCGGAAGCATTCAACAAAACGATCATCAAGCTACTCAAGAAATTCGTCTCCTCGAACAAGCGAGATTGGGACGAAAAGCTTGGTGAATGTCTTTGGGCCTACCGAACCACGGTGCGGACACCGACAGGCAATACGCCTTTTTCCCTGGTATATGGGTGCGAAGCGGTCCTCCCATTGGAAATCCAGATGCCATCGTTGCGTGTTACTCTGACCACCAAGTGCACATCAGAGGACAATGATCGCCTACGCCTTCAAGAGCTCGAAGCCTTGGACGAGAAGCGACTACAAGCGCAGCAGCATATCGAGCTATATCAAGCTCGAATCTCAAAAGCCTTCAATAAGAAGGTCAAACAGAGAGTCTTCCAGAAAGGAGACCTGGTCTTGGTCGTCAGACGACCGATGATTATGACGCACAAGACCAAAGGCAAATTTCAGCCTAAATGGGAAGGACCGTTTGTAATAGAAACAGTCTATTCAAACGGAGCATACCGCCTCACGACTGCAGAGGGCAACCTACTCATGATGCCGATCAATGGCAAGTTCTTAAAGAAGTATTATCCTTAATCAAGGATCCTTCTCTTGATCAAGTTAACACTACACCTCTGATCAAGATCTTCGTGTCCAAAGCACACACAAAGAGAGCCTTTCTCTTCCTCCAAGTGAGGTCATACAGCCATAAACCAACAGACACCTGGTCGTGCACCGGTTATCCTAAAGGGGAATCAGGGTTATGCAGACATTAACCCGATAATCCAATATCCTTAACGGTTAAGGATAGAGGAAAATGTTGGCCTGTAAGCCCAACATAAGTCCTCGACAACTCATCATGCTGAGGGAAATAGCATGGCTAGCCTAATTCAAACAGTAGTTGGTAAAGGCATATCAAACCCGTTGACAGCTGGGGATTTGCTAAAAATCCTAAGGGACCCGTTCCCATTTGATTCCCTCTCCAAAGTCACTTACCAATTCTCATCCACAGAATGGTAAGACCACAAATGCATTCCGCTGTTACGTTAACATTAAACCTATGACAGCAATTCCCTCGTTCCTCCCCGTGAGAACGAGACCTCCAAAGTCACTTACCAATTCTCATCCATAGAATGGTAAGACCATATATACACTCCGCTGTTACGTTAACATTAAACCTATGACAGCAATTCCCTCGTTTCTCCCCGTGAAAACGAGACTTCTCCCAAATTTCACTACAAACTCGATACTTATTGACATTTACAAAAGATAAGTATCACCAATATTTTTGAGCTTGGTGGCGTCTCAATTGGTTATGTCACTGCGACCTCTGAACCAGCAGACAGCTAAGTCTCAATTCCGAGCCCTGTTGACATTTACAAAAGACAGGTCTCGATACTCGTTGACATTTACAAAAGACGGGTATCACCAATATTTTTGAGCTTGGTGGCGTCTCAATCGGTTATGTCATTACGACCTCTGAACCAGCAGACAGCCGAGTCTCAATTCCGAGCCCTGTTGACATTTACAAAAGACAGGTCTCGATACTCGTCGACATTTACAAAAGACGGGTATCACCAATTTTTGAAGCTTGGTGGCTTCTCAACCAGTTATGTCATTGCGACCTCTGAACTGACAGATAGCCAAGTTTCACCAAATTTTGAAGCTTGGTGGCGTCTCAATCGGTTATGTCATTGCGACCTCTGAACCAGCAGACAGCTAAGTCTCAATTTCGAGCCCTGTTGACATTTACAAAAGACAGGTCTCGATACTCGTTGACATTTACAAAAGACGGGTATCACCAAATTTTGAAGCTTGGTGGCATCTCATCCGGTTATGTCATTGCGACCTCTGAACCAGCAGACAGCTAAGTCTCAATCCCGAGCCCTGTTGACATTTACAAAAGACAGGTCTCGATACTCGTCGACATTTATAAAAGACGGGTATTACCAATTTTTGAAGCTTGGTGGCTTCTCAACCAGTTATGTCATTGCGACCTCTGAACTGGCAGATAGCCAAGTTTCACCAAATTTTGAAGCTTGGTGGCGTCTCAATCGGTTACGTCATTGCGACCTCTGAACCAGCAGACAGCCAAGTCTCAGTCCCGATACTTGCTGACATCTACAAAAGATAGCCAAGTCTCATTATCCAACCCAACAAGAATTATGTTCTCAAGGAATTGCACTACAATTCGAAATCGCAATCCAAAAAGAAGAACAAGATTGAAGATTCGACAAAAGAAAAAAAAAGAATTTTCATTCAGCTCAAGAGGATAAAGTACATGGAGCTACAAGCGCACATTGTACGATCTGAGCCGCTCTCCGAGGGTGTTTAGCCTCGTCTTCCTGTCATCAGCAGCCTGGGCAAGCGCTTGTGACCTCAGCTCAGCCTCATTGAAATCTTCCGCTTCAGCCAGACGAGCTTCGGCCTCCGCCAAAGTTGTCCTCTGTGACAACCCCTGCCGCGCAAGCTCCTCACTCTGAGCTTTGAGCTCTTCAAGCCGCGCAGTTTTCTCAAGACGCACCGGTATGGCCTTGGATAAGAGGAGATTTGCTTTCCTGATCATTTCCTCAGCCTTCGCAATCTTATCCTCAGCGCCGAGGAGAGCACTAGTGGAGGCGTCAATTTCACTTCCAACCTCCGCTTGCCTTATCTCCAAGGATTTCAAGTCAGAAGAGATAGCCTTAGCAGCCTCCTGAGCGGCAAGCCGAGTCTCGTGCTTTTGAGCAATGAGAAGCGCGAGCCGATCATCAACTAAAGACTCCGGGTCCGAACGGTAGAGGCGGCGCCATTCCTCCGCATCCTTCTCAAATTCATCCACCAAGAGCTCCAAAGCAGTGGCCTGGTGATATCCCTCAAAGTCCCGAATACTCTCAATATCATGGGAGATGACCCCCTTTAACCTTGAGAATGGCATAGTCGAGCCCTTCAGAACCAGGTCGATAGTCCGCCCTAAGCCTTTATAAAAGTTATCGACCAGGTCACCGATGTAATCGTTCTCGACCTCAGCCACTTCCGGTAAAGAGGCAACCTCGGAATAGTCCACCAGCCTGGTCGATGCCGTCGCAAAAGAAGCAGCGGGGGCACTGACAGCAGTCGGACAAGCCGAGGGCGATCTCGGGGAGTCCTCATCGAAACCAGAACGCCAGCCATCGCGGAAGAAGGACTAGCAACCACCTCCTGAGCAGCAGGCTCAACCACCAGGGTTGGAGAAGTAGGGCTTGTGATCACCCTCAGCTCCGTACTTGGCAAAATTGTCGGCACCCCACTCGTTAATACAGTTGGGAGTGAGGACATCTCCGGGACTGCCGCCTCCGCAACTTCTGGCCTTTCGGCCGACTTGGACCGATAAGAAGGCAGGTCGCCATACAGCGCGTCCAACATAGCAGCATCTGCCGCGGTCGAAGCGCTCGAGTCACCCCTTGGCTCTTCGGGGGGATCTCCCGGCTCTCTTGAAGCTGATGCATTTTGAGGCCGAACACCTGTAACAAGACTGCGGTCAGTCGGAATACTACATGCAAAAGAAGCCAAGAGGTTAGGACAATACCAAAGGATGATGTTGCCTCGAACATCTCCTCAGCTGCATCAGTCTCCAGGGGCTCCATCGGAAAATATTTGCCAGAATCAGCACGAACAGCCGGCTCGCTTTCGCTTGCCGAGTATCCTGTGGACCACCCAATAGAGCTCGATGCCTCAGGACTTCCTTTAGAAGTCCCAGCGCCCGAGGGACCGATGTCGGCCACATCACCTCCGGACTCCTCCGGAAGGGCACAGGAACCTGCTTCAGCTCCATAAGTGAATAGGGGATCATAATGTTCCCCTTGTTCTCCAGCTGCCTCAGCTCCTACAATCAAAAAGGATTGATAATAAGTCAATGGGAACGCACAAAAAGGCGTATTATATGGACAAGGTTAATCTTACCCAGACCTGGAGCGAATTCACCACTAGTCGGTTCAGCAACCGACGGTTCAGCTGCTAATGGGGCAGCAGGAGGAATCGCCATAGAGGGATAACCCTCTACGACAATCGTAGGAGCTTGGCGACGAGGCTTCTTCGCCAATGATTTCCTACGAGAGCTACCTGCCCGCTTTCTCTTGAAGTGGACGTCAGAATCCTCTTCTTCCACTTCTCCCGCACGTCGTGGGGAAGATGTCCCCACCACACCGGAGCCAGCCGCATGAGTATCAGCTCCCATCCCCGCCTCGAAGCGAGGACTCCCTGCATCAGAAGCCTCGCTATCATCTACAGCAATGAACTCCTCCAAGCCTAGGACACGTACCCGCTGCCCCAAATTGTTCCTCCTGCTTAAAAGTAAAGCTTCAACTGGGGAAGCATAAGGCAATTTTATGGTTCCTTCTATCAAGTCACAAGATTGGCGAACATAGCCCACTGCAAGGCAAATCAGAAAAGATTAGCAACTAAGCACAGAAGAGGCCACAAAAGAATTAAGCCAAATCTTTTAGGTCGAAGCGATCCAGTTTCAGTAAAGCAGAGGGTAAGCCTCGCCTGCACAGCACTGATAGGCTGGCTCAGCAAACGCCAAGTCCAAGCCTCGCCTATATGGCTAGCCAGACTGATCCTGAGGGACGCAGTCTTAGCCCCACCTATATGGCAAGACTGGCTCAACTATTGAAGAGACCAAGTTCCAAGTTCTGCCTGTACAGCGGACTTAATGTGCAGTGATCCTTTTCTGATCAAGTAAAAATGATAGCTTCACTGGGAAGCTATGCCAAAATCCTTCTCTGCAGATCAGTTAAATGGAGAACAAGGGAAGCTAATCCCTGAAGCAGCTGCTGAAGATGAATCAAGGAAGATGAATTCCCTAAAATCGGTGAAGTCGTTGAACGATCAAGACTTACCAGTCCTTGGCTGGATAATGACCAGAGTGGGCATTCCCACTAATTCAGAGATCTGAGTATCTCTCTAAACCAAGAGAAGAGAGAGAGGCAAAGCACTTCTCGTCAGAGGACTTTAAGTGTCCTATTTATAGGCCTCATGGCCTGAGCGCTGCCGCCTCAAGCGTGGAAGCACGAGCGCATTTAAGGCATTTACTGCGCCTTGAGAATAGGGACGGTTTCCCTTGGAACCGTGCGAAGGGAGAAAACGTCTCCCTCATAAAGGCACTTATAGCGCCTTGAAGAAAGGGAATATCCTCCCTTAGAAACGTGCAAATCGGAGAATATTTTCCCCGGTCAGCGCAAGAGAAGGAGAAAATCTTCCTTGAAAATCGACCCACGGCAGTTGATCTCGGGAAAGCGACATGCGCTCCCAAGCGAACATATCTTCGAAGGCCCAGACGCAGGGCTACTCGCACGCGGAGCTACCCGCACGCGAATCTACATGATTCCTTGGCGAATCTACATCCCAAAGCAGGATTTAATGCGAAGCTGAGCTCAACCATCATGGCGACGTTCATACTCCACACACCACCGATCAAAACAGTTCAAAGTGTTTCAAAGTCTGAGCCATTGCAGACTTTCGAAAACTTTGAAGGGGTCTTGTTGACACTTAAAAAAAGACAAGATTCTCATTGGTCCGAACAATGTCCAAACTTATTGACATTTATAAAAGACAAGTGACAGACGAGCTGAAGACCAGTTTTCACCCATCTCCGAGGGACAAGGAAGCAACTTGGACTCCACTGATCCAGCAAGCATACAGTGAACCCAGATTGTTTCTAAACAGACCTCAGCAGGTCTAAGATGCTAACACTTAGCATCACACGAGCCCAAAGGGATAGCCTCGCTTGAGAGGCTAATATCACCCGACTTCGCCTCGAAGACATCCAAAGCCTCGCCAGGAAGCTAACTCGCAACTTCGCCACGGAGGACTTCCAGCTCCGCCAAAGGGTTTCTTTCGGACTTCGCCAGAAACCGTCTCTAGCTCCGCTGTGAGTTTAAAGCGGGCATCGCCGCTAGTGGTCTGCAATGGTCAACCTTTGACCAATCAAATCTCCAGATGAAATCGGATCTAATCGGATCAAATCCAATCAAGATCAAATTAGAGATCAAATTTGGCAGTTGATTGCCACAATCTCTTGACTCTTCTAAAAACGAGTAAGAAGATCAGGGAAAATCCTCCAACGATATGGAAAGGATCAAGAAGATCAACCGACCTACCAATTCTAGCTTCGCAGAAGCTGATCCTAGCCTCGCAGCAAGGCTACTTTTCATATTTAAACAGATTTGATTCAATCTGTTTTCATATCTTCAAGGGACGATTATACCCTTGCTCTCCCTATAAATAGCCCACCAGGGGTTCAAGGAGGAAGAGATACGAGAGGACTCCACAAGCAGAGGCTTCTTCATAACGCACCGTGCGCTCTCGAATTCAGAGACCTTTTAGAGAATTGCTTTCTCTAATCAGGGTGTTGATACCCTAACGTCGTCCTTCTTCTCAAGGAATCTCCGGAACCAGGCGAGAAGGAATTCCTTATTGAAGGCGATTTTGAGAAGCAGCAAGAGGGTTCTACCAAACTTCTGTTCTCTGATTCCCCGAACCAGGCGAGAAGGGAATCTCATCGCTCGCATCGTCAAAGGGACAAAGTGGTCGCGCGCTGACCAGACTCCTATCGGCACACTTCTCCAGAATCTCTGAGGAGATCTACTTGTAATCTTTTTAAGAATACTTGTAATTTAGCTCCTCAAACTCTTTTTTGTAAGTTTTCCCCCTTTGCAAACATAATGGAAAACAAATGACTTTATGTTTTCTAGGGTTAGAAAATTGGCTTAACAGCCTTTTATTTTCAAGTTGTGACAGTCAGAGATTTAACCCTTTATGACCACATTATTATGAGTCTTGACATCTTTTATTAGACCTATAAAATCTTTGGGTAATTGTCAGAGTCTTCCCCAAGTTGAATCCCAATTTGAAATTATAAGGTAGTTATAAAGTTTTTCTTGTAACCTTAATTTCAAAAGGAACAAATTATACCATAATAGTTTATGATAAAGCATATATACATTGTATTTGACTATTCAAATATTTAAAGTATATATGTCTATATTTATATGCTAAAGAATAGTCAAGAAATTTAGGCAATCTAGTTTATTAGATCCCAATTAAAGTTAGATAGGGAACAAAACCGCACATGGCTATTCATCATCCAATACATGGCTAGGATTCTAATTCTAGCTAATTTATCATGGTGTACAAAGGCTGATGATATATTTAATAAAAATTTTAGAATATTGGGTTAGTCAAAACCTCAATTTTTTTCAGTCTAATTGGCCAGGTTGGCGTAACTCAGGTGGGAGATTTTTCGCTCTTGGCATTCCTTAATTACAGATCCACGTTGAATACCCTTCCTTTGTTAAACACCAATTATATGAAATTTTGAGAAAATGATTTATCCTTTAATTTTATTATCCTATTGATCTAAAGATACTCATAATCCTGTGCCTATTTCAGCTACATTAAGAGTATACAAATATTATTGTTGTACTCTACATTTGTCAAAATGATAGGAAGATTTTGTAAAACACCTAGAGGGGGGTGAATAGGTGTAAATGCTAATCTAAAGATCTTTTTAAACAATTATGAATAAATGAAGCAACGATCGCCCAAAACAAGACTAAGAGCCGAATACCCGGTGAAGGGTTCTGAACTCTTTCCTCGTGATTCCTCTAGATAAGAGTTTGAGGTGCGTATTGCAATCTTATTGTATGAGCAAAGATCGACAATGTGGCAAATAATGGAATGGATGCAATAGTGAAGTGCACACAAGATATATCACGAGTTAGAAATAAAATGCTAAAACACAAGTAAGAAATGAAGAGCAATAAAGGATAGCAAAGAATAGAAATCAATCGTAAACACAAGGTATTTGTTTCGAGGTTCGAGCCACTGCTCTACTCCCCGCCTTCACCGCCGTGAAGGGTTTCCACTATATCCACCGAGGATTACAAGGTCTACCGAATACCGGAGTACCGAACTCCACCAATTACAAGAGGTCTACCGAAGACCGGAGTACCGAACTCCACCTATCCAATCCTCTACCGAAGAGGACTCACAAAGCAAGAAGAACAAGTAACCAAGTGATCAAACAAGGGATTACAAACTTCTCTTTACAACTTCCTTATAGAGTGAGGAGGGTTTTTGGCTCAAGAAGTGTAGTGAGAAAAAACAAGCTCAGTTGTAAATGAAAGTAGCTTGAAAACACAACTGAAAACACTAGCCAAGAATGCACTAGAGAAATGAGAGCTTTTGAAACTTTTTCTTTCTTTTGAAAACTTGAAAAACTAGGTATATATCTTGTATTTTGCAAATGAGCAATCCCCTTTATTTATAGGGAATGGAGGAGGTCTAAACATGATTAAAACTAGGTAATAGGTTCAGAGAATAGCCCTCAAAGTTTCAGAAAAAACTGATACTCAAATCCCAATCAAATCCCCAAAAATCAGAAAATCAGAAACTAGCCGTTGGCGGCTGGAGACGGCTGTCGGTCGACCGGCCGTCTGATTGGCAACTAGCCATTGGACTCGGTCGACCGTCGGTCGACCGGACGTCAAAAGGAAAAACATTTTGAGCTATCGGTCGACCGACGCGGTCGACCGGCCAAAAACAGAGAGCAAGCTGCTTTCAGTCGGCCGACCGGTCGGTCGACCGACAGACGTGCACAAAACGTGCACGCCCTGGACACAAGACAACGGTCGACCGGTCGGTCGACCGGCAATCCTGGAAAGGATCCGGTCGACCGGCCCGGTCGACAAACAGAATTTGATATGGGATATTTTCTGAACTTTGGAAATTTTTCAAATAAATTTTGTAGGGAAATATGGCTAAGTATCATGCTGAAGAGATAGGTATACATGATATAAACAAGATATAAGATTTATAGAAAATTGAAATCAAAGCATGAACTTAAAACAAAAACCAAAAATAAAAACCGTATTTTGGAAAAAGTGTGTGTGTTCTTGAGCCAATCTAACACAACCTCAAACTTTAACAAACTAAGTCTTACATAGGTTCTAGGTGACTACAAAGTCTTCAAGTGGGCTTCTTCATGATTTTGAGAAGCTTGGTAAATTCTTTGAATAGCTTGATATGATGAACCCGAAATGAACCGACTTGAGTCAAAACGATCTTCCTTTAGGAAAGAGCACTCCATAAATCCTTAGAACCCTAAAACACACTTAAACACTAAACATGATTAGTACAAATAACTATATATGTTTTGTAATCATCAAAACTCAATAAAACGGGTGATTGTAACCTTGAGCCAACAGATTTCTATCAGGTTTTTTATATTCATAATATTAAAATGTCAGAATACAGGTTTATGTTGGTAGCTTTTAAATTAGGATATACAAAATAAAAAGATGTAGGGGATCTTACTTAGTTCCAACTTATAAAACAATATAATTTAGTTGGATATATAGCAGAGTAAGGTATAATTCAATATAAGAGTAGCAAGATATTTTAAAAGGACTCGAACTAATTATAGCATGCAATTTAAGCACAAAATTTACATGTATATATATATGAAAAGTTTACAACTCCTTAGATGAAATGTTCAATGTGTCTTTATCCAATACATAAAGCAACAAATAAATAAAGTATCAGAATTTATTCATTCAGTAAATTGAAGATAAAACATGCAAGTCTACGTGTAGTGCAGATTTATAAATTTTAAAATAAGGACGGGTGTTTGTTGCAAATGTATATGAATTTGTTCATTTTAGTTACAAACTGAGATAGCATGAAAAATTCAATAGCATCTAAAACAGTAATCGATATCTTTTATAAGGATGCCCTTCTGAAAACACTTAAAGAATTAGAACTGACATCACAGTGAATAACTTAAGAATTAGGCAAACAAATTGAGGTGTGAACATAATACAAATTTGGTTAGATGTCCATTAACATTCATCAAACTGTTATATATACAAAAGTTGACATGTACTATTGAAATTTGATCTACGTGATGTATCATTAAAAATAGATTTCAATCTTGATTACCAATCTACATAGTTTATTACCTGTTATAAATTTCAATAATTGATTGTGTAGGAAAATCAGTCTAACTGACGGTCAGAAACTTCCCTACTGTTGTAGGGGCCGGAAAAGTTTGGTGGTCGGAGAAAGTGGTTTTAGCTGTAAAAAGATTTCCTTAATTCAAGCGAAACGATTACAACCAAAAGAACTACTCTTCCCTCTTTTCCAGTTACAAGGGAGGGAGGATGTCTGAATCTTCCCTTTGTTTAAAGCTGGGTTCTTCGTGTGGCGATGGAGAGTGAATCTTGTTCTCCGTTGACCAGATGACCGTCCTGGACCGTCGGGGGTCTTCTCTTCGGTCGGTAGAAAGAGTAACTCAGCTCCGTCTACCAAAACTCTCAAAGAGGAGGTAGGCGAAGAGCGGCTAGTACTCAGTAAGCTCGCTGAAGAGTCGTGCTTCTCTCTTGATGATCCTCCTGCCTGGATTCGATCGATTTTTATGATGCCCTATCTCAAAGCTCTCTCTCTTCAAAACTCCGATCTTCTGCCAAGCTCGATCCTCTCAAGCCTCTATCCCTGTGTGTCTCTCAAAAACTCCGATCCTCTCTTCATAGCAAACAAGGCTATTTATAGGGATCTCAGGGGGTGAAGGTGCCTCCTGAAAACGCTCCCGAATGAGGGGCCACTACCCGCTACATGCGCGGTGACTGGCCCCGCAATCAGGGCAGTTGCAACTGAGACGCGGGCGTTGGGCCAAACGCGCCTTGAAGTTTGAGACGCGGGCGTTGAGCAAACGCGCCCTAAAGTTGAGACGCGGGCGTCGAGCCAACGCGCCTTAATGCTGAGACGCGGGCTTCGGGCCGACGCGTCTTGATGCTGAGACGCGGGCTTCGGGCCGACACGTCTGAACGTTGTGACGCGGGTATAGAGCCAACGCGTCTTAATGCTGAGACGCGAGCATCGATTTCTCGCGTCTAGAGCTTGAGACTCTGCTTCCTTAATGGCTGGTCTGTTAGTCATTTTTAGACAGCCTACAGAACCCCCTCCAAAGTTTCTGATATTCCGCAGTTGAATGGGACGGATTTCGGAATACTTTGGATCTTTAGCCGTGTTCGCGTTTTATGACTGGACTGTTGATGCTTCGGGTTTGATCTTATCTGGAATTGGTCTTCGTGAGTGTACTATTGAACTCTTTGAAGCCGTCAGAGTTGATCGTGTTTGAGTGTCTAGATACACAGTCTAGACCTCCCCGATTGCTTTTAGTCTGTCACGGGTGCGCTTTTAGCCGGGAGTGGTTGGTTGTCTGTTTGCGTCAGTGTACTGTTGAACTGACTTTGCAGAAGCAGGAGACTGGACGCAGGTTCCTTTTTGAAAAAGCAGAGACTGCTTTAAAGACGCGACTTCTTAGCGAGACGCGACCTTTTGGCGATGAGAACGCGACCGATCTTCATAAGGCAGACGCGATTTTCTGGGTGCATTTATGCTGACGCTGACGGGGCATGTCCACCGAAGAGCCGCGTACTTTGGGGCGTGCGCCTGTGCCATGTCATGATTACGCCGCCAGCTGGCCTGGGGAAAAGGCGAGATTTCGCCTTTTGGCGCGCGGATCCCCCGGTTCATTAAATGAACTGCTCCACGTGTCAACTTCTGACTTGTGGCGGGGTCGCGACGCATGATCTTTCCTGTTCAAACAATGATTTGGCTCCACGCGTCAGGCAGCGATTCGCTGCAGCGTTTATTGGGCCAAACGCTGCGTATCTTCGCGAATCTCTGTGCCTATAAAAGGCAACAGTTAGAGAGATGTATCTTCTTCTCCGAACGAACGCATCTTCTGAGAAAAAGAACTTCCTTCTCTTGTTCAACTATTCATCTCCTCGCTCGGATTTCTTGATTTTCAATGGCTCCCAAGACGAAACCGACTGCATCGACCTCAAGGGCGACCGTTGCCGAGGCTGAGAGAGATGCTTCCTCTGCGCAGGAGGGTGTTTTCCGAGGTAAAAATGCACCTTCGGTGTGGGTTCCGCCATTAAAACATGTTCATAGAACCCTAAGGACCTTTAACACAAGATCGTGTTTGATTCTCGGACGCTGTCCTTGAGATGATAACCGGGGCGCGGGCCTGATGATCCGACGCTGGTGAACTCTGCACTCTGGGTCCTTCACTTAGAATATTTCTAATTGTGAAGGTCTCTGGACGCGATTTGTAGAACGCGGATTTGATCCATGTGCCATCAGGCGCTGGCGTCCGAGTCCAAGCATTTTGAAATTTCACAAGTCTTGGTTTGCAGAACGCGGATTTGATCCTTGCGTTCTGTGTCTTCAACCGCCGATTTTGTAGAATCTGGCGTTTGAGTCCAAGTACTTCGAATTTTCATAAGTCTTGGTTTGTAGAACGCAGCTTTGCAGGTCTGGACGCGGATTCGAAAAATTCCTGCGTCCAGTATCTCTTCTGCGTTTTGGTGCAAGTTCGCAGGTCTGGACGCGGATGATAACCCCTGCGTCCAATGTCTCGGCTGCGTTTTGAATTATGAACACTTAGCGTCTTCCCTTATTTTTGGCAAAGTATCTGACCAAGTGCCTTTTTCTTTTGCAGTGCCGCATGTTTCAGGTTCACTTGCCAAGATGCACCATTTTGGCCGCGTGGGTGGTGCCGACCGGGGCTTGACCTTTGTGCAAAGAATGAGTGTCCCTGTGACTGCTGACCAGTTGCTGGATCGCAGGCTCTCTAATGTTAGCAGGAGAACCTTCCGGGCACTTATGACCGATGCCGCGCTCAAAACGGATGACGGTGTCAGGTTGGAGAAGCCTGCCTTCTTCTTTGGGGATCATATCTATAATGATGGCCGTCGTGTGTCTGAGGGGACCTATAAATGGCTCCGTGAGATAAAGGGCGGAAGATTCTTTCTTCCAGACATGGAGAGGATGTTCCCGATGTCCTACTTTCAACACATGTTTGTCCCCCGGAAGATGGAATGGGACATTTCCCAGTATATCCCTGAGATCGCCCTTGGTGACTTTGGCCTCCAAAAGGTAGCCGCCATGATAGTCATGACGGGTCAGTTGTCGGACTGTTCCCTGCGTCGTCCAACCTGAAATTCCAATTGGGGAGACCCCGGAGCTTGCTACCACCTTCCTCAATTCCTTCATAGAAGCAGGGGGTGACTATCCTGTCGACTTCCGTGCGTATGGGTGGGTCCATTCTCCAGAGAACTACTGGTGGGGCAGGATGGTGGGTTTTGTCCTTACCAATCTTGAGGGGCCGCTGAAGCGTGTGGGGCTGTACCCAGCAGTCAGGGCCGTGCAGTGGGGCGTCCCGATGAGTTCTCATAACTTCTTTGGGATTCTGGAGCGCTACAATCCTCGGACGGGGACATTCTTTACTCCGGTTGGGGAGAATATCAAATGAAACTAGACTCGTGGGGAATCTAGTAAGATTTTTACCGTTAGAGGTGTGATATTAACTTAACGGTTTAGAAGTAGTCTTGTCAGAAGTGTAATATTAACTTGACAAGGATGTGAGTTAGAGGTGTGATATTAACCTAACTCATCAGCATCTCAGTTTTATTTGGGAAAACTGAGGGTGTCACTGTCATAGGTGTGATGTTTAACTTAACAGTGATAGAAATGCTAGAGGTGTAATGTTAAACTTGGCATTAGTCGTCTCGGCTTAAAGAAGTCGAGGAAAGGTCATAGCCATAGGTGTATTGTTGAACTTAGCAATGACTCGGATGCTGGAAGTGTAGTGTTAACTTGGCATCGTCTATTTCAGCTTCGATATGGAAGTCTGAAGAAAGGTAACTGTCAGAGGTGTGATATTAACTTGACAGGCACTCGATGTACTGCTTAGAGGTGTAATGTTAACTTAAACAGTAGTTTGTCAGAGGTGTGATATTAACTTGACAAGAATTTGCTTGCGATAGGAGCAATTTGAGGACCTGTCATTCTATTGATGAGAATTGACAAGTGGAATTTGAGGTGCCAGAGGTATAGTGTTAACTTGGCAAATTTGAGAGTTTGTTACTCTATGCAGAGTTAACAAGCCAGGTTTATACTCGACAAAGAGTATTCATTACCAGAGGTATAGTGTTAACATGGTAATGATTGCATTTTGTGGTCCTACCATTCTATGGATGAGAATTGGTAAGGGATTTTTGGAGGGAAGAGTGGAATCAAATCCACTTAGGTGGATTTTTAGCAAACCCTCAGCTGTCAACGGATTTGAGGTGCCTTTACCAACTACCGTTTGAGTTGGGCTAGCCATGCTATTCCCCTCAGCATGATGAGTTGTCGAAGACTTATGTTGGGCTTAAAGGCCAACATTTTCCTCTATCCTTAGCCGTCGGAGGCGTCGGATCAATGGGAACGTGTCCCTTAGGATTTTTAGCAAATCCTCAGCTGTCAACGGGTTTGTCATGCCTTTACCAACTACCGTTTGAGTTGGGCTAGCCATGCTATTCCCCTCAGCATGATGAGTTGTCGAAGACTTATGTTGGACTTAAAAGCCAACATTTTCCTCTATCCTTAGCCGTCGAGGGCATCGGATGTTTGATCAGAGGTGTACTTTTAACTTGATCGGTGGAAGAATGCCATCTAGGGATAGTATTTCTTCAGGAATTTGCCATTGATTGGCATCATGAGTGTATCGCCATTTGAGGTTATGAGACGATACGATCCATTTGAGTAGACTGACTCTACTACAAACGGTCCTTCCCATTTGGGTTGGAATTTTTCTTTCGTCTTGTGTGTCATGACCATGGGTCTTTGGACGGCTAAGACGAGGTCGCCTTTCTTGAAAGTTCGGGATTTGACTTTCTTGTTGAAGGCTCTGGTGATACGAGCTTGGTAAAGCTCGATTTGTTGTTGGGCCTGCAGACGCTTGTCGTCCAAGGCTTCCAATTCTTGGAGTCGCTGTCGATGCTTCTCCTCTGTTGTCATTTCCGCTGTCAAGGCGACGCGAAGAGAGGGAATTTGAATTTCCAGTGGAAGGACGGCTTCGCATCCGTACACCAAGGAAAATGGCGTGGCTTTAGTTGGGGTTCGCACAGTCGTGCGATAGGCCCATAAGCATTCGCCCAACTTATCGTCCCAGTCTCGTTGACTTTTCGAGACGAATTTCTTGAGAAGCTTGCCAATAGTCTTATTGAAAGCTTCTGCGAGGCCGTTAGCGGGCGGATAGTATGCCGTTGATGACACACTCTGGATTCTGAACTTGGCGCAGAATCTCTGAAAAGCCTGGCTGATGAACTGGGGTCCATTGTCATGGACAATCCGCCGAGGCACACCGAAGCGGTAAATAACGTGATGTTTCACGAACTTGATCACGTTAGAAGATTTCACCTCTTTCAAAGGGATAGCTTCGGCCCACTTTGAGAAGTAATCGGTTATCGCTAGGATGAACCGATGTCCCTTTGATGATGGTGGGCTGATAGGACCAACCACGTCCATCCCCCACATTTCGAACGGCCAGGTAGAGGTCGTAGAGTGGAGGTATCCTGGTGCTTGATGGATAAAATCGCCATGTATTTGACAGGCGTGACATCTTTTGGTATAGGCAACAGCATCGGCAACCATCTTGGGCCAATAGTAACCCAATCTTTGGAGTCGGTTTGCCAGCTTCGGGCCAGGTTGATGAGCTCCACAAGTACCATCGTGGGCTTCTTTCAATACTCCTTGGGCTTCTTTTGATGAGAGGCATCGGAGCAGGATCCCGTCATGCGATCGACGATACAATGTTCGCGAAATCGCATTGTAGTAGAATTTGGAGGCTTTCCTTCGGATGGCAGCCGCCTCCCTGGTGTCTTCGGGCAAGATGCCGTACAAGACAAAATCAATGTAGGGGAATCGCCAGTCTTTAAGTTCTGGATCGGTTGACACTTCAAGTGTTTCCTTACCGCGACGATCTCCCGTTGACCTCTGGTAGTCTCCGAGGGGACTTTTTGGGCAGTATAGGTCGTGGCTATAGACGAATACCTTCTCCATTGCTCCAGCTGGAAGAGCTAAGGAGGCAGCAAGGGATGCAAGTGCATCTGCATGCGCATTTTGCTTGCGCGGTACATGGTCGATGTAGAAGTTTGAAAACCTCTCGGCCATGTGGATTGTCGCGTTGTAGTAGGGTACTAGATCTTCATGCCTGACCTCATACTCTCCGCGAACTTGGCTGACGATGAGTTTAGAATCACCGTATGCCTCGAGATTTTTAACGCCAATCTCATCGGCGAATTGCATCCCAATCAAAAGAGCGTTGTATTCCGCCACATTGTTGGAACAGGGCTCGGTTAACGAGATAGCTCGGGGAATCACGTAATTTTGTGGGGAGACGAGTACTACTCCTACCCCCGCAACTGTACGTCCCTTAGAGCTTGTTCTCGATGCGCCATCGAAGAAAAGTTGCCATACTTGTCCTTCGAACAATGTCTGGGTCAGGCAGGCTTCGGCGACCTCGTCTGGGAGATCCTCGTAGAGTTTGGCTGCCCTGGGATTTGGGTGTTCAGCTAAGAAGTCCGCCACCGCTTGTCCCTTAATAGCCTTTTGTGGCAGAAAATGCATCTCATATTGTGATAGCAATATGGCCCATTTTGCCAGCCGGCCATTTAGTGAAGAAGGCTTTGTCATAAGTAACCTCAGGGGGTTGACTTTGGATATGACATTTATGGTTTGGCCCACCAGATAGTGTCGCATTTTCTGAATGGCGAACACCAGTGCCAAACATTCCTTCTCGATCGGGTTGTACCGATGTTCGGCTCCGATCATCGTTCTACTTAGGTAGTAGATTGCTTGTTCTCGCCCCTGGTCATCATTCTGAGCTAGTAGAGCTCCCAAAGAATGATCCATTGATCGGACGTACACCAGGAAAGGCTTTCCGGATACCGGAGCTGCCAGGACTGGTGGTTGGGTGAGGTAGTGCTTGATCTCCTCAAATGCTTGCTGGCAAGCGTCGTCCCAAATGAACGAAACGCCCTTCTTCATCAGCTTAGCGAAGGGTTGGCATCTCCCGGAGAGATTTGAAATGAATCTGCGGATGTATGCCAATCGTCCTTGTAGTCCTCTGAGCTCCTTGAGGCTTCTGGGGGGTTGCATCTCTTGGATAGCGCGGACTTTCTCCGGATCCAAATGGATTCCTGTGGAAGTCACGACAAACCCTAGGAATTTGCCACTGGCTACCCCCAGGAAGGACTTGGTGGGGTTCATCTTCAATTGATGAGCCCGCATGATGTCGAAGACCACCCTCAGGTCTGCTATGTGATCACCTTTAGTGCGGCTTTTCACCGCAATGTCGTCGACATAACATTCCACCGTTTTGCGTATCTGCCGATGGAAAATGGCATTCATGGCCCTTTGGTAGGTTGCCCCCGCATTTTTCAGACCGAAGGGCATGACGGTGTAGCAATATACCCCTAGAGGTGTCCTGAAGGAGGTGTGCTTTTCGTCATCGGGATACATCTTGATTTGATTATATCCTGAGAACCCGTCCATAAAGGACATTCGCTCGAATCCACAAGTATTGTCAATCATGACATCTGTGATTGGCAATGGGAATTCGTCTTTGGGGCAGGCCTCGTTTAGATCACGGAAGTCGATGCAGATCCGGATCTTCCCGTTCTTCTTGGCGACGGGGACGATGTTGGCTACCCAGTCGGGATGCTGTTCCTCCCTGATAAAGCCAGAGTCAATAAGCTTCCTGACTTCTGATTGGATTGCCTCCATTATCTCTGGACGGAACCGTCGCTGCTGTTGTTTAACGGGCTTCATGTCCGGATTGATGTTGAGGCGATGCATAGCCACTTGAGGATCAAGTCCAGGCATGTCCTCATAATTCCAGGCGAAGACATCTATATACTCTTGTACAAGAGATATTAAATCCTTCTTCTCTGGAGGCGACAGGCTGTCACTTATGAAGATGGGTTTAGGATTGTCTTCATCTCCTAGGTTGACTTGAACAACCTTGTCTTCTGTGGGTGGCTCACGCTGTTCAAAGCGGATGTCCCAAAGAGCATTCAAATGTCTGATCCAAGGGTCTGTATCGGATTGGATCATTTCTTCATCTTCATCCTCCAGATGGCTTGTCGAAACCATGTTTACTGAAAGCCCTTTGAAGATGTTGCCGACACTGACATCTGATTCCCATGACGACGTGTCTGATGAGCAGTCATGACTTGACAGTCTCTCCGAATCAGAGGCTGATGGCACTGGAGTTGATACATAGCCCAACCCCCGGCGCGTCCGATGATAGTAATCAGGGGTTTTCCCTTTCGGTACAAAGGATCGAAGCAGTGTTCTTCTTCCTTTTCCGAAGTTCAACCCAGGCCTGTTGGTTAGATCATACCCCATGCGCTTCATCATCTTGAGCGTTCTTGGTTCATAATGATCGAACTGAGGGGATTCATCCTCACCTACCGATTCTTCGTGGGGCATAGGTTCAGATGCGATTCGCCCAAAAAGTATTGGTCTTTGGCCTTTTCGTCCGGCTGGAACCATGAATACAGACTCTTGCGCGTCACCATTATCTTGGTATGTCCCGAAGGATGATTTCACCGGTACATGCAAAGATGTCAAGGCATCTATTGCCGACCAGAGGTCATCGTCCACGTCGGTAGTGGTATCCGACGGTATTGAATCGGAAACATACACAGGGAAATACGCAAAGTCTAAATCTTCATTAATGTACCAACCACCCGCATCGTCGGTGGTATCAACATCGAGCTTATTAGTGCTCTTTACAATGGGCTCCAACTCCCATAGGCACTCTTCTTTCTCAGGCTCAACGTCAGCTTCATTACCAGAGTCTGGCTCCTCTGGTTGTGGGGTTTCATTAGTCTCCTCCGGATCCTGATATAAGAGGGAGTCCGTGAAATAATTTTCAACCCCTTTAAACGGATGCCTTTCGGCAATCAACGTTCGGACCTGTCCACTCTCATCAATGTATTTCATGACTTGGTGGAGAGTAGAGGGAACGATGGAATTGCGGTGAATCCATGGTCGTCCCAACAACAGGTTGTAGGAAGTGTCCGCGTCAATGACGTAACACGTCACTTCTGACTTGAGGCTCCCGATCTGGCATTTGAGCTTGATCTTCCCCATTGGGCGGGAGCTGTTGGCATTGAACCCGTAAATAGTCGTCTGGGTAGGGCTCAGACGATGGGTAGGAATGCCTAGAAACTGCATAACCCGGCGAGGTATGATGCTCAGCGCGGACCCTGGGTCTACCTGGATGCGGTTCACCTCGGATGACCCAATATACCCTGTGAAGTATAGGGGTCGGTCATGCTTCCCTTTAACCTGCATGTCATCTGTTGTGAAGGTGATGCAGGGAGCATTTGGGGAGGTGTGGAGGCAATCCTCTTCATCTTCCTCCCTTGGCACGCGGGTCATAAAGACCTCAGCATTTGCCAGAGCTTCTTGTAGAGCCTCTCTGGTTGACTTTGATAGCCTCAGGAGCTCATACAAGGTAATGCGTGCCGGGATGTTGGCTAGTTGAGCCAAGACGTCGAAGCGGTAAGGTGTCGAGGATCCTTCTGTTACACCTTTCGCAAGAACTCGAGAAAACCGAGTTTCTTTCTGCTTCTCCCCAGGCTGTTTAGAGGAGGGCTTGGCTGGTTCCACGGCTGGTTGCGGAGAAGCCGCTGATGTCTCGCCGTACTGCTTCAAGTATGCCTGTCCTGAACGGGTCCCTGCCGTAGGTTGGCTGGGCTCTGCGGCCAGGACTATTGTTTCCTCTTCTGAGTCAGTCAGCGAGGGAACATCAGTGTCCGCTTCTCGAGAAGAGGCGCATATCACATGGCAAGATGAAGCCTTCCCTTTGCCTTTGGACTTCCTGTTGGTCACAGTCGTCCATTGTTGCTCGTCGACGAGGTCAGGGTGGACCCACATGATTTCCCCTCGAGGTGTAGAGACGGGTACCAAGCCTTTCTCCTGTTGCTGATGAGGGTCTGTGTTGACCACCCTCAGTTCTCCTTTCGGGACAGAGATTACCCCCACGGGTGTCGGGGGTCGTGTCCCAAACTGGAGAATCGACGTCATGTTGGCCGTCATCTTCTTCTGCTCCGGTCGGAGTTTTAATACCTCCGCGTCAATCAGAGCTTGAAGGATGTCCTTAAAGACATAGCAGCTTTTGGTAGGATGTCCGAGCATCCTGTGGTATAAGCAGTAGGTGGGATTGTCGGTCTTGCCGACCTCCTCCGGGCGCCTAATTTCAGGGAGCTTCAGTCGATTGCTCTTGTTGAGTAGCTTGAAGAGCGAATCGACGTGTTCCTCCTTGAAGGAATACTGCTTGTTGGGGCGTGGCTGGCTTGAAGAGCCACTTGCCCTGCCTGTTTGAGGTTTGGTGGGAGATTTGGTCTCCGTCGCCAAATTATCCTTCCGCTTGGTTTGGAGGGATGTGTCTGGTGCACGCCTTGTCGACCTCTCTGGCCTGGGCTTGCCTTCTTCCGCTCTGACGCGGGCGACAATCTCCTCAGCCTGTTCACCTTGCTGGACTAATTGTTTCCAGGTGCGGCTTTTAGCAACTCCTATTTGAGCAAGGAGTGAGGTTTGGAGATTATGGCGACATGTTTCCACCAGGGTGGCCTGGGTCATGCCGCTTGGACATCGGAGTGCCATGTTCCGAAATCTTTCTACGAAAGACTTGACGGACTCTCCCTTTCGCTGTTTTGTAGCTAAAAGGGTAGGCATTGTGACCTCCGAATCATCTTCGAAGAAGCGTGTTAGAAACAGCTTCTCCAAGTCACCCCAGTTCTTGATGGAACCTTCGGGGAGCTTCATGAACCATTCAAAGGCCAATCCTTTCAGGGTGCCGATGAACAGTCGCGCCAGGATGGCATCGTTATCTACCACATTCCCGGTCTGGGATTTGAAGTAGTAGATGTGCTGGTTGGGTGACCCCTTCCCGTCGAATGCCTGGAGAGTTGGAGCCTTGAACTTAGGAGGGTACGGGACTAAGTCCCACTCGGCCGGATAGGGCCGGACTACCCCAGCTTCTTGGAGGCCTTTACGGTTGGTAAGGGCCTCGAGGCGCTGCTCCAGTTGACTCATTCTTTTAGCATGAGCCTTTCCCGGGGTCTGGTCGCTTCTTGCCTGCGACGAGGGCTTGGACACATCCGAGGTAGATCGTCGTGTCTCGTCAGAAGATTCGGAGGGTGGGCTTTCTCCTTTTCTCCCTTTCCCCTTCGGTCGTCTAGGAGGAGATCTCGCTCTTTCTTCAAGCAATTTCTCGAGCATATGCTTGAGGGAGTCAATGGATCTCTGTTGAGAGGCGATTATATCCATCTGGTGCTTCTGCGTCTGTTCTAAACGCCTGGTCGTCTCCTCAGGAGTGTCTGCCATGTAGGCGGAAGCCTCCTTCTCGACGGAAGAGTTTGAAGCTTGCGACCCCACTACAGCAGAGTGAGAATCACCCGTTCTAATGCCGCGGGCTAAGGCATTATAGTCAATTGGGGGAATGGCCCCCGTCCGGGTGCGAGTGTGTTGATACACTCCTTCCGGTACAGAGTCAGACTCGGAGTCATCTGGGCTGACTGCAATTTGTTTCCCCTTACTCCTGCTAGTCATGTTTGCAGTAAGCTCCGGGTATTCAACATCTGAGAAGGTTCTCCTCCTGTGGGAGCGTCTTCTCTTGGCTGATGGGGGAATCAGGGTCAGCTGTCTAATTAAAGACGGCTGGTGCACGCCTGACTCGCAATGGCATCCAGAGAGCATCTGGATGAGCTGTTGACAGCAGCATGGAGAAGTGGTCTGATTGGCACTCCTCTTCCTTGTCAAATACTCCCTCAAATCTGTGGGAGGGGGATTAAAGAAACTGGTCTCGCAACGTCGACGACGGGAGACAGTCATGTGCTGTTCAGCCTGGACACAGGTTTCAGAAACGCGGCTGTTGCGTCGCGGCTGCGTCACGCGCGTCTGGCGTCTCTGTTGATATGAGACGCGACTTTCGCGTTGCTGTCTGCTGCGTTGGAGCAGAGAGACTTGGGAGAGAGTGGGCTGCTGGGCCCCACGCCTATGGGCGCGTGCTTCCTGCGTTTGACGAGACGCAGAAGCTTCGCTTTGGCGTTTGACAAGTTGGTCTTTAGAGGGCTCAACTTGGGGAGTCTCGCGTTTGGGTCGCCAAACACGGACCTCTCGCACTGGACGAGGTGCGGGCAAGGCATCGGATCGTACGCTGCGTTCAACCCCAGTCAGAAAACCAACGGTTCCGACCGAGTGTTGACGCGCGCGTCTTCTCTGTCGACGCTCGGCATTCCGATTGCGTCGTGGAGGAAGAGAGAAGCCAACAACTTCCTGGTTTGTAGAACCAGGGGTGTTTGCCATGCGGGTCTCCTGAGAGACGCTGACGCGGGCGTTCTGTGCGACACGGTCGATCGCACCAGTAGATGTGCCGGGGACCACGCGGGCCTTCAGAGAGGAGTTGGCGCGTGTGTTCTGCGCGGCGCGGTTGATCGTAGCAGAGGAGTCTGAGGTTACGCGGGCCTTCTGGGAGGCGTCGGCGCGTGAACCAAACTTGGCACAGTGGGCAGCAGGAGCGCCCGACAGAGCCTCAGATTGGGCTTCAGGGGGCTGTCCACTTGAGACCCTGCGGCAGACGCGGGTCTTTGGGCTCTTGGAGCCAGAAGAGAGGAACTCTTGATACTTCGCCTGGTCGAACTCGACGACGAGGGATTCGACCATTTTCCCCTTACGGAGAACGTCATCTTGCACCACGGTGCGCTCGTCAGTAACGAAGGTAGTCTCCCCAGCGGAGTCGCCATCTCTTGTAGGGGCCGGAAAAGTTTGGTGGTCGGAGAAAGTGGTTTTAGCTGTAAAAAGATTTCCTCAATTCAAGCGAAACGATTACAACCAAAAGAACTACTCTTCCCTCTTTTCCAGTTACAAGGGAGGGAGGATGTCTGAATCTTCCCTTTGTTTAAAGCTGGGTTCTTCGTGTGGCGATGGAGAGTGAATCTTGTTCTCCGTTGACCAGATGACCGTCCTGGACCGTCGGGGGTCTTCTCTTCGGTCGGTAGAAAGAGTAACTCAGCTCCGTCTACCAAAACTCTCAAAGAGGAGGTAGGCGAAGAGCGGTTAGTACTCAGTAAGCTCGCTGAAGAGTCGTGCTTCTCTCTTGATGATCCTCCTGCCTGGATTCGATCGATTTTTATGATGCCCTATCTCAAAGCTCTCTCTCTTCAAAACTCCGATCTTCTGCCAAGCTCGATCCTCTCAAGCCTCTATCCCTGTGTGTCTCTCAAAAACTCCGATCCTCTCTTCATAGCAAACAAGGCTATTTATAGGGATCTCAGGGGGTGAAGGTGCCTCCTGAAAACGCTCCCGAATGAGGGGCCACTACCCGCTACATGCGCGGTGACTGGCCCCGCAATCAGGGCAGTTGCAACTGAGACGCGGGCGTTGGGCCAAACGCGCCTTGAAGTTTGAGACGCGGGCGTTGAGCCAAACGCGCCCTAAAGTTGAGACGCGGGCGTCGAGCCAACGCGCCTTAATGCTGAGACGCGGGCTTCGGGCCGACGCGTCTTGATGCTGAGACGCGGGCTTCGGGCCGACACGTCTGAACGTTGTGACGCGGGTATAGAGCCAACGCGTCTTAATGCTGAGACGCGAGCATCGATTTCTCGCGTCTAGAGCTTGAGACTCTGCTTCCTTAATGGCTGGTCTGTTAGTCATTTTTAGACAGCCTACAACTGTTAGATGATTGCATTTTGCATATGATATAATTGGTCAGTTTGGAGTATGCTCCTAAGGAAACCTAGTAATGCTTTCATTTTGATATAATGTTTACTTTCAGTAAATCGTATTAGCATGAGAATTGCATCTTAACTGCCATAAAACTTCTCTTGATCTGCCTTATGCTATTTTGCTTCTGAAACTGCTAATGGACCAACTACTGTTCTATTTGTGATTGGTCTTTTGGGACAATTTATAATAAGATTAACATATGCAAGTTTTATGCTTTATGTAGTTGGCATGGAGAATATAAAAATATGATCATGTGCAGTTTCACCACTATGTCTTCTCAAGAATATGTGAGTAGCACAGCCTAAAAAACATGAAGAATTTCAGCAAAAAAAGAAAGGAAAAAAAATGAGAAATATCTTTTTTGCACTTGATGAAATAAATGAAAGCCACATTATTATTATTTTTAATAATGGAATAAAAACTCTAGTGAACTACATATTTAAATATTATGTATATAGTTATAATATATGAATATATTATATAATTAGGTTAATAAAATTGCAAGTGTATAAGAAAGATGGGCAGAGTAAACATTAATAAGACATCCACAGCCTTCCCTATGCAGTAGATCCTTTGTATCATAATTAAATGCACATGATTAGAAAAATGAAACTTCAAGAGAGAATAAATACATGATAAATTGCATCAAATCCATATGCATGTAAGTCGTTTTAGCATAGCTCTTGAATGAGTTATATCTAGTTGGAAATAGCTCCAATCCTAGAACGTGTCCAGAGACTAAAGAATTCACCCATCCACAAGAAATAAAAACTGAGGTATGAGATAGGATACAACGATCCGGCAACATGATATCCCAAAGTTATCCAAAAAAAAAAAATTTAAGATGTCACAGAATGCAGTGTTAAGTAATTACAGTAAATAATAGATGTCTACAATCTGATATGCGTGTTTGATCTTTTGGATCATTTACATTTCTGGGAGAAACTCAATATAAACTTTTTAACTTATCGAATACCAAGAAGTATTTACAACTAGGACTTCTAGTTAGATTTAACTATACTTTTCAACTCATGGATGAGTGATCATCTGAACTAATTCAAAGTTAATTCAATTACCCCTCCGTCATTAAACAGACACAATGGTCAGACCAAAACATAAAAAACTCAAATATTGATCAATATGAAATTTTGCTATGGGTTTGAATAGTATCACTACAAAATGAAAGCAACTTATAAATTTGAGCAATGATCATACTTGAGTCACTTGAGGAGGAAAGCCTTTCTCGTTGTTCTCTCTATGTATAAAACCAAAACTTGTACAATCAAGTGAGGGCAGCTGTGGATCTTTATTCACCTCAAATGTCTATCAGTCATTAATAGAAACTTCTATTGTTTTTTTTTAGATTTCCCAGCTGATTAAAGCAAAAATCTCTGAATTAATTTAGAGTTTTAATTTTTATAGTTTACACTGCTTAATAGAAGTTTTAAGTTGAAATATAATTTTCAACAACAAACAGATTAACGAGACATGGAGGGTAAGGTGACTGCCAACCTCGAATGCGAGTCAATGAATTTGGCCTCCCTCAACTAATTTGTAAGAATAAACAATTTTTTACAAGAGTTCAATTAATTTGCATGGATAGAAAATAGATTAAATGAAAAGAGACACTCTATATAATTTTGATCCTTTAGAATGTTGAAAATTTTATACTATTTTCTAAAACATGCAATATCTTTACAAATTAAATTAAGATAATACAACAAATTATTATAACATGTAAAAACAATTATATTAAAATAAAACAAAAGAATCTGACATGGGAAATGGAATCGCGATGTCGTTGCCCTAAAGGTTCAAAAGCCCGTCTCCTTATTCAGACGTTGAATCGACCTTATCCCCTAGCGGTAAAAGATCCTCCGAATTCACCAGCACTCAACGCAGGACGGTGGGCAGACCCTCTGCTCAAATGAAGAAGTTGCGCAGAAAAAATAAAGATGAAAATTCTTTTTAATATTGAAGTCATTCTCACCGAGAGTAGTCTTCAGGTTTTGTTTTAAGATGAGAAAAGAGAAAATGAGTTGTGTGTTTTACTATTGGAGTGAGGGGTCTATTTATAACCTTAAAATCCAAGTTGTTATAACAACTCCAACAGAAAATCCAAACAGTTGAGATATTTTCTCAACCGATTTAGATTGTAAGACTTGATCAAAGTTGACTTAGTAAAACAAAATCTGAAATGAAAGCTTTTCCTTTTATTTTAATTCAAAAAATCCAACAAGAGAAACTTTACAATGAAAAAAACCAGTAATGTATTACAAATATTTGATTACAGTGATCTGATTTGAATTTAGCCTGGATATGGGATTCAATATTTAATACTGATACCTAATCTACCCAATTTTTTTATTCCTATTTGGCTAAAATTTTGGAGCTCACACGACACTTGGATCAAATCATATTTAATGATCTATTCATCAGTAATATGTGACACTAATATCTTTTGTTCATTAAACATTGAGATTAGTTGCAAGTGAAGATTAAATAACTCATTATTATGTGTACACAAGGCTTGCACTCTCTGCATTAAAATTCTTGAATATGGCAAGATTGTATGTCACTATCATATGATGTATGTATTGATATCAAAGGAACATAATGTCATTGCTTAGCTTAGGTAGCCAAAGAGTTAGATTCAATAGACCAACAGTACCAACTATCTCCCAAATCCTTCCAAACTCAATTCTTTACTAACCTTTTTTCCCCAAATTTTTTCTTGTTATCACTTTCTGCAGAGATTGACCTCCAAGCAAATATTCTCAACAACTCTTCGTAGAGTGTCCCAGTGGGGTGAGCTGGGCTCAGGTTTGGTTGACCGTGCAGCACGCAATCCGTCGAATCTTGCTAAACCAACTTATTTGGATGTGAAAAATTGTAAATATAAAAAGTGTTTAGATGCATGACATATTTCGCTGAATATGACTACAACACTGTCTGCGTGTCTAAGAAAATACAAATGCAAAAAAAATGAAGAGTTGCATTACTGGCACGACTGGCTGCTAGACTGTGCAGCACATAGTCTACTGACTCTAACTAAAACAACAATACGTATTTAAATGAATTCAAATGCAAAAGGTGTTTAGATACATGACGTGACATCGACAGTCAGACCGTATAGTATGCGTGCACTTAGATCTTACTAGGGGCCGTTTGTTTCGCGTAAAACTCCGTAATTCGTAAATGACTTATTGCCCAGTTACAACTATGGCGTTTGTTTGGACCATAATTCGTAAAAGACTTACGTAGCTCAACTAACACTAACTTGCAACCCAGTTACTACTCACTTACAGCCCAGTTACAGTTAATTTTGTGGTCATACAAATTTGTATTATTTTTTTATATTAATATTAAAAAATTTTAATATTTAACTTTTTTAATATTTATTTGCAGTTTTAAAACTTTTAAAATCACCAAATAGTTAATTTTGTGGTCAATTTTTTCACTTACGACTTATACATTACGACAACCAAACACCATAAAGTACAATACACCTTCCCACTTTACAATTTTATATTACCAACCAAACACCGTAAAACTTGCATACATGTAACTCATTTACAATTGTAAAAGACTTTACCAATTACAACTACGAATTACGGCCAGTTACGACAACCAAACAGACCCAAAGTAGTTTTTGTGTGTTTCAAAAATACAAATGCAGAAAGTGTTTAGATCCACGATGTGAAATGATTACCGTCGAGTTCAGTGGACCGTGTGCTGCATGGTCCACCAAATCTGAGCTAAGATTAAGCACATTCATTTCTCCAAAAATAAGAAAAAGATTATTTAAGCTTCATCTAATTTCATGGTTAAGCCCCATGTTGGTAACCCAATCAGTTGAGGTGTGGATGGGTTTGGTTGGAATTTGGGCCCACGGACTGAGTCAACAACCACGGGTGTGGGAGTTATATTTAACTAGCCTTCTCTCAACTGTCATCCTCCCACCAAACCTAAACCTAAAACCAATTTATACTTAATTAATTAATTAACTCCAAATGATCATTTTCCTCATTCTTCGTGATCTCTTAAAAGTCTTGTTGGGGTTAATGAAAGCTTTAAGGGAGAAAGAGAGAGGTTATCTGTTGGAAGCATTACAAAGTCTTTTGTGTGTGTGTGTGTGAGAGAGGGAGGGAGAGGGGGGGAGAGAGAGAGAGAGAGAGAGAGAGAGAGAGAGATCAATTTTGCTTGTCAACTTTGTTGGCAGGAGAGTGAGCATTTCAAAGTCTTTCGGAGACAGAAAGTGCGTGAGAGAGAGAGAGAGAGAGAGAGAGAGAGAGGTCAGCCATTAACATTTAGAGAGAGAGAGAGAGAGGGGTCAGCCATTAAAATTTTGGGGCATCTCATATGGAGAGAGGTCAGCCATTAAAATTTAGAGAGAGAGAGAGAGAGAGAGAGAGAGAGAGAGAGAGAGAGAGAGAGAGGTCAGCCATTAAAATTTTGGGTCATCTCATATGGAGAGAGGGCAGCCATTTAAAATTTAGGACATCTCATATGGTTTGCCCATGCTCCATACTTGAATACTAGAGCATCACATATCACTGAACGAATGTTGATAAGTCAGACAAGAACAAAGTATTGAACAAAAGTAAAAATAAAAATAAATAAAATTTGGGTTGTTCTTTTTTTTTTTTTTTTTTTTGCATTAATACAAATTTTAAATAAAGAAGAAAGCCAATTGAGCACTGCTTAAGTGGCATTACACCTTTTTTTTTTAATAAGATGTTGTGAATTCGAATCTTCCCATTCAAATAGCGAGGAGTGATTTTTTCAAACTACATTTGAAAGGTGCATGGAGAGGTGTATTACACAACAATTCGACTCTGAGGCGCACGAAGATTACTAAGCTCGACTAGCGGTTCATGGAGACTCATTCACAGCGTACAAAAAGCTACAAATGAAAGATACTAGCAATTTCGTAAAGACTATTATTGTAAGTTATGGGCGTGCACCAAATATTTCATTTTCCCTCGCAAGAGTTTCTCTTCTCTGCTGTGCCAGTTAGGATTTTTCCCAACTTAGGGCTATGGTCAAGCCTACATGCCTTTCTATCTAAATATATTAAAAAAAAAAAAAATTAAAGAACAAGGTAATGGAATTCCCATCCTCATCTTTAAAAATAAAATTTTGTTTTATGATGCGAAAAATATTTTCTTGCTCGAACTTTATTGTAGTCAATAAATAAATAATGCTACAACAAAGATAGTTTCTCTTTCTTTCTCTTTTTCCGTTTTTATCTTTGTATGGCAATCGACCTAAATTGAGAAAGCTCACAATTCCTTTTTTTTAGGAACTAAGCTGGATGATGCATCGAGTTGGAGGTTAGATGGCATCTATATATGTCGATAAAGATGATTAAAAAATGACCTTAAAAATGGAAAATGAGCTTTTATTGACCCTCCGCATATTTATCCACCCAATTTTTTTTTTTTTTTTCAATTTCGCTGTGAATATCAAGATATTGTTTTCTTTTAATAAGATATAATTTTGTGCTTACGTTTTCTAGGGAAGAATTTTGCAAATAAGGAAGACATAATTGCTTGTCCTCTTCCTTGTGGCCATGTGATCATTTCTCCTCCTTTTCAAAAGAGAGAGTTTTCTCCTGAAAAAAAGGTAAAGATAAAATAATATTTATTTCTTGTATAAATTCTTCAAAAATTAGAATTAAAATTTAGAATAACGCAAGTTATTCAGCCCATCAGGCTAATTACGGGGCTGTCTGGTTAGAGGTGAAAGTGAGGAAGTGCGTGGATGGCCTCATTTCTCACTTCTGCTGTGTTTTCAAACACTGAAAAAGTAAAATAGGAAAACTCTTTTTTTTTCCCCTTTTATACAACCATTTTCCTACTTATAGGTGCTACAGTTAATTTTATGATCATTTAAATCTCATTTGCAATAAGTTGTGCTCATGTAAATTTCAATTGCATTTTAATTACATCCCAATTTTTCATAATTAATATTTATTTTAATATTAATTTGCGATCAACTTTGTGGCCAACTTTTCCACTTTCACTTCCACTTACCATCCAAACATCGAAAAAGACATTATATTTTTTCAAATACACTTTCTAACTACCATTCAAATACCGAAAAAGAAACACAAATTCTCATTTTTTAAAAGAAAAAAAAATCCTACTTTCACTTCAAATTACTTCCGTGCATCCAAACAGCCATGAAGCCCAACTAAAGCCCAAAAAAAATCAAGCAAGAAAATTTGAGCCCAGTCTAATTAAATACTAAAAAAACAATACTCAGGCCCAAACTGAATCAGTTGGACCTGTGCTCGGCCTAATTCCAGCCCAATTTGGTAACCATCAGCCTTTTCAATTTTGGGCTCCTACTATAAAATTGGCTGGCTAATTTAGCTTTGGGCCCGTGAAAATTCCGCGAGGTCCACCGCCTCAATCTCTCTATAAATGACCCCTCGATGCCCCCAATATTTTGAATTCACAGCATCCTGGCGCCCGCTCCCCCCATAATCCCGAACACTAATCTCCCAAAAATTCCCCGATCTCTTCAATTTCTCCAAGAATTATCGCCTCTCGTCTCGGAGGGGGATCAAAAAAGCAAGGGAGTTCGATTAGGCCAGTGGAGATCTGAGAAACCCTAGATCCTGGGGCTGTGGCGACGCAGCGGGAAGATCTTATCCGGTTTGTTTGATTCTTTCCTTTTTTTCGTTATGTTTTTTGTTCAATTTGGGTAGAATAAGATTGATTGGAGGAAAAAAAATGTGAGGATTTTTGGAATTAATATCTATTTCCTGCTTCATGTGAAAATTTGCTGATGCTCAAGTTGTAGGTTAGGGTAACATCTATTTTCGTGCTTCATATGAAAAATTTGGTGATGCTCAGCCTGCAGGTTAGGGTTTCTTGAATCTGCGAATTTTATGTCTATCTTTTTTCTCCCAAGCATGTTTGCTGTTGGAATCTGCGATCACAGCTGGTCGATCTTTCTCTTTTTTGGCGAAGGACAACCTATGGTCAACTATTATCATTTCAAAATAGCTTGAACGTTTTAGAACTTAAGAAAAAGGGGCGCGCGTGTGTGTTGGGTTTTTCTTATGAAAAGTCCAAACAATGTGAGACCAAGGATGAGATGAACACCGTACAGAATGTAGAATCCATTGCAGAGACTGTTTAATTCAGAAGAGGCAACCTGTTGATTGAAAATGCATGAGTTATTTTCTAACCAAATGGACCATATGACAGCCATAGCCATCCGGTCCATTCCTCATGCCTTGTCAAGGGATTATTCTATTAAGCCAAATCTACCACATTGCATTGTTTGTTATTGGCCAATAGTTCAAACTGAAATGCTGCTAGAAGAGAGCCCATACGGCAAGAGAGGAAGAGATGCAGTTGAACTTTGGGCATATGTTTCTTCATTGAAGATAATCTGCAGCACGGAACTTGCCTAATAGAATGAGCCAAATCAGAATGCTAACTTTCAGGGATGCATAGGCTAACCAGAAAACCTTAGAAGTATGATTAGGGTTGCCACCGGTTGGAGACAAACCTAAAGGGAGTTGGTGGCGAAGGAAGTTGAAAAATGTAGTCAACAAATGAAGGGAGTCTTGTTGGCCTGTCCAACCACGAGTTTGAAGGAACACGAAGAGTTACTCAAAATTCTAAATGGTATCGCGATGAAAGATCAAAGGTGCCTAAATACTAGAGTCCAATTAAAGTTCTATGCAATTGGGTAGATTAAGAATTTGTAGCCACCCATAGAAGTAGGGGAAATGTTGGGAAAGTGGTTGCTCACTAATCCGTAGGTTTGTCCAGAACCGCGCTACCTCCCCATTACCCACTTATACTTGAAACCCGGTCTGATTGCCTCACCAGAGTGAAGAACTAACCACCAAGAAGGAGTTGAAATCATGAAGATTCGGTTGAATTCTCATGGATGCAAGTTTTAATAATAAATTTGTTGAACAAGGGGACTCAATGAGAGTTATGATTAAACAAAAACTTCCACCATCACTTTGCAAGTAAAAATAAGTGAAAATATCACAGATTGAGTACTCGTACTCACCAAATTTCTTCAGAGTGCACTCAAGCTTCGATGACAAGACAATGTCCTCCCATATCTCTTTGCGACTTTTTCAAAAGAAAGCATCAGCAAGTTGGTCAGTGTGATCAATCACCCATTGTGATATGAAGGACATGTCACACGTGGATATGCTTCTAATGATGGAGTTGATGGGTTAGATGACCATCTTGAGATAAGCGATTCCAAGAATCAAGCTTTCGCTCCACAAGGGCAAGCAAAGCTTGTCGATCTAATCAATTTAGGGAGGTAAATTTAATGGGTTTAGCCAAAGCCCTAATTTTAGGACAAAAACAAGAAGAAGAATAGAGATAGGAGAAAGATACCTGCAAGGGAGGATGAAGGAAGAAATCTAGCCTGAATCAAGCAAGCATTTGTTGCATGTTTCCTGGCGAGATGCTTTTTCAGTTGCAGATTTGGTTGCTATCACCTCTGCATATTTCTCGACTTACGATTAGGATAAGAAGAATGTATGAGATGCAGAAATATACTTAAATGAGTTTTGGGTTTAAACTTGAAAATCGAAATCCAAAGATCAACTAAAAGGATAAGTTAATTAGTTCCTGGTTTTGGGTTCTAACTGAATCCATTTGACTTTTTTTAAGTGGGTTTGGAAACAAACCCAACCCAGTGAACTTATTAACTTCAGGCTCATAAACTTTAAGCTGATAACTTTGCATATAACCTCTTATGGCTCATTCAAGGTTGCAATCATAGTTGTAAAACTACCAAGAATCAGATTCTATGTTTAGGTTAATATATGTTGTGTACTGGTTTGAATGATACGGATAACTTCCTTGCTGGTCTGCCTTTTGTCATTGTTGGTTTGCTCTGAATATTGGATCAAGGGTTGATTGATTGACCACTTAATCATCTGAAGGAAAAGCTTGCCCTCAAGCTGATGGATAGCCAACAGAGAGGCGAGCTTGCAAAGTAAATATGCCCAAGTTCAAGAACCATCACACTTTAGCTATAGTGCCTTGTGAATGAGAGATTGAGGAGTTTGGGACCTGAATTGGATCTTTAGAAGGCCAATTCACACAAGAATGACCTTGGATCATCACGACTAGTATGGTAACTAAACTAGAATGTATACTATTTCAAAAGAGCCTAACAACCACAATAGGGGCGAACTAAGCTACTGGAGAAGATAAAACAAACTTGTAAGGATGCACTTATAATTGGAAGGGGGATCACAACATGTTGGTTATTGTGTTCAATTTCATTTTGTTCTTTGTTATTATTGAGATGCTTGGTGATAAGTTAATGGTTGTGTGAAACCATCTTAGGCGTGAAATGCCTCAACTTCAAGGTGTGAACCTCTCTTTATCACTCTCATCCTATTTTGTTTGTTTGTTTCCTAAATCTGGGAAGCCTAACCCTAGTCCATCAGCACCTTGCAACCCAAGAGAGCTTTTTGTCTGGCTGACCCTTTTACAACCCAAATAATCCATGTTGATAACCGGCAATACATATTAGGGAGAAATTGGGTCAGGTCGTTAGTTTCGGGTTAACCAAATTATAATTGTACCACACCCAACTCATCTAATAAACAGGTTTACCTCTTTATGTCCACACCCAATCCGTTTGATTATGATTACTTTCAAATTGGCCAAATAATGCAGCCCATTTTACAACTATACAAATTCCAATGAACATTCCCCTTCAATCGCTATCAATAGCTTTATTATATTGTAATTTCCTGAAAAGAAAAAACCCTAATGTTGTAATTAATCTAAAAACACATTAACTGAAGAAAGAATCTTTAACATCATAATTTCATTAAAAAACACATGAAAAGAATCTATAACATATTAATTCATAAACCAACATTAAATTTTCATCGAAAAACAATATGAAAAAAAAAAATTCTGTAATGCAAGTGTATTACAACATAAACACCTAATATCATTCATAATCACAACAGATGATAATTCAGTCACCATGGATTCACAACTAAAATAAATCACAAGTATTTGTGTAATACAACACACCACTATAAGTTCAAACTTAAACTTCATTAACACCGCCATAAGACCATCAAACACCATCAACAACACCATAAGATTGTACTAACACCAGTTTATGTTTAAATGACATCCACAACCCTCATGAATTACATGTTGCAAAATTAGTTTTAAATATGTGATTCTGTAGAATATCGGTGCCCAATTAGAAAAGAAGTTTCATTTTATGCCTCATGTCAAATACCAAAAGTAGTCCCATGTATAGAAGATAATCGTTCACCTCATGTGATGTCTGAACTCAATGCTATAGGCCCAAGGTATCCATCACATTAGTTTTAAAGCAATATAGTTTCCATTACCGTTTTAATTAGGGCAGGTGTCATGGATAATTCGCAATTCAGCTTTGTTAGAGTATGAAGACATTAGAGCAATCCACTCCTACCTTTGTTAAGAGTTGAAACACATCTTAAGGATCCTCTCAAAGGCCTTTGTCTTGAGCACGTAGAAGAAATAGGAATTACACTAGAAAAGGGTTAGAACCAATATCGGAAAGAGTTAATGTGACTTCCCATTTGTGGGCTGCCATCCATGCATTTTGGTTATATGTCTCCATGCACATTTCATCACGTGATGATTGGAAATTACAAAAATCTAGTGCTCGATTTTTGTTTCAAAGCCGCCTTCTCACTACAGTGTTGCAATTTGCGAAAGAATTTATAATTTGTTAATTGATTGGGAAATTGAAGATGAACAATTTTCTTTTCACATAGGACAATGCTTTAGCTAATGATCTATTTGTTGGTTTGTTAAAAACTAAACTTTACATGAAATAAGCACCCCGTGAAAACAGAACTCTTGTTCGAGTTGTTTTGTTCTCACTTTTTAAATTTAATTGTGCAAGATGGATTAATAAACATTGATGTTTGTATTGAAAAAATTCAAAAAAAATATAAAGTGCATACACGGTTCTCAAATTAGAAAGCGGAAGTTTCTTGAAAGTGCAACTTATGTTTCTTGGATGCGATGAAGGATTTTAGGCGATAAGTTCCAGCAAGATGGAACTCTATGTTTTTAGTGGTTGAGAGTGTTCTATACTTTGTGCTTTCCTTCGTATGCAACTAATGATTCAAATTAGAGAAGAATTTTGCTTTTTAGAGGAGGAATGGGATAAGTGATTGAGTCTAACCTGTGCAAAAAAAAAGGAGAAGTTTAGATTGAGAATTTTGCCTTTTAGAAGAGGAATGAGATAAGTGATCGAGTCTAACCTGTGCAAAAAAAAGAGAAGTTTAGATTGAAGATTAACAAGTGCAAGGTTACTCAATTCTACCACTATATCAAGTGGCTATGCGGGTCGTGATCTATAAGGAGGGACTGCGATGGAAGCGTGTGGGTAAGTCTTTCTTTTAAATTACTAAAACTGGTTAAAAGTCTTCTTTGTTTTGAAAAAGTAAATAAAAGAGAATACTAAGTTAAGTTATAAAGAAAATGGATGATAGAAGAATAAGACGGTGTTGATATTTTGATTGAAAGGAGAAATAAGTTAAATAAGAAAGAAAAGAATAAAGGAAAAGAAAAACGTTAAATTTGAAGTCATTTAATAAACAAGAAAGGAAAGAAGGAGTAACGTACCTTGAGAACAATTAAAGTAAAGTAAGCGATAGAATTATCGTAGATGCAACGATCGATTAAGTTGAGCAACAATAAAAAAAAGTTTGAATCACATTGATTTTCACTCTCAATACAACTCTCTTTAAAGAAGATTATATTTAGTGTCACTCTAAATACAATACTCTCTCTTTTTGTTCGTGAGACTCTCTAATCTAAGCTATAAAGAAATTAAAATTACATGTAAAAAGAAAAAGAAAATCTAAACTAAAGCAACAACGTAATCCCAACTCTCTGCTGGAGTGGTGTCCCTTTGCCTTCAGAAATGCAGGTATTCATAGTCAAAACTGGATAAGAGAGAGCGTACGAAGATAGGGACAAATCTCTTGCCCTACAAAAAAGATCGTCTGATAAGATTGGAGATAAATTTTTGTTTTATCTTTTAATCTTCAGTTAGATTGTATTTTATCTCTCTGAATCTATTGAATACACATCCTAGTCTTTTGGATATCCCTTTGTATATTGATAGCGTTGCTTTTGGACTTCTGGATTTGCCACTATCTACTTGATTTTTTCAAGCTAACTAAATTGATTCTTCTATATTCTGATTTTACTTATATTTATTTGGTTTTATCTTCAGTTAACCAAATAAATTCAATTAAATCAGAATTTAATTGGCTTTTATTTGGTCTTATTTTCTCTCCCTTTATTAAGACAAACTTGTAAAATAAGATATTAAGAAAAGGAATTAACATGATTTATTATAGGATAAATGTGAGAATGTAACAAAAATAATACAAAATACGTGTACGATTACACCCTCATACCCATCTTTTGCTAGTCTTCGAGCAAAACAAAGAAAAATAGAGATAACCTAATCTAACACACTTTCGTATGAATCACTGTTGCACTTAGCATGTCCAACAAGCCGTTAACCTCTTGGTTACCCCTAAAGAACGAGTTTTATCTCGTGAGAGTTTTTAATGGATTACACCCACAAAATTCATAAAGAAAGAGAAATAAGTGTTAGTATTTTGAAAACACATTTTAAAAAGACGAGAAAATATTTGAAGTATTATTATAAAAATTCAAGCAATCTATAAGTTTTAGGAAAACTAAACTTTTCGTTCCTAAAATTAGTTTCTATTCAAAAACTTGTTGTCAATCAAGGTAAGGAGTCAAACTGTTTTTCTCATTTAGTTTATTATTTTACCCTAAGTCATATGCACCTTTGTGATCGTGAAATTTTGATTCAGGATTCTTCAACTCTAACTCTTATGTCTTATTTTTCACATCTTGGCGGTAATACCCTTTAGTTCTATTAGGCTTTCTAATTCACCGATGTAACGAATCTTTAAGTCGGTGACTCCCCAAACCAGACGTTTTAAGGCATCGGGTGAGAAAATACCCTAAAGATTTAAGGACTCAAGCAACAATGTCACAAAATTAAGAGTTTTTATTTATAATATAGGCCTCTTTTATGGGTGATTACTTATGCTTTATGAGGCACAACTACCCAGCTTAATCAGAGGGTTTTTTAATATATATATATTTCTTTTTTCTTTTTTTATAAGGCATAAGAATCTTTATTTTTGAACTCTAAGTGTGTCAGTATATAAAGTACGCATATATTATCAAGGTAAAAATCAAGACTAAATTACTTTTCTAATTTTTCTTCTTGACATTAGAAATCAAACAAATAATCTTATTTTGATCAAATATACGAAATCCTAATTATGATTCTCTTATTCCTTAACATTAACTTAATTTCTTACAAAAAATTGGTCAAAACATTGTTTCTCTTTTCAAAAAGTTTTTAAAGCAAAACAAAATGTTATATATATTTATATAAATTAAAAGCAAATCTTTGGTATGTTAGAACCCTCCCACACACCTATCTCATGTATTATCCTCAATGTATGAATGAATATATATATGCATGAAAAAGAAGAAAGGGAAGGAAAAAGGTTACCTCAAGGTGGTGTTGGATTGGGTCAAGCATTGCTACCTAATCAAGATAATGTGGTGGTTCATGAAACTCACCTTTTATGACCTCTATTCTATTTACATATTTGCAATCCCCAATATGAATAGGATCATGCAAGATCCTATCATAAAAACAATCACCTTTATATGACCAATCTTGAAATATCATATCGGAGTCATTATGGTATATACCTTGGTCCAACAATAAAGTGTCATTTTGTGGAATGAATGATTTGGGTGTAGAGTGAAAGGAACGAGAACCAATATTGACTCGGGAATATGACTTAAATCAAGTTTAGGTTCAAGAGTCGGTTTTGGTTCAAGAGTTGATTCTAAATCAAAGAATTAAAATTTTTGCTCATCAATGAAATGTGACTTTCTAAAATTGGTGGCTCAATTTCAAAATCAATGGGTACGAGAATCAATGTTGACTCGGGAAGTGGGTCCAAATTGGATAAAAATAAGGAGCCAACATAGATTCAAAATTAGAATTGAATCACAAAGTTGAGGTTCGGGTTCACTTTCATATTCAAGTTCAATTTTCTTGAAATGAAAACTTGTCAATTTGTCCAAGGTTTGGGATTGGTCAAGTTTAATATGTTGTGGTGGAATTGAATCTTAGTCAAAATCTCCAAGACACCATGATTCTTAGTTCCTATCAATATGGTTAGGGGAATCAGGAATGGCCAAAAATTAGGCAGGGAGAGTTTCCTCATTCTATCATTAATTGTATTGACCAAATGACTTATTTGTACTTCTAGCCTATTGATAGACTAGGTACAATCAAGATTTGATTGGATGAAATTATTTGATACTTATTCATGTTTTTATTCTCTTTTTTAAGTTAATAGGTTCTTCTTGTTATGGTGGGACTTGAAAAATAAAGTAGGGATCTTGGATTTGTGAATTTTGTTGGATACTTGAGCCTGTTGAGATTTGGATTTATCGCGTGGACTCAAGAAAGGCTTCAAAACTCTTTTTATTCTATAGGTTGATTTTGATAAGGAGTATATGAAGCTGGATGTTGGTAAGGTGGTTGACCATATAACTCGGGAGAGTTGTATTCCCACTGACTCTGTGAAGAGTGGTGATGATGATTTCCAGTCTTGCTCATAATATTGGGACTGGGGCATATATTGATTCGGATAAGACCAATCTGACATACATAGTTGGTTAAAGTTATGAAATGTCGGGTTAGTAATATTCGAGTCAAAAGAAGTGGTGTGAAGTATGAATCACTGTATGTTTTGGAATAATTGTAATTGTAATTCATATCACAAAGATGTCAAAAGAATAAACAAACAAATAAACAAAAGAAAAGAAAGAAAAACTAGCCTAAGTTAGGGTAGATCTTAGACATACATGACTCCTAACTCCGCGGGAGGTATAGTGCTGCAATCTGACTACAAGTTAATCGACCAGGTCGGGACAAGACCAGTGGGAGGTACTTATGCCTAAGCAACATGCTTAATTATGTCAAACCACTGTTCTTCGAGGTTTTTGCCTCTCAGTCCCTAACCTTTGACACTGATTTGGCTTGAGTCAAACTCTAACAGCTTTCCCCTTAGGTCAGACTCCTATTGAGCTCGAGATGTCCTTAGCACCAACATCTATTCAATTTTAAGTTAGACTAGGTTAGTGAGTGTGGAGATGATTTTTGGGCTAAGGAAGGAGTATTGACTTCCCCACCTTATCTTTTTTATAGGACAAGCCCTTAATCGTTTTAGTGCAAGTGTACAAGCATATAGCAAAAAGTAACACTCAAGGCGATTAAATCATACAAGAATGTTTCCTATGCTACATGCAATGCACGCATACCTTGGCTCAAGCACTCTTCAACAGTAATGTAAATGTAAACGTAATTAGACACATGCCCTAAATGTAAGGTCTAAATCGTTTTTAACATTAATAAGCAACAAGTTACTGTTGAATTTAAAACAGTGCGTAGAGTTAAGTAAAATGAAAAAATAACGCTGCAGAATGCTAACCTTGCAGTGTGGAAGCACTTGCAGGAAAATACTTTTAGTAGTCTTACTAAAAAGTCACGCATACGCGATTTTTTTCGCGTTTCCGAGGCTTAATAGTATTTCCCTGTGCTCTGCTTTCTTGAGCAGAGACACATGGCATCATGTAGTGCACTGCAGTAATTAGTTTCCAAAACTAAGCTCCTGCACACAAAAACAGAGAATAAATTTAACCGTTAAAAATTTAAAAAGAATTACTTAATGTCCCTCCCCGGTAACGGCACCAAAATTTGATCGACTCTAACCTATGCAAAAAAGAGAAGTTTAGATTGAAAATTAACAAGTGCAATGTTGCTCACTTCTACCGTTATGGCAAGTGGCTATGCTGGTCGTGATCCACAAGGAGGGACTGCGATGGAAGCGTGTTGGTAAATCTTTCTTTTAGGTTACTAAAACCGGTTTAAAGTCTTCTTTATTTTGAAAAAAATAAAAGAGAATACTAAGTTAAGTTAGAAAGAAAGTAGAAGATAGAAGAATAAGATGGTGTTGGTGTTTTGATTGAAAAGAGAACTAAGTTAAACAAGAAAGAAAAGACTAAAGGAAAAGAAAAGCGTTAGATTTGAAGTCATTTAATAAACAAGAAGGGAAAGAAGGAATAACATACTTTGAAATAATTAAAGTAAAACAAGCGATAAAAATACTGTAGATGCAATGATCGATTAAGTTGAGTAACAATGAAGAAAAGTGAGAGAATCACATTGACTGTCACCCTCAATGTAACTCTTTAAAGAAGATTACATTTAGTGTCACTCTAAATACTATACTTTCTCTCTTTTTGTTCATGAAACTCTCTAATCTAAGCTATAAAGAAATTAAAATTACATGCAAAAAGAAAAAGAAAATCTAAACTAAAGCAACAACTTAATCCTAACTCTTTGCTGGAGTGGTGCCCTTTTGCCTTCAGAAATGTAGATATTTATACCCAAAACTGGATAAAGGAGAGCGTACGAAGATAAGAGGCAAAATTTCTTCCACAGCATAAAAGATCTTCTTATATGGTTGGTGCTAAAATTTTTTTTTATCCTTTAATTTTCAGTTAGATTGTGTCTTATCTTTCTGAATCTTCTGAATATACATCCCAATCTTTTAGATATCCCTTTATATATTGATAGAGTTGCTTTTAGACTTTTGGATTTGCCTCATCTCCTTGATTTCTTCAAGCTAACCAAATTGATTCTTCTAAATTCTGATTTTAGCTGTATTTATTTGGTTTTATCTTCAGTTAACCAAATAGATCTAATTAAATCAGAATTTAACTGGCTTTTATTTGGTCTTATCTTCTCTCCCTTCATTTAGACAAACCTGTAAAATAAAACATTAAGATAAGGAATTAGCAGGATTTATTACAGGATAAATGTGAGAATGTAATAAAAATAATATAAAATACGTGTACGATCAATAAGGTCAAAAGTTAGAAGATTCTTGGTTCTTTTTTATAAAATGAAAGTTAGACAATAATACCTATGTTTCTAATGTTTTCCTTGGTTAACATACCTAAAAATAGAGATGGTCGACAATGATTCTTTGTGAAAGCAATGGTAGAAGAGATGAAAACAATGTGCACAATACTATGGTGAGTATAATTTAATACTTACGAGTACGAATGTACGATGACATAGAACAAAAGGGAAATGTTCGGGTTTGTGATGGGATTGGGTTGAATAGATCCATGGTTTGTGAAAACTGGGGAAAATAGGAATTAGGGCTCGCAAAGCGAGCAAGAGTTAACTGGGCTTCACACACCCTTTGATTTGGACTTTACACCCAGTGAATCTCTCACTTATTTTATGCTCCACACGTAAAGATTCTACAGAAATACAAATTAAGGTTGCACAAATTTCTTAATGTTTCATCAATCCCTCAAATTTCTATGACAATATTTATAGAAGGAGGTTGATGGGAATCCGATCAGTTCGAGAACATGGAGAACTTATGGGTGCCGGAGGCGCAATTCTTTTCAATTATTAGGCTATTTTCTTTATTACCAGGCTCTCTTTTTCCTAATTTAGTAGTTGCTTTTAGTCCCACATCGGTTAGGATGGGGAAATCTTTTTGTATGGGGCTTATAAAAACCAATTAGACTATTGACCTGGGTAGTTCAGTGAAATCAACACTCTTTTTTGCTTTTCATGTTGATTTGTATTGCTTTTTAAAACTATTGCATGCTGATTTGTGAGAGTGGGTTAGAGATCACCTGGGTGCCAATTCCCGAATTAATCAAAAGTTATTTTTATTTTCATTTTCAAAATTAGTTCTGCATCAAATTGGTATTAGAGCTAAAATCTTGATTTTTTCCTTCTCCACAAAATCTTCTCTTCTACAAAAATTTCCCTTCCACACAAAAAACTATATATCGCCTTTCCCTTACTTTTCTTCTTTAGTTACAAAAAAAGAAAAAAAAGAAAAAAAAAACAAAACAAAACATGTTCATATGCTTTCTGAAGGCCCCCACGTCGCTGCTCACTATTCATCGACTTCTTCATTTCCTCCGACGCCCTTGACGCTGACCCCAGTTCCCACCAACACCTCCGCCCTCGCTGAGCAACTGTGATGCCCCATAGCCTGTAGATCCCTTCTCCTCCTTCCGTTGTCAAGTTCACCCATTATCACAACTTGATCAGGAGCCCATCGACACCATCTTCGACAACCTCTACGTCCCACCACAAGTTTTCGCCACCACAGCATCGCCGCCACCATTGCTACTGCGCCGCCGCCTCTACAACCTCGTCAAACACCTTGACATCGCAGCTCTAGATTCAAATCGTCCCCGCCATTACCTTCGCGCCCGCCAAGTCTCACAACAACTTCAATTTGTCCTGATCTCAGCCACGCCACCGTAGAAAGACCCGACCTGATCGACTTCACGAATTTGTGCCTCCACAAAAACCCTAGGCTGTTGGTTTTCAAGCCGGGTCTGACCCGATAAAGATTCGACTGCTTCACTTGGATTCAGAGTTCGAAATATCGGCCGAGTCGGATACGACTCGGCCGAGTCGTATCCGACTCGGCCCCCTCCGATACGACTCGGAGGCCCGAGTCGACCGAAGATCGCCGAGTTAACCGAGTCGGGTCCGAGTCGGACCCGATCCGGGTCGACTCGGCGCCCGTGACAAATCGCGTTTAAAGGCGCTGAGGGAGAGAGATCAGATCTGATCTCTCTCTCTCACGCTCGCCGTCCCCCCGTGTCGCCCTCGCCGTCCCCCCCGCGTCGCCGTCGTCGTCGCCGTCGCCCAGGTAATTCTCCCTCTCTCCCTCTCCCTCTCAGTCTCTCTCTCCCCCCTCTCCTCTCTCTCTGTGCCTCTCTCTCTTTCTCCGTCTCTCTCTCCCGCAGGCTGCAGCGGCTCTCTCTCCCCCGTCTCTTTCTCTCTCCCCTCCTCTGTCTCTCTCTGTCTCTCTCTCCCCCCGTCTCTCTGTCTCTCTCTCCCCATCGGACTCTCTCCCTCTCCCTCTCAGTCTCTCTCTCCCGTCTCTCTATGTCTCTCTCTTTGTCGGACTCTCTCCCTCTCCCTCTCAGTCTCTCTCTCCTCCTCTCCCTCTCTGTCTCTCTCTCTCTCTGTCTCTCTCTCCTCCTGTGTTTCCCTCTCTCTCTGTGTCCCTCTCTCTCTGTCTCTCTCTCTCTCCTCTGTGTTTCCCTCTCTATCCTCTGTCTCCGTCTCTCTCCCTCAGTTTAATTAATTTGCGTTTAATGTAATTTAATTTAGTTTAGTTTAGGTAAAGTTAATTTAAGTCAATTTAATGTAATAAAATTTTATAATTATAATTAAGTTAGGTAATTTAATAATTTTATTGAAGTTAGGTAATTAAGTTAGTGTAGGTTAATCTAGTATAAACTAGTTTAGTTTAATTTAATGTAGTTTCATTTAATTGAGTTTAATTTAATTTAAATTAGTTTAGTTAACTTAATTTAGGTTAATTTAATTTAAAAAAGTTTTGTAATTAAGTTAGATAATTTAATAATTTTATTGAAGTTAGGTAATTAAGTTAGTGTTGCTTAATCTAGTATAAACTAGTTTAGTTTAATTTAATTTAGTTTCATTTAATGAGTTTAATTTAATATTTTTTTTAATTTAGTTAATTTTCGTTTTAATTTAATTTAACAAATAATTTTTTAAAATTTCAGTATGGCTCCAAAGCAACGCGATATTGGATGGGAACATGGTACCCCTGTTGGTGGAAGTAGAAAACTTGTAAAGTGTAATTATTGTGGGAAACAAGTCCATGGTGGTATCACTAGATTGAAGCAGCATATAGCACATGTACCCGGTCAGGTGGAAGGATACTTGCGAGTATCAAAAGAGATATCTCAAATATGAGACGACATCTTTCTGAAGGTAGCAAAGAAAGAACGGCCATAAATCTAAAAAAGACCAACTTATGAGATCTTTAAGTGAGGAAGATTTTTATGATGTGACCGAAGAAGATTTTGATAATGAAATTGAAGAAGTTGGTGGTTTAGAAGGAGTTGAAAGAAGACAATTAAAATAAGCTATGAAAGAAAGTCGTGAAATGACTTGGAGATCGGCAGAAGGAGTTGATATTGGTGGCAGTAGTTCGCAGCCTTCAGGATCAGGGAGTAACCGTGGATTGCGTCGGAGTATGACTATGTGAGAAGCTGAAATTCCAGCTCGTGGTATTGATCCTTACATGTTCCCAACAAAACAGAAATCAATCAAAAGTATGTTCTCAACTGAGAATATGAAAAAGGTTGGGAAATTCGTGGCGAAGTTCTTTCACTACAATGCAATACCATTCAATGCAGCTGATAGTGGTCCTTACTACCAAGCCATGATTAATACTATTGCGGAGGCAGGTCCAGGTGTAAAAGGCCCTACAGGGTACCAGATTGGCAATCTATATTTAGAGAAGGAAATGAAAGAAATTGAAGTATATATTGCTTCAATAAAAACAAATGGCCGCAGTATGGTTGCACGATCATGTGTGATGGATGGAGTTCTCATAATAGAAAGCCTATTGTTAATTTCATGATTTATTGTGATAGAAGCATGATCTACCATACTTCTGTTGATACCACTAATATCTCGAAGACTGCTGAGTATATATTCTCGCTAATAGATAAAATTGTTGATGAAGTTGGTGAAGAAAATATCGTGCAGGTTGTAACAGATAGTGAGGCAAGTTTCTAAGCAGCTGGTCACATGTTGATAGAGAAGAGAAAACATTTGTTTTGGTCTCCTGTGCAGCACATTGCATTGATTTGATGCTTGAAGATATTGGCTCTTTGAAATTAGTCAAGGAGACATTGGATGATGCTAAGATGATCACATCATTCATTTACAATAGCCTCAAAGTGGTGAATTTAATGAAGCTATATACCAAAGATAGAGATTTGTTGAGACCAGGTATAACACGGTTTGCCACCGAGTTTATTTCTATTGAAAGCCTTATTCGCTATGAGTAAGATTTGAAAAGAATGTGCACGACTACCGAATGGCGTGAATTCAACAAGGAAAGGAGTAGAAGAAGTGTGCGAGATAAGATTTCTAATCTCATTCTGACTGACCAGTTTTGGAAGAAGGCAAGAGAGGTCCAAAACATTATGGATCCTCTTGTTAGAGTCTTGAAGATAGTGGATCAGGACAAGAAACCTACACTATCTATTATATATGAAGCTATGGATAGAGTAAAATTGGCTATAAAGGCATCAAATAAGATCTGGAAGAAGTACTGGGATATCATTGATAGAAGATGGGAGGGACAATTGCATAGACACTTGCATGCTGCTGGTAATTCATTTGCCTAGAAATCATATTTGTTGACTAGAAATTGAAATTGTCATATCATAACAATCGTGTGCTTACATTATTGCAGCATATTTTTTCAATCCAGCACTCTAATATTTAAAAAACTTTTCTACACATCCAGAAGTGATATGGATTAAAGGAGGTCATTAAAAGATTGGAGTCAGATTTGAATAAACAAGCAAGAGCTATTAATGAGGTAATGATAATTTATTTATTTCATCGATATAATGTTATGCAAATATTAACACTTGTGATGTGTATTCTTACAGATAAAATTATTTGTGGATGGAGTTGGAGAATTTGGAAGCTCACTAACTAGAAGAGCAGTGCAACAATCTCTTCCAGCTGATTGGTGGATTAATTATGGCGAAGTAGCTCCCAATCTGCAGAAAATTGCCATCAAAGTCTTAAGCAAACATGTTCTTCATCGGGTTGTGAAAGAAATTGGAGCACGTGGTCGCTAATTCATACAAAATTGCGCAATCAGTTGGCAATGAAAAGTTGCATAAACTAGTATTGTGCATTACAATATGCGGTTGCGAGTAAGAAACTTGATATGCAAAAGCGATACTGATGATTATTACAACCCAATTGATCTGAACAATATTTTCAGTGATGATGATATTTTAGATGAGTGGATTCGTGAGGGAGAACAGCCGATGTTACCACCAGATGACTTAGGTTGGTTAGATGAAGGTATTCGTCGTACTGACGAAAGTGACGGTGATGATGGTGATGGCGGTGATGATGACAGCGGTGATGGTGATGGCGGTGATGGTGGCGGCGGTGATGGCGGTGAGGGTGATGGCGGCGGTGATGGTGGTGATGGTGGTAATGGCGAAGAGACTCATGGTGTTGGTGGAAGCCAACGATATGATGCTTTAATATGGGATTCAGAATATTATGCCACACAAGATACAGATCATGGAAGCCAGGCGGGGATTTCACAACAGCGTAGGCATTTTAATCGGTTGGTCGAATTCACTTCTAGCGATGATTATTCGAGTGGACATGATAACTACTCACATGGTCATCATAGTCTTGAAGGCCATTTACAGGGGTTGGGTTTGACATCTGGCCAATTTCTGGCACTGATTATTCTGGCACTGGTGAATACTCTACTAGCAGCACTGAATATCGAGGTTTTGGGTATTATCACCATGGAGCTGATATTGCACAACTCCTACCGCCATATTACTCTGATAGTGGATCCTCTGGCCAATCATCTCAGCCTACAGAATCTCATCCACAAACATATTATTATCCTTATGGAAACTATATGCCTGGTTTCTATACTTATCGCGGGTCAGATGATAATGATGATTTGGAACCTCCTCGTAATTCAATGTGGAAATGACTATATTAGCAGGTACTTATGAATTATTTTGTGCAATTTACTATATTATGCATGTATTTTGATATTTTTCTACCGACGACGCTTGTATTTATGCTTTCACGTTATGTTTTGAGTGTTAGGTGATATGTTTTGAATATGTGATGCATGAATTTTAATGTTTACATTTTTTTATGATTTGTCATGATTTTTTCATAATTTTTTGGCGTTCTATGTAGCGTTTTGCGCGTATCGTCCGATTCCGATCCGAGTCGCCGAGACCGATCTGTCTCGGTGCCGGCCGAGTCGGCGGCCGAGACCGAGACTTTGAACCATGCTTGGATTTGACACGACCACCATCAATCAAACCCGACCCGCCACATCGCATCTGCTAACGTCATTAGTTAAGTTATCGGTTTGCTGACTCAGCGGCTCGCTTGCTGACGTCATCGGCTCGACGAAGACCCATGCCAGCTGACTTGGTGCCAACTCTGCCGAGCTGAGCCGACCAGCCAGAGCTGAGCCAAGCCAGCTGAGCCGACTCAGTTCAGCTGAAGTTGGGACTCGCCCCCTTAGGCGACTCAGCCCAGTTCAAGCCACGGCTCAGCCCCTGAGCCACAACGCAGTACAACGATTTTCAGATCCTGTTTCGACACCATTCGGAGTCCATTTCCAGCCTTGTTCGAGATATTGGATTCATAACTGAGTCCCGGAGTTACTGGGGAGATTTCGCAGTTTTTGTGTAGCAGAATCAGCCTCTATAAGACATTGTTGGAGCCACTATTCGATATCAGTGCTTTTCAAGCGCCGTGGGTACACTCTAACCTAACCTTGTACTATACCTTATTTCTTATTTATCTCTTGTACTGTTGTACATATGCGTGGATTGATAGTTGTAATTGCAATTGTTATTTGCCTTATCTGATGTTTGCTTGCATATCACATTTAGGATCAATTCAATGTATCTTAGGAACCTTTAGGCGACTTTTCGTTTGATTATCTGTTGCACGCATTTAGTCGACACCTAGGGGTATTGTTCATCTGTGTATTTGATTGTCTTGCATTTGTGTTTCATATTGGTGCATGCTACTGCGTTGTTGTAAGAGATGTAACCCTAACCAATTAGATATGGAAGAAAAACTCAATCAATTGAATGAGAAATTCGACCTTTTGTTTAGGGAGGTGTAGTCCATTAAACTTGAGATGTACGACAACCAACATAAGATAGAGAGGTTAGAGAACAACCATAACGAAGAAACAACAGGTGGCCACAGAATCAATAGAGCCGCAATTGTAGGAGGGATGAAAGCATCTACATACCTAGCGATGACGATGATGAAATTGTTCGTAGGATTAAGGTAAATCCTCCTACATTCGATGGTGTTTATGATCCTAAGGTTTTTAGCGATTGGTTGGCTGACGTAGATTACTATTTTGATTGATATAGGATATTCGAGGAACGTATAGTACAACTCACTAGAATGCGATTTATAGGGTCAGCTAGAGCTTACTGGATCTTGGTAGAGAGGTTGTGTGAGGAATAAGATGCTCATAGGGACTTGTGATGAAATATAAGAACAAACTTAAAACAAAATATTTTCCTGACTCGTACATGTACCACCCTTTAGATGAACTGCATCCATGTCGGTCCAAACTTACATAACTGCATTTGATGATCTAACTTTGCACTGTGAGTTACAAAAATACCCCCATCAAATCACATCTATGCTTCATTTTAGGTTGAGGACCGACATCCAATGGGCCATGATCATTCATTCCCAAACCATAAGGATCCTTGCACATGCCAACCAATTAGCTTAAGATATAGATGCCTCTCTTAAAGCCTCTTTGGACCGCAAATTCGTTTCGAAAGCCAGAGAGGAGTATAGGTGCCCACCTGAGACCAATACCTGACACAACACCAATACAACTAAGGATCCTAATGATAAATCTATCATATGCGACCTTTCGGTGTTATGTGTATGGTCATGTTGCTGCTCGATGTCCAACCGGGAGCCTTCTCATTGAGGATGCTGTTTGGACGATGATAATCTAGATGAGGACGTTTATGAACCGAGGGGGCACTAGTGACACAGATGAGAAAGTTAGGTTATCTAATATGAGAGTGAGTGTCGTTAGTCGTTAGATGCCTTCACACAACAAGTAGAGATGAGGATTGGCGGAGATTTAGTGTGTTCTACACCTATGTTGTGCATGAAAAAGAATTATAAGGTGATGATTGTAGGGGCAGTTGTGTCAACATCATCGCCACGACAACCATCAAGAAAATGAGTCTTAAGGTTGAACCTCACCCACAATTATACAACGTGACGTGGGTTGATAAAACAGCCCAGGCTATTATCCAATATTGTCATGTATCTATCCACATGTCTAGCTATCAGGATTGAGTTTGGTGTGACATTTTAGACATGGATGTTACACATCTTGTTGGGTAGGCCACGACTGTATGACTTGGACGCGATTAGTTTTGATAGGTTCAACACCCACGAGTTTAAATCAATGGAAAGAAGATAATGTTGAAACCTTTTAAGTCCAAGTCAGCAGTGGGAACAATAAGGCGGGACTGTCACAGACAATAAAAGCAACAAGCCGCTTCATTTAGTGACCAATTTCCAATTTCTCAGGGAGAGCGGGGAGGAAGGGTAGTGTATGCGTTGGTTGCCTTGGGTGAGTCTCCCAGTGCACTAGTTGAGATTCCTTCAGAAGTTTGTTAAATTATCTCCGATTTTAGTGATATCATACTTGTCGAGTTGCCTAACGAACTCCTGCGTGACATTCAACATGCCGTTGACTTTGTACTAGAGTCCAGTTTGTCAAATCTTTCACATTATAGAATGAATCTCACTGAGCACGCATACCTGAGGAGACGGTGGATGAGTTATTGCGAAAGGGCTTTATTAGAGAGGGCTTGAGTTCTTGTGCCGTACCCGCATTGCTCACACCAAAGTAGGATGTTAGCTGGAGGATGTGCGTGGATAATAGGACCATCAATCGAATCAATGTCAAGTAGGTTCCCGATCCCTAGACTTGACTTATTAGACATGATGGTCAGAGCCTATATTTATTTGAAAGTAGACCTTCGTAGCGGGTTACATCATATTCGTATCCGCGAAGGGGATGAGTGGAAGACCGCTTGTAAGATCAAGGACATGTTATACGAGTGGTTGGTCATGCCTTTCGGGTTATCGAACACACCTAGTACGTTCATGAGAGTCATGACCCAGATTTTAGTCCTTTTTTTGGGAAGTTTGTGGTCATCTATTTTGACGACATCCTGATCTTTGGTAGGAACTAGGAAGAACATAGTCTTCATTTGACACACTTGTTAGAGAGTCTCCGTAAGGAGAAATTATTTGTTTACTTGAAAAAGTGTGCATTTCTAGTCCCAGTCATTTATTTCCTTGGGTTTATCGTATATAGAGAAGGTGTAGTAGTCGACCTTGACAAAGTTAAGTCCATCAGGGACTATCCTACTCCAAATTCAATTCACGAGGCTAGAAGCTTCCACGGCTTAACCACTTTCTACGTGAGATTTGTCATAGATTTCAGTACCATTATGACTCCAATTACTTAATGCCTTAAGAAAGGGGAGTTAAAATGGACTAGAGCTGCTACTAGAGTCTTCGAGGAAATCAAAGAGAAGTTGAATACTGCCCCAGCCTTTCGCCTTCGTGATTTCTCGAAGGTATTTGAGGTGGCTTGTGACGCCTTTGGTGTAGGCATAGGTGGTGTTGAGCCAAAAAAAATCATCCTATCGCTTTCTTTAGCAAGAAGTTGAACGAGGCAAAACAATGCTGCTATATCTATGATAGGGAGTTATATGCGGTAGTGCAGAGTTTACGATATTGGTGTCATTTGCTACATGCTGAGTTCGTCTTGTATTCGGACCATCAAGCCCTTCACCATATCAATTCGAAGAAACGTGTAGGGCATCGACACATCAAGTGATTTGAATTCATCCAGGAGTACACTTTTGTACTTAAACACCGCGTCAGTGTTTGGATAACAATGTTACTGATGCTTTGAGTAGGAGACTTTGTACGTTACAGGCACTGAGTGCAGAGATCATTGGTATTGAATGTCTTATACAAGATTATCCTACTTGTTTGGACTTTGGCGAAATTTATACTTTATTGATTTGAGATCCACCCACTTTAGTGGATGGTTTCACCATTGTTGATGGGTTCCTATTATGCATTCCAACACTTCTTTGTGGGATCATTTGATTTGGGAAATGTATGCGGGGGTGTCGCTAGACACTTTGGCCGAGACAAGACTATTGCCTTGATAGAGGATCGATTTTATTGGCCTAGTGTCAAGCATAATGTTGTGAGAATTGTGTTATATTGTCAAGTGTGTCAAGTTGCAAAAAGGTAGAAAATATAACACATGGCTTTACACACCGTTGCCTATTCCCTCTGCACTTTAGAGCATCTCAATACGACTTTCATTTAAGGCTCTCTCGCAAACTTAGAAAACATGACTCTATCATTGTGGTGGTTGATAAGTTCTCGAAGATGACCCATTCATCCCATGTAACAAAGTGACAGATGCTTCGCACGTGGCACACTTATTCTTTAGAGAGATAGTGTGCTTATACGACTTACTGAAATCCATAGTTTCTGATAGCGACGTTCGCTTCACGTTGGCGAGCTTTTGAAAAAAAATGAAGATTGCGCTTAAATTTTCTATAGCATACCATTCTCAAAACGACAATCAGACTAAGGTAGTAAATTGTAGCCTAGGTAATTTGCTTCGATGTTTAGTAGGAGAGCAAATGGCTACGTGAGATGATGTCTTACCTGTAGCTGAGTTTGCATATAATAATCAGTCAATAGGTTTAAGGTGGTCACATGTTATCGACCTAGGAAATCTATGGATCTCCTACCTAGTCCATAGATGACTTGATGTGAAACGTGTGCATGTGAATCAGAGTCAGTGATAGAACAAAATTTCGCATGTTTCACCAACAAAACTGTAACGCCCTGATCCTAAGGGTACAGAGATGTTACTGCGACGTATATACGTATGTCAAAAATACCCTCACATATATACGCTAAGTATCAGTACATGCAAGAATCAGAGTACGGAAGAACGTGGTGCATTATACATTCCAAAATGATGTGAAACGTATGCGGTGAATCAGAAGTCAGTGATGGAAAAAATTTGCTACGTTCTACCAACAAAACGATCTTGAATAAGAAAATAGTTAAAATTAATATGCAAACTGATGGATTTATCAAAACATGCCAGTGATGTGTTACCATTCTCAATTTAAAATTAAATCATGCAATTTCTCAGTTACAATGACAAAAACTTGTAAAATTAATGCATATAATCGGTAAACACATGGCAAGCAGAATCTCACAGTCTCGCAATATAATAACAGCAGATTAAATTGATAAAACAATAGAACATAGTTATAACACACAAATAAATAGACCATGTTAAGAAAATTACCTACTGATGATTACAGGGATCTCAGCGTCTTTAGAGAATGCCGATGTATAAAGCTTGTCACCACTATCGTAACAACACGAAGATTGCTTGAATCAGAGCTCGAATGTGAAAGTTACGCCTGAAAATGACAACGGTGCGCCAACGGGTTTGTCTGTAAACCCGTTATTGTAGCACAGATTTGACTTAAACTCGAAATCACCTCTTTTCTTCTCTGTTTGATGCGGGCACATTGATTAGTCACAAATATTGCATATATATTGTCACTTTACCATGTTTATTATCTAATAAATCATATTGATAAGTCTTATTTTTATTTAATAATGTGTATGCTCATCATTAATGGAGGTGGAAGAAAATTGAGCCTAAAAGCCCACTTTAATTCTAATTTAATTAAATTTAAATCTTAAATAAAGATGGGGACAAATATTCAGGAGGATATGGATAATTCCAGCTGAAGATCAACGCAAATCAGAAAGATAACACCAAATGAAAATAAGTTAAATTTGAATTTCTATAAATCCATTTTGGTTAGCTAAAGATCAACCGAGGATAACATTAAATGCAGAGTTCAAATTTAAAATCCAAAGGGATAAATTGATAGAGAGAAGATCAATGGATGAGATGAAGCAATTTTTACTGAGATTCAGACTTGATACATTTTAGTATTTGAATCATAATTTTCGCTACCGAAACTCAAATCTGATAATTCAAGATGACCCAGAAAGAAGACTTAAAGGGCTACAACTCTTACGTTGATCACTGTTTCTAATTCTATCATTTGATAAGTTATATTCAGCAATCAACACGCCAACAAGCTGCAGATCAGAATTAAATATCCACATTAAATCAAGTTAGAGATAAGGGGAGGATTCAAATTCAGAAATAGTCAGCTCCCCTATCTCCTCTTCCCTCTGGGTTTTTGCCTATAAAAGGCAGGGAGTTTACTGAAGGAGGGACCGAAGACTAGTTTAACCTTTTCTCTTTATTTTTAGGGTTTAGGTTCATTGTTAGATAGTTTATGAGAAGTTGTATCTCAGTTCTTAATTTGTAGTTCAATTCAGAAACAAAATGAGCGAGAAAGAGTGATTGTAATCTGAATTTGAAGTGACATCAATAAAAATTCGTCAGGCTTCTTTTTTCTCCAACTCACGGGTATGTTGAATTTCAATTTAGTGTTTTCTTTTTTTAGTAATGAGTAGCTAAATCTTTTCTTTGGGCTCACTAATCTCTCCTCTCTAGTATTGATTCTTAATCGGTATTAATGAAAAGACCAAACTGAATCATATGAATACCTTAAACTAAGGCTTGTTTATTGCGAGTGTTCTTGAAGGCATATGAGGATGAGATTGGATTTTGAACTTAAATCATGAAATTTATCATTAAAAAGAACTTGTTTTTATTCCATGCTTGCTTTATTGCTTTGATGGTTTAACATTCAATTCAAAGAAAGATTTCAAAAATTAAAGTTCGATTTCTAAAATAAACCATCTTATGTGTTTACTTGATCTCTTTTAAATACAAGGCTAAACTTTTTGCTTATGATCTCATTGAGGCACTCGAATTTTTCAAGAAAGAAATCTAGAGTTGGTAAAGATTAGTGAGTCCAGATTTCTTTTTATTAAAAGCAAACAAACACCATCACTTTCAAAGCCTTTTAAAGATTAATTTCTCCTAAATCTTTTCCAAGTTTCAAGTTTTCTTTAAATCATCTATCTACTCTCCATTCTCTTTTCACATAAAAAAACATCAATACCATTCTTTACTTTTGAAATAATACATCGAAAAGCTTTCATCGCATTCTTTCTCGTGAATCACGACCCACTAGCCCAAAAATACACGGTAATTGGTTGCAAGTAAATGTAGTGAGAATTACCGTGTAGCTTTGGGCTAACGGGTCATGATTCACAAGGAAGAATGCGATGAAAACTTTTCGATGTATTGTTTCAAAAGTAAAGAATGGTGCTGATATTTTTTATGTGAAAAGAGAATGGAGAGTAAAGAGATAATTTAAAGAAAACTTAAAACTTGGGAAAGATTTTGGAGAAAATGATTTTTAAAAGGCTTTGAGAGTGATGGTGTTTTTTTTATTTTCAATAAAGAGAAATCCGGCTCACTAATCTTTACCCAACTCTAAATTCTTTTCTTGAAAAGTTGAGTGCCTCGATTAGATCATAGGCAAAAAGTTTAGCCTTATATTTAAAAGAGATCAAGTAAAACACATAAGATGGTTTATTTAAAAATTGAACATTAGTTTTTAAAATCTTTCTTTAAATTGAATGTTAATCATCAAAGCAATAAAGCAAGTATTAAATAAAAATAATTTCTTTTTAATGATAAATTTCAAGATTAAGTTCAAAATCTAATTCCATCCTCATGTGCCTTCAAGAACACTCGCATAAGCAAGTTTTAGTTTAAGACATATGATTCAGTCGGGTCTCTTCATTAATACCGATCAAGAATCAATACTCACTCTTTCTCGCTCATTTTGTTTCTGAACTGAACTACAAATTAATAACTGAGATACAATTTCTCATAAACTATCTAACAATGAACCTAAACCCTAAAATTAAAGAGAAAAACTTAAACTAGTCTTTGGTCCCTCCTTCCGTAAACTCCCTGTCTTTTATAGGCAAAAACCCAGAGGGGAGAGGAGATAAGGGAGCTGACTATTTCTGAATTTGAATCCTCTCCTTATCTCCAAACTTGATTTAATGTGGATATTTAATTCTGATCTGCAGCTTGTTGGCGTGTTGATTGCTGAATATAACTTATCAAATGATAGAATTAGAAATGCGATCAACGTAAGAGTTGTAACCCTTTAAGTCTTCTTTCTGGGTCATCTTGAATTATCAGATTTGATTTTCGGTAGCGAAAATTATGATTCAAATACTAAAATGTATCAAGTCTGAATCTCAGTAAAAAATTGCTTCATCTTATCCGTTGATCTTCTCTCCATCCATTTATCCATTTGGATTTTGAATTTGAACTCTGTATTTGACGTTATCCTCGGTTGATTTTTAGCTAATCAAAATGAATTTATAGAAATTTAAATTTTACTTGTTTTCATTTGGTGCTATCTTTCTGATTTGCGTTGATCTTCAGCTGGAATTATTCCCATGCTCCTGATATTTGTCCCATCTTTATTTAAGATTTAAATTTAATTAAATCAGAATTAAAGTGGACTTTTGGGCTCAATTTCCTTACACCTTCATTAGTGATGGGCCCCGCACATTATTAAATTAACATAAGACTTATCAATAGGATTTATTAGATAATAAACATGATAATGTGACAATATATATGCAATATCTGTGACCGATCACGCATATTGGGTATTATTTGGAACCTGCTTGATCTCCTTCTTCCTCTTGTGCTGTGTTCGAGGATCCAAGAGAAGGAATGAAGAAGGCGGCGAGGGACTGCAGGGGTTAGGGTTCGGCTGGGTGCTTCAAGGGAGAGGCCTCGATGTCACTTGGTGGAGATCCTGGGCGTTGTCGTTAACACAACCTGGTAGCAGGCGGCAGCGCAGGTGGCTGACCAAGGCGGCGTGTGAGAGAGGAAGGTGAGGAGCGGTGACTGGATGTCGACAGGTGACAGTTGTGAGGGCGTGATAGCAAGGGGTGGGTGGGGAAGAGGAGATCTTGGAGAAGTTGATGGCTTGGCGGAAGAGATGCAGAGAGGGTGAGGTCTTGGCTGTTGTTGCAGTTGCATAGAGAGAGTGAGGGAGGAAGAGAGAAAAGATGGTTCTTTGGTTTGGCTGTGCATGCGGGGAAGAAAGGAGGAGGATGATAGAGAAACAAACAAAGGATTGAGAGGGATTAAGGTGGGAATTAGGGTTTATTAGAGGAAAATTTAAAAAATTCCTAAACTGAGTTTGAGATAAAACAAACCTCTAATAAGAGTCTTATTAAAAAAAATTCATTGATTATTGTCTCTGTTTTAAATATCGGCCGTCGGCTGAGATATCGTCCGATATCTCTTTTTTTCCTGCTGCCGATACGATATGAGAAAATTGTTCGCCATATCATTTGCAGAAAAAAACGACCGATATTTGAAATATCAGCGATAAGTCGCCCGGTATCGGCCGATAAATCGCCCTATATATCACACGATATGAAATAACTTATTTATTGTACGACTGCGTGCAAATGTACATTATTTTTTACTGTCTTTGCTTACATATTACATCATTTTATTAGGTCGATGATATCTATGACACTAAATCAACTTTTAGTTATCAATATTTCATTATATATAGTGTCTGATATAAACGCCTGATATGCGCGCGTATCTCCGATATCTCCCCCGATATCCGATATCCGATATGAAAAAACCCCATCCAATACGATCCCGATATCCAATATTTAGAACCTTGATTATTGTTGATACAATTGGGCCTTTATATCGGCTTTTACAAAAATTGAATCCAACTCAAACTCCTAATAAAAATATAATTACAATCTAAATTTTAGAAATTGAAAATATCAAATGAAGAAACTAAAAAAATAAAAATAAAGAGAGAAAAAATTATCCAAAACTCTGCTACTTCAACTCGAACTGGGACTTCTTGGATCCGTCTCTTCGGCTCTTTCATCTTGTGTATATGTCTGCATCATGACTGCCTTAGTATATTAACTGAGTCATTTGCACAACATTTACATGAGTTGTATGAGCATATCAGAAGGCAAATTGCTATTAGCAACGATAACTATAAGTCTGCGTAGATTCACATAGAGGTTGTAGGGGTTTGCTCTTAGAGATAATATGATGATTAGAGTGCGTCCAAAGAGATTCCCACTGGAAACTTTGAAGAAACTCCATGCTCGACGTATGGGTCCTTACAGGATATTGAGGAGGTTTGGTTTCAATGCCTACGAGCTTGACATCCTTCGTGATCTTGGAACCAATCGGTGTTCAATGTCGAGGACTTGACTCTTTACCGCACTCCAGTGGCTTATCCAACGACCATACCAAATGAGCCAGCATTCACTTTCAGGAGTTCCCAACCATTCTCGGTTCAACCATCACTACCCACCACCATTGAGGAGGTCCCCATTGAGGAGATTGAGGGTATTCTGATAGATGAGACACTGTCCACTGCTGATGGCACCTACCATCACTATTTGGTCCGTGGGCGTGGACGGTTCGATTTTGATCAGAGTTCGAAAACTCGGCCGAGTCGGATACGACTCGGCCCCCTCCGATACGACTCGGAGGCCCGAGTCGATCGAAGATCGCCGAGTCGACCGGATCGGGTCCGACTCGGACCCGACTCGAGTCGACTCGGCGCCCGTGACGAAGCGCCTTTAAAGGCGCTGAGGGAGAGAGAGAGATCAGATCTGATCTCTCTCTCTCTCGCGCCTCACCGTCCCCCCGCGTCGCCGTCGCCGTCGCCAGGTAATTCTCCCTCTTCCCTCTCTCCCTCTCAGTCTCTCTCTCCCCTCTCCCTCTCTCTGTGCCTCTCTCTCCCTCTCTTTCTCTGTCTCTGTCCCCCGCAGCGACTCTCTCTCTCTCCGTCTCTCTCTCCCGCAGCGACTCTCTCTCTCTGTCTCTCTCTCTCTCCCGCAGCGACTCTCTCTCTCTCTGTCTCACTCTCTGTCTCTCTCTCCCGCAGCGACTCTCTCTCTCTCTCTGTCTCTCTGTCGGACTCTCTCTCTCTCCCTCTGTATCTCTCTCTCTCTGTCGGACTCTGTGTGTGTGTGTCGGACTCTCCTCTCCCTTCCCTCTCCCTCTCTCTCAGTCTCTCCCCCTCTCCCATCTCTCTCTGTCCCTCTCTCTCTCCTCCACTGTGTTTCCCTCTCTCTCCTCTGTCTCCGTCTCTCTCCCTCTCTCTGTTTCCTCTCTCTCTAATTAATTTGCGTTTAATGTATAGTGGATCCTACCGCAGGCAGATGGATTCAGGATCAGGGTGAGGAAATTTGTCATGTGCGGGAGCACTGAAGCAATCCGGGAAGTTGAGAGGTTGGTGTCTTCTGATTAGTGTTCTTCTTTGGTGGATTTGGAATCACCTGATTTAATGGGATCACCTGTTCTGTTTAGGAAGTTTATCATCAAGAATGGGTAATTGAAAAAGGGTAATATCAAAATTCTGCTTGTCTGACAAATATAGGTGTTGTGAGCAAAAATATACTTTTGTTTTTCGAGTAACATGAGGAAGAAGATATGTACAAAAGTTTGACAAGCTGTTCTTACCGCAAATCAACGAATTACACAACATAATCTTACATTTTGGAGAAAGCTATGAGCATTTATGTATACGACTTGGTGACTATTGCTGTTCTTGTGAATGATCCTTCTTTCAGAGAAAATATGTAAATAAATAGTCTGCTACTAAGTTCGAAGTACATACTTAAGATATCTTAAGAAACCATCTTGATATTATTAGCAGGTACTTATGAATTATTTTGTGCAATTACTATATTATGCATATATTTTGATATTTTTCTACCGACGACGCTTGTATTTATGCTTTCACGTTATGTTTTGAGTGTTAGGTGATATGTTTTGAATATGTGATGCATGAATTTGGATGTTTACATTTTTTTTATGATTTGTCATGATTTTTAAATAATTTTTTTGGCGTTCTATGTAGCGTTTTGCGCGTATCGTCCGAGTCCGATCCGAGTCGCCGAGACCGATCCGTCTCGGTGCCGGCCGAGTCGGCGGCCGAGACCGAGACTTTGAACCATGATTTTGATTGCACTTGGTTGCAAGCTGAGGATATTATGCAACTCAATTCAGAGCTACTACATGACTTTCATTGTTGCCATTCTCCAGAGGCGAAGTTTTCGAAGCCGGGGAGAGTTGATGGGAGTCCGTCCAGTTCAGGGACACGAAGGACTTACGTGCACAGGAGGCACAACTCTCTTCAATTATTATGATGTTTTCTTTATTGATAGGCTTTTTTTTCTCTATTTTAGTAGTTGCTTTTAGTCCCACATCGGTTAGGATAGGGAACTCTTTTTGTATGAGGCTTATAAAAAAGGCAACTAGACTATTGAGTTGGGTAGTTTAGTGAAATCAATTTAAACCTTTTTTGCTCTTTAAATCTCTTGCATGCTGATTTTTAGAGTGGTGGGTGAGAGATCACTTGGGTGCCGATTTCTAAATTAATCAAAAGTTATCTTTATTTTCATTTTTTTAAATTAGTTATGCATCAGAGGTCACGTGCGCTACTCGTGAGACTCGTGAGTCGTGTCTCAATAAAACAAATAAGAGTAATAACAAAAGGACCACTCATGTACTGCACCACACAACTAATAAAGAGCAACATAAACAAAGAAATCTAGTACAACCAGATTTAACTCAATCTCTTGCACGAATAAGTTCTCCAAGTCATGGTGGATTATCAATGTCTCCATCTACTCTTTTTGGGTCAAAACATTCGCCTTTGGTGAATGGTGATGATAGTATTTCACAAGTAAATCATGGTTGAACTGCTGGATTTCCTCAGTTCGTAATCAAGTACACTCAAAATCAGGTGTCCTCTCCAACGGACCAAATAGCACTGGTACCCGCTATCTGCTGTCGAGTTCACTCGTCTTGTAGAATATCCTCAATTTTATCGATCTAATGTCTTTTTGCGGCGATATGACGATGGCAGATGAAAAGAAAGATACTTGAGGCTGCTGCTGTCAATGATGATGGATTAGAAATGAAGGTCGGATTATCGAAGGAGCACGATATGGAGTCAAATCCTCAATGAGGTTAATTTCAAGCTGTCATGGAATGTTTTAACTTGTAAGCGTTGAAAACAATCCTCCGTATACCCTGTAATGACTTGTATGTCAACATGAAGTTTCTTCCATGTCCCGAGAGGGAATCTCTCAAGTTGCACTCTAGCATCACCTCATGCCTCATTACAAACTCTTGCACTCTCTTATGCAATTCCAGAGTAAATTTATTACTATCATTAGTAAGTGTTATTTGTGATCGAACCTCAATATGCAAATCACCACATGCTGGGCAAAAGATTGGTGGAGACACTAGGCCTATCATACACGGGAATGAGAAGAAAGTCTATAAGCTTTCCAGGTGTACAACCAATGACTACCTCGAACAGACTCACCTAATAGATCTATTGGTAGAACTATTATATGCAAAATTAGTCATAGGTAGAATTAAATCCCAAGTAAACTGAGGTGGTAAATCATGAAAAATTAAGCGTGATTGACGTGAAACGATGCTGCATGCGAACCAAAAATCAGTGATAGAACAAAACTTTGCGGGTTTTCACCAACAAAATAATCTTAGACAGGAGAATCATTAAAACTAATATTGAGACAGATGAATTTTAATAAAATAACACAATCACAGAGGCACTGTTCTAATCTCAAATATACTAATGCAACTACTAAATTATGAAGGCAAAAGCTTGTATAATATATGAGCAGAAAACATAGGGCAAATAAAACCTCATAAGCTCACAATTAGTGTCAACAAATATAATCGATAAAATATTAGAGACAGATATCAAACTCACAAATAAATTATCATGTAAGAAAAATTACTTATTGAGGATCACATGGACCTTAGTGACATGTAGAGGATGTAGTGCATAGGTCTCGTTGTCACGATCGTAAAGCCTGAAAAACACCTGAAATAGACACTGGATGTGAGAGCTACGATCTGATAACCAATAGTGTTAACAGGTCTGCCTTTTTTTTCTGGACCCAATAGGCACTGTAGCAGCGGGTCGTGGCTTCTTCGTCGTAGGATTACAACTTAAACCAATTTTGTTCCGTCTTTTGTGGAGTGGTTCAGGTCAAATGTTGATCGGATCGGGTTAAAGTTAAACTTGAATTGATTTGTTCCTTTTCCTCTTCTTGTTTGTTTCTGCTGCAGGCGATGCATTAGAACTCCATGGCGACACTTGCAGGTGGAATACGAGACAATTGGGGGAGAGTCACACATTTGACTCGAGCGGCGACGATGGCACGACACGGTCAGCGATGATGAGCCCAGGTTGGAGACTTCTCAGCGATGATGGGAGAAAGGGATGGAGGTGTTGTGACACTGGTGGAGGCCGGCATGGCCTCATCGACGAAGGGCAAGGTGAGAGAGGTTGTAAGAGAGGGAAAGAGCACAACGGCGACTTAGAGGGAGCAACGCGGTTGGTTTGGGCTCGATCACGGAGCTCATGGCAACAAGCTCCAGGCTGGCTGTGCTCAAGCGAAACATAAGGAAGACGGAGGAGGCCGCACAGTTGAGTGTGTGCGGTGATGTTGTGGTTATTTGGTGTTGAGAGGAGAAAAAGAAGGAAAAGAAGAGGCAGTGTAGGAGAGAGAACGAGAGAGAGGGAGGAACAGAGAAAAGTGGCATCGACTCAGTAAAGAGAGAGGAAAGAGAAAAAGGAAGAGTAGGGTTATGGTTTTAGAAAAGTAACTAATCACAATACTTAAATAACTTTTTTTTTCTAAATTTCAGCATCCATTTATTATAATTGTGGGGCCTTTATATAGGCTTTATAATATCTAACTTCCAATCCACAATTGATGTTGTACTAAACTAAAAACAAACTAATAATTAAACAAAAATTCTAAAATAACCAAAATACAATAAAATGAAAAATATAAGTCTTATTCAGTCTTTAAATAACGAAAATACAATAAAATAAAAAAATTCAAGTCTTATTCTGTCTCTACTCGAGCCCAATCAATGTGATGTGTCTTCGTCTTCTCCGGTGCACGCGCCAGGGTTAGATGTCTACATCATCTCCCAGGAGAGAACTCGACCTCGTCGAGTTAGGTGTAATTGTGCTCTCCTGCTGCTGCACTGGATCAATTCATTGTGGGTCACCTCAATCTAGTTATGAATCAACAGTTAATACCTTTTCTTTTCAGCGGATCAAGTACTTGTGAGTTTCATCAGATTTGATGGTGATAGTCTCATCTTCTAAAATTTTATCAACTCGCTCTGCTGTAATGGAATCAATATTTGGGAGTAGACTAAATAAGGAGCTCTCAGAAAATGGTTTAGGAGGCTTATTAATTAATGAGTTATAATCAAATATCTTGTAATATACTAGATCAATACAATTAATGCCATAATCTCTAGGAAAAAATATAGGTATTGCAATTCAGTTTATTCAATATCTTGAATGGTCCAGCACTGTGGACATGCAACATTTAACAGTCCCCGAAGGAAACTCTTTCAGATAAGTCCGAACCATCACATAATCACCTATATTAAAAATTTTAAATTTTTTTTTACTTTCAGTTCGTAAAGTTGGCTTTACATTGCTTTATTTGTTATCATTGATCTCTGTATAGTTTGTGCACACATGCTTTTTAAATGCAAATGCAGATGCAGACTCAAATATTTTACAATGGGATAATGTCGGCAGTAAGAAAAAAAGGTTTGTGGATAGGGTATGCATGGCTATGAGAGATAGGGAGGAGCAGTAACAATGAAAGGTGGAGAAAGTGGGTTGGCAGTGTTGTAGCTCGAATGTTGTAAAATTCATTATTATAAAATTCTTGTCGTTGTTTGAACGGCACACAAATAATAAAAATCAATTCTTGCTTATTAATTTTTGAAAATTAGCATAGCGGTAAGAAGAGAATTGAATCCACAGAGACTTGTCGAAAATCACAATTAAAACCCCAAATTTCAGTTTTATCTAGTTGAATTTTTGGCAAATGAAGTTTTGAATTTGTTTTAACATTTAAACTTTAAGATGAATTAAAATTAACGAGATGAAATAAAAAATAAGAACTACCAACCTATGTGATGCTTTACTTGGAAAAAATGAAATAAGAAAATTAAGAGATAGAGAGAGAAAAAGTAGAACTCAAAATTAACACATAGCTTTGTGCTCATCAAGTTCGATTGTGAAGAGGCCAACTGCTTGAGACTTCTTTCATTCATTTTAAAAAATGATTAAAAATAACACAGAAGCATGAAAACAAGCATTGCACAAAAAGAAATTGAAAAATAAAAGAAGAAACTTCTGTGTTTTGTTAAGCTTGCAGCTTAAGATCTTCGAAGTACAAAAGAATTATATAAGCTCTTCTCTAAGAAAACAAATACATCAGCTCTCTCTAATTTAACAGTCTAACTAATCTCCTTATAATTTTCTTCCTCTAATTGCAACACACATCGTTCTTCCCAGAAAAAGCACACCTATTACTCTGCTCTAATCTCTATTTTATAGCCTCAGACCTTACCAAAATTTGCTCCAAGCTGCTGAATCTTCTCCAACTGAATCCAAACTGATTTTTAATCTACATAAAATACCACTAAAATATATTCTCAACACATGTGAATAAAATCCCAACCACATTTAATTCCTACTCCAAACCCACATAATCTAAAAACATTCCTGCGCCTACAAGTTGTTGCACGGTTCACCTGCTTCCTTTATAAGGAATTTTACAAAGAAGTCCCTCATCCAATATTTATACAAAACTAATTCATTCCCAACTTGGACAGATTCTGTAAATGGTCGGCACAACTAGTCAAATGGATAAGTCAGCAAAAGCACTAAACATTGAAGTTTTAGATCTTCAAATTCTCTTTTCGTAGACAACTTGAATGACTTTGTTTGGAATTCGGTAGAAGTTATGGCTAAAATACCCCAATATGTTCGAAAACACCCTTCGATCTCATTATGTACAAAATCAGTCCATTCCACTTGCTTTTGCTCATTTTCTCGTCGATTGGGCACATTCATGCAATCACACTAATACATACTCGAGTAGCATTATTTTGATACTTAAAATAGATAAATGAGGGTATAAAAGTAACATAAAATAATGTTCATCAAATGCGCTACACTTATCTTTTGCTAGTCATCGAGCAAAATAAAGAAAAACTGAAAAAATTCTAACTCACTTTCGCAGGAATCGCGCTTGCACTTAGCACATGCAACAAATCGTTAAAACCCTTAGCTTTTACACTAGTGGACGAGTTATGTCTCATGAGGATTTGTAGTGATGTTACCCACAAACATTAAATTATTATTATTTTTCATTTAAGATAATAATTTCAAATACTTTATTACTAGAAATTCTAAGGCACATGGATATAATATATTAGCTCAACTTTCAATTCTTTCTTTAAGTAATTGAGTTTAAATCCTTAAATTACCGTTAGTGAATTTAAAAACATGATTGAGTGCGCCGTGAAATTTAGACTTACACAATTAAGGTTCATTCAGAAAACAATTGTCAACACTTAGCAAATACTTAAAACTAATTATAAATTTTACTCTGATTCAAAATCTTGCTAGTTTATCCAGGTTCACAATATGTTTGGATGTTCACTTTAATACCTCATGGGCTTTATCTGTGATGTTCCAACTTACTTTCTGTATTACACAGATGACTTTCACACTACTTCACTAAGATTAACTATCATTTTTGAGTTTTCACACAATTTCTTGAATTTTTTTAATAATTGATTTTTTTAATTGCTTTTTTTACTCTTGTGGTGAATTTCCCGTGTAACGAACAATCGGTCGACAACTGTCACACTAATTGACATAAGGTGTCAGAAATTAAGATTCCCTTACGGACCTATGTTCGAGATCCTCATCACAAGCCAGCAATTTGACCTTGACAATATGTAGCCCTTTTTCTATGTACTTGGTTTAATTCACTGGTTGCCTTTTCTTTTGATTTTATACTCTCAATCTCTCCAAAGGCAAACCTAATGAACAAGCTAGTCTAGTTTATTAGATTTCTAGGTAATCACTAGGTCAACCATTGCTACCTAGATCCTTTAAAGTGCAAGTTCGTGTATCATGAAAGTTCATTCAAAATTTTAAATATTCTAAAAGCATGTTTATGAATATGAACTCATTTTTAAAACACACTGACTTAATCATTAGGCTTTAAGATTTTTACCAATTGCCTTATTATTCTAGAATAATGTACACTGAAAAGATTTTATTTGAGAAAAGATTGTAAAAGAAGTTCTTTTAATTTTTTTTATATAGAAGAAGTTAGGCACGTTATCCCCAAACTTAGCCTTGACATTATCCTCAACGTGAAAATTATGCTCAATATGATAAACCATGATGCAAATTCAAGAAAGTGAAAGGTAGATACTACCTGACATAGATGAGTGGGCATCATCCATTATTGCTTAGTGGAAAAAGAAAAACATAGAAGAAATAAAAACTACTATAATACAACAATGAATTCCTAGCAAGTATAGAGATCATTTTGATAAACATGATCTTCCAAAAGGATTTCCTCCATTTTGGCTCAAATCTCACGGTATGGCTTTTAAACGATGGCCATTTACTGAAAAGTGGTACCATCTGTGGCATTGTGAATTTCTACTGCATCATGTGGGAGAACTTTGTAAACAATGTAAGGACCAGTCGAACGGAATTTCAATTTTTCCACGAAGAGATGTAAACGTGTATTGTAAAGCAAGACTTTATCTCTGGGTCGAAAATCCTTTTGAATAATGAGCAAGAGCACTCAACATGAAAGTTGTACGTTTTCAAATTATCTTTCTGCAGACACCTTGAATGATCTTGTTTGGACTTCAGTAGAAGTTATGGCCAAATACTCCAGCATGTTTGGAAAACACCATTCGATCTTTATTTTGTGCAAAATCAGTCCATTCCGCTAGTTTTTTCTCCTTTTCTTTCCAATTGGGAATATGCACTGCAATCACACTAACACATAGTCGAGTAGCATTATTTTAATACATAAAATAGATAAATGAGAGTATGAAAGTAACATAAAGTAATGCTCATCAGGTAGCAAATCCAAAGTGAATGTCTGCTTGAGTTATCAGTCTCAGGATGGTAACTTAATCTATTTACTCTCATGCTCAAATTGACGCATGTTGGATCGACCGTAAATGGTGACGTCTTTATCGAACAAGCATGACCTGCCTAATATGACTTGACTCACATTCATGGTGATCACATCACTCCAGATCCTGTCTTTATAATGATTGAAATTGACTGGGACAAGATATCATTGTTGACCTCAAGTACCGTGAAGTCAATCCATGCCACATTCAATGGATAGGGGTGGGTACAACCTCTAATCCAAGATTTTCAAGTGACCTGGAAGATATTGCATTGATACAACTTTCACTGGCCACAACCACCTTACAATTTTTATTTTCAATTTTGGTGAACGTGTGGAAGGTAGCATATTTTCTCCAATCGGCCTTTTCAGTGGGTTGGGAAGGGACACATCTAACAACAGGTAAATGAGATGATGGTGTTTGATAAATACGATTGAGACCAACATCATCACTTTTGGGCTCCTCATCAGTTTAAAATCTTCTCCTTAAGATGCACACATCACAGTTTGATTCAATAGCTTCGGTCGGTGTTTCATCTCTTATGGTGATTATGACGAGACTTGGGCAACTGACAGCTAAGTGTCTGTAATTTTGACATTCGTAACACTTGATTGTAGAACTAACTTTGGGGAACTCGGGGCTCTTATTTTTGTTGCCCTACTCGAGACTTTTGCCCTTGTTATCATTACTTTTGTGAAGGAGTTCGGGTACTAAGCCTATTTGGTTGGAGAGATAGATAAGGTCTAGACACTGAGGCTCTATAATCGTGACTCTTGAAGGTGTGGTTAGTCCTAACAGAATCTAAATCTTGGACTAACGCATACGCCGCCTCTAACTCGTTGATTCATCTAACTAACAGTTCATAGGTCATCTCTAAAGCCGGCTCTGAATCTATAAAGAATTTGAGGTTTTCTTTCTTTATGGAGGGTACTACATCTGATGAGGAATTCACGAATTTCTCGAATATTCCTTGACAGATTTGTTGCCTTGAGGGTATTGTGTCAATTGTCCATGAGACAAGTACTAAACGATTGTGCCATATACTTTATTTCTAACTCTTCTTTCATCCTATCCCATGTGTCAATCAGTGGTCGATCTTGGGCTGCACGCCTGTTTTCTAGGTTGGTCCAATACTGACTAGAATGGCCACACAATTTCATGGCAGCGTACTTAATTTTTCTAAGCTCAGTGAGTTTATACTTTATATGATGGGAAGTATCTATCTAGTTGGAGTGTTCAATCTATGAAAAATTATGGATCGTGATATCTGTCAAAGTTGGGGCATCGCTTGATGCTTTTCAAAATTGAGCATCGAGATTGAGTGAGTTATCAGTGTTGTTACGTCAGTTATTTCTCCGTGGAGTTTGATCCCCTTTGGGTGACTCAGATGGTTCACGCGTGGCTTCTATTTTGGTCATCCTCTCTTCGAATGTGTTAAGAGTATCTAACTTGGCATTTATCTCGGCGAATATTGCTACAATCTGTTAGAAATTCTTTGAGGTGTCGGGAGATTTAGTTGACTCTTCTAACAGATGTAGTTGACCATCGTGAGTGAACATGCACTACACAAAACCTAAATGAAGATGAAGAGATGTAAATCTAAGTTAGATGATTTTTTTTTATTAAAATCTAAATGCAATTTTTTTATAAATGATAAAAGTTATAAAATTTTCTAACAATTGCCTTTGTAATGCACATCATGGTTCATAGTCGTGGTCTCGGCCGCCGACTTGGCGGGCACTGAGACGGATCGGTCTTGGCGACTCGGATCGGTATCGGGCGATACGCGCAAAACGCTACATAGAAAGCTCAAAAAATTTTAAAAAAATCACGACAAATCTTAAAAAAATGTAGATATCCACATTCATGTATTACATGTCCAAAATATATCACCTAGCACAATAAACATAAAGCGAAAGTATAAATACACGCGTCGTCGATAGAAGCATATCAAAAATGCATGCACAATATAGTAAATTACACAAACTACATTCATAAGTACATGCTAATATAGTTATTTCCACATTGAATTGCTATGAGGTACAAAATCATCATCATCATGCTGAGTCGACCGACTCGTGACTTGGACTCGTCTCGGAGCGGGCAGAGACGGATACGACTCTGCCGACTCGTCTCCGACTCGGCCGAGTTTTTGAGCCGTGATGCATATCTTATCCTAACTATGCTCTGATACCAAAATGATGTGAAGCAGTATTGCGTGCGAATCAAAATTAGTGATAGAATAAAACTTCGCGTCGTTTACCAATAAAATGATCTTGGGTAGGATACTCGTTAAAATTAATATTGAGATAAATGGATTTTAATAAAATGACGCAGTCACAGAAGTACCGTTCTAATCTAAAATATATTTATGGAACCACTCATTTATGATGACAAAAGCTTGTACAATCAATATTATGATCAGCAAACGCAGGGTAAAAAGAGTCTCACATGCGCACAATTTAATCGCAGAAGATATAATCGATAAAATATTAGAGACAGATATCAAAAACTCACAAATAAATAGACCGTGTAAGAAAAGTTATCTACTGAGGTCACAGAGATCTCAGTGACATATCGAGGATGCCAGTGCATAGGTCTCTCGTTACGATCATAACACCTCGAAAAAACATCTTAAACAGATACAGAATGTGAGACACAGATTGTGAGAGTTATGGTCTGATAACCAATTCAACAGTGTTAATGAGTCTGCCTTCTGTTTCTGGACCCAATAAGCACTGTAACAGTGGGCCGGGTTGCTTCTTTCCGGGTTCATGACTTAAAACCAATTCAATTCCCGTCTTTTGTGGAGCGGTTCGGGTCGAATGTGGATTGCGTCAGGTTAAAGTTGAACCTGAATTGATTTGTTCCTCTTCCTCTTCTTGTTTGTTTCTACTGTAGGAGAGATCAGAACTCCATGGCGACGCTTGCAGGTGGAACTCGAGACAATCGGGTGAGGATCACATACTGACTTGAGCGGCGACGATGGCACGTCACTGTCGGTGATGGTGAGGGCAAGCCAGACTTATCGATGACAATGAGAGAGGGATGAAGGCCCTGCAACACTTGGTGGGGAGGCTAGCGTGGCCTCATCGATGAAGGGCGAGGTCGGGGAGGTTGCAGGAAAGGGAATTAACATGACGATGACTAGGAGGGAGAAAAGCCACAGGGTCTCGGGCGGCGACTGGTTTGGACTCGATCACGGAGCTCGGCAACGACAAGCTTGAGGCACAAGAAAGATGGAGGATGAGCAGTTGAGTGCGGTGGTGGTGTTGGGTTTATTAGGTGTTGAGAGGAGAAAGAAGAAGAGAAGAGAGCAGTGCAAGAGAGAGAACGAGAGGGGGAGAGAGAAGAGTGGCAGCGACTCAGTAAAGGGAAGAGAAGGGGATAGTAGGGTTAGGGTTTTAGAAGACTAATTAGAGTAGGAATTATATCCTAATCACAATACTTAATAACAACTTTTTTCTAAATTTCATATCCTTTTATTATTAATTGAGGAGTTTTTAAATTGTCTTTACAATATCCGACTTTCAGTCCACAATCAATGTGGTACTAAACTAAATAAAACTAAAAATAAAACATAAATTCTAAAATAACCAAAATACAATAAAATGAAAAATACAAGTCTTATTCAGTCTATACTTGAGCCCAATCAATGTAAGGTGTCTTCGTCTTCTCCAGTGCACACGCCAGGGTTAGATATCTGCATCAACGGTATCCATTTCTTCCAGAGGGCCCTCCAAAAGTGACTATTGAACCTAACATCTGTGTCAAAAACAATGAACCTAGAGAGTCCATTCTGACAAACAATCTCTTGCAGGAACAAATGTGCAATGTGTGAAGCATCCACAGTCTTGCCGCATGGGATAAAATGTGTCATCTTTGAAAATCTATCCACTACAACTAAGACTATATCATGCTTCCTCAAGGTGCAAGGAAGACCTAGCACAAATTCCATGCTAAGATGCTCCCACGACGCAAAGGGTGTAGGCAAAGAGAGGCACAGTCTGGTGTTTTGTTTCCTACACTTAGCGACCTGAGGGACTTGGAAATTAGACACAACTCATGCGATATCCCACTTGACATTCAACTCACATGATATCAAGGTTCACAAATTCAATGACTGCCAAATCCTCTGATCTGATTTTAGGTTGTATTGTTTACATCAGTGCATTATTGAGTTGGGGTTAGACCAATGATTTCAAAAGCATTCTTATAAAACCTCATCCCTCCTTGTTCTCAATACCAGAAAACAAAAAAGATAAAAAGATGAGAAATTAATTAAGAATAGATCTGATGATAAGAAGAGAAGACCAAATGGAAAATTGGGAATATTAGATGCAATGGGTTATCATGGAAGAATGAGAAATGAAATATATGCAAACAAAAACCTACAGAATGGGGAAAGGTTTGTGAATTACAGGGAATATAATAGATTACAGTAGATAAGAGAAGAATGAGCATTGAGGAAATTGGAAAAGAATGGGCGTTGAGTACTTGAGGTGGGAGGAGGAGGGCAATATTTTATTTAACATTTTAATAATACATTATTTTAATTAATAATTTCAGAAAACTACCAATATTGCATCCTCCGTTAACAGAGAACTAACAGAAGGAGAATTTTATAAAGAATATTCAAAACACAATGATAACACACACACACAAATACAAGGAGAAATATGTACACTCTTGAAACAATGAAGACATATACGCTAAAATCCCTATATAATTAAACAAACTACATGTATGATACATACGAAACAAACTGCAAATTCAAAATAGATTTTGATAAGAAAATATATTTCTAAATATTTTATTAAAAGGATCTTAAAAATCACTAGACAATGGGTATCCTACTATCTTACCTTTCCACATACAAAATGAGCTGGTAGAGAACTTACTGTCCACATTTTTTTCTCAATCAAATCAAATTTCAAAATATTTTAAAAAGATTTCAATTATCTCAAGGCAATCACTATCCTATGTCTGGCCTGTTAAGACAATAACCCAGACAATTGTAAATTTGTTGTCTATATCTTTCCTCCTCCATCAAATTTCATAGTATTTTAAAAAAGATTTGAAATATCTTGAGACAATAAGTATTATGTCAATAGATTGCGCAAATACAGGATACAAATGGTAAGGAACCTATTCTCTATAACTTTTTCTACTCAATAAGATTTTTTTGAAATATTTGTGAATATATGATATCATCTCTTCTCTTTTCTTAACATTCAAGAAGAACTTCTATCCTTTCCTCCTATATAGTGGAGGCTAGTTTCTCCTTTTCAGATCATTAATACGTTTTAAGGAACTAGGGCAATTTATACAGGAGTTATGGGCAATTTTTCAGATCATTATAGGTCTGTTAGATACTACAAATTCTTGTTTAGTTTGACACTTTTACTTTCTTTTTTTCTTAAGTTACTATGTAAGGTTAGAGATTTTAACCTAAAGTGTGGATGAGGTCATGTAATCTGCAGCATTGGACTCCACTCTCCCGAACGTGTCTTTCTGCCAAGAGCAGATGGTTGTCACATGCTTGGAAAGATAAAGTGTGCATGAGGTCATGTAATCTGCAGCTTTGGACTCCATCTCTCCTGAATGTGTCTTTCTGCCAAGACAGCAGATGGTTCACATGCTTGCAAAGATTCATGGAATTTTACTGACAAATTCTTATTCATATTTGCTTGCTTACAAAGAGCACTTTGGTATTCGTTAACAATCTCCAATTGATACTATAAGCACCTGACATTATTATGGAAATAATTCTTTACCATAAGAGAAAGCTTGAGATATAGGAATTTATTAGACTTTCAAATGTAAGGATGTCTAAATCGACTTTCCAATCAAATCTTGATTTATCCAAACATATCTCTACGTGAGACTTTAAATGACTAAATATCCATGCATCCTTGATCTTATAAGTCTCCTAGCCCACAATAATTTCCTTCCTTGCTCGAGCGCTAATGCTCCTGAACTATTTATATTGAATTTGTTTAAGAAAAACTCAACAAATTGTTTCTTGTGACAAAGTTCAAAATGCGAGCAATAATACTCACTCCAATATTGGGCACATTTTATATTATTTCTATTTCCATTGATTTCATAAAGATGCATTTGCTATATCCTTATTATTAAGGTATGGGGAACAAAGAAAATTTTAGAAAAGTAAAGATTAGCCAAGGGATGCTTTGTGTACCAGATAAGACACATAATTAAACATCACAAAAAATCTTCTGAATTTATTTCATTCTTCTATAAATGGACAAAATCTAGTACGGTGAAATAAATTAGGTTTATCTGAAGAAAAGCACACTAATGGTACAAAGCACTCTAATCATCAAAACATAGAGTTCCATGTTAAAATATATCGCCTCAAACTTTTTTTTTGCATTCAAGAACATGAGTCACACATGAAAGAAATCTTTGTTTCCTAACTCGAGAAACATTTCTGTACTTAACGCTTTCTCAGAATTTAGAAATACAAATAGCAAAGAGTTTTCATTTTCAAGGAGTGTTTGTTTTAAGTTAAGTTGACTTCTCATCAAAAAACAAACACATTTTTTGCTTAAGGATTGTTGTAAAAGAAAATAATTATTTTCAATTTTAAATAACTAGCAAAAAATATATTTTTTGGCACAAAATGCAACACCTTAGTGAGGTGGTGATATGAAACAAAACCGAGTCCTTTTTCTTTGGTAATTTCCATTCATCATCGATGAAGTGTCGTACGATAGATACCTACTATTATCCATAGAAGTCCATAAATCTGACTCTTTCCAGAATTGACACTGTTAAGTTGGGTTATTAGTATTGGGTTATTGGTTGTTACCCATATGCTCTCCTTGTCTTCTATATATATCTCCCTTCTCCCTATGAATAAAATAATCCTTTTCTTTAAGGGTTTCTATTTCTTTACATGGTATCAGAGTTAGAGAAATCCTAATCCTAAAATTTACTATCTCAGAATTCACCTTCCTCAAATTTTCCCTTCATCTCCTCCAACAACACCCTCCCAAGTGCCGCCATCTATTCCAAGTGCGGCAACTACTTCCCTACCTCTCTCACTTTTCGCCATATCTTCCTTAAGTGCCTCCACTCTCCAAGAGACCCTTTGAAGTGCCGTCACTCTCCACCAAGAGCCGCCACCTCTTCCAAGTGCCGCCGCCACCTCCCTCAAGTGCCGCCACATCCTCCCTTAAGTGCCGCCTCCTCTCCAAATCTGCAAAAAGGTGCCACAGCTAATGAAAAATCAGATTTTTTACTTCTAATCTGGTTTTGTTGATGTTCTACAAGACTTTTCTGATGAGATCTATTCTACTTACTGCTCAAAAATCAGTTTTTTTACATCTGATATGGCTATTTCTGACTGAGATATTGATTACTTGATGCAAATCTGACTGCCTATGCTACTATCTGGTAACTAAGTTACTTGTTTCTCTTCATTACTGGCTGTTTATTGCTACTATTGGCTGATATCTGGTGATTTCTACAACTGGCTATTATGTCTGAGATTACTAGTTCATCCTCCAATATGATCCCCTCTCCGATGGTTGAGACTTCTGTTTTCAAGACGATGTTGAGGACTACTGTGAAGCTGAATGGTTCTAACTACTTGTTACGGGCGCATGTGTTCGGCATATCATAGACGCTCAGAACAAATTGGCTCACCTCCTTCAAGCTTCACCTGCTAATATAGATCCTACTTATGTGATCTGGCTTACTGGAGGTTATTCTGTGATGATAGCCTTCTAAACAGTCTAGAGGAGAAGATTAGTGGCAGCGTTATGTTCTTGGCTATTGCTAAGGAGATATAGGATATGCCAAAAGTGATATATGATAATGAGAACCTTTCAAGGGTGTTTGAGATTTATGAGCCCTGTTTGAGCTCAAATAGGGAGACAGATCTGTGCCTGAGTTCTATGACGAACTCAAAGGTCTGATTTATGAGTTAGAGATTCATCAGTCTGCTTTACTATGCGGCGACACTGAGGGGATATCGTCAGGATCTAGCGGTATCAAAGTTTCTATCTGGCTTGAGTTTTATACTACGATCCCAGATGTGGGGTCAGATACTGAAGGAGAAAGTATTTCTAGATTGACTACCACCTTCTCTAGAGTTATGCGGGTCTCTACTGGATCCGATGTTTCATCTGTATTATTCATTAAGTACTCTGTAATGATTTCTGGGCGTGACAGAGGTCGTGGTAGCGATTTTGGAGGATGAGGACGTGGATCCGTTGGACGTGGATGTTGATCTTATGGGGGCAGACATAGTGCCTTTAAGAAAGGCCCCTGACAATATGGGCATTGTGGACGTTGTAATTGCATCTCCAAAAAGTGCTGGAAGAAATTTGGTCGACCTGAGTGGGCACAACTATCTGAGTCTGATCCTTCTGCCCCGTGTGGAACTCCTTAAGTCTCTTCATCTGCTTATTCGGGCTTTTCCACAATTGTACTGTCGCAAGAGGAGTATAATAGACTCCGACAGCTAGAGTTCTCTCAGAATATTCTTTTAGCGACTCATGCATCTGCTTCAGGTATGCACGCCTATATTGCTTCTCCTTAAAAGCCTTGCATATTAGACTCAGGAGCCTCATCTTATATGATAGGTATTAAACAAAGGTTTGTTTCATTAAATTTGTCAAGTGTCCATCTCTCTGTTAAAATTGTTGATGGTACCCAATCACATGTATTAGGCAATGAGGTAGTTCAGGTTAATCCATCCTTAACCCTTACTGATGTCCTATATGTTCTACGATTTCTGTTGGTTTCTTGCATATTAGTCAGTTTACTAAACATAATTATAAAATAACCTTTTTCTCTTCTCATTGTGTGTTTCAGGACCTGTTGATTAGGAAGAGGATTGGTTCGGGGCGTGAACGAGGAGGCATATACTATTTGGACGATCGAGTGACCCCTTTTAGCTTGGTTAAAGTTCAGCCTGATCCAGTTTTACTTCGGGACTGACGCTTGGTCATCCTTTGTGGAGAAACTTTGATTTGTTATTCCTATTGGGTCCTCTATTTCTTCTTAGGTTATAAGTCTTATAAGTTAGGTAAGTATCATCGTGCTACATTTTAGAGTTGAGTCAATGATCGTAGTAGTTCTGCTTTTAAGTTGGTCCATTCTGATGTCTGGAGTCCTAGTCGCGTACCTTCTATTTAGGGTTTTAGATATTTTTTACTCTTTATTGATGACTTCTTTTGCATGACTTGGTTGTATCTCCTAAAAGAGAGGTCAGAATTTTTTAATGTTATTAAAATTTCTTTAATGAAATAAAAAATCAGTTTTCTACTTTAATTCGTGTGCTTCGTACTGAAATGCCTTGGAGTATGTTAAAAAATATGCATCTATTTTTTGTTTCAAAAATGGGATATTCATCAGACCTCGTGTTCTCATACATCCTAACAAAATGAAGTTGTTGAACGAAAATATTGACATGTTCTGGATGTCGCTAGAACCAGATGACTCATATGAGTGTTCCAAAATATTTATGATCTGATACTGTGTTTAGTGCTTGTTATCTGATTAATAGATGCCCTCTTTTGTTCTCGATAAAATATCTCTATTTTCTTGTCTTTATTCTAACAAAATATCTTTCTCCATGACTCTCCGTGTTTTTGATTGCACTTGTTACGTTCAGGACTTGTCTCTTGGGTTAGATAAGTTAACTCTTAGATCTATAAAGTGTGTCTTTGTTGGGTATTTTAGAACACAAAAAGGATACCAGTGTTATAATTTCTCCACTAGTAAGTATTTAGTGTCTGCTGATGTTACATTGTTTGAATTTATTTCATATTTCTCTCTACAGGTTCCTGTCATTATATGTGAGATTGTTCCTTCTTCACTGTCTGTGCTATTGCCTTCACCTGCTTTTGCTATTTCTTCGCCAGTATGGCCATCAGAAACTCTGAATCCTCCGACATCAAATCCAATTTGGGATTTTAGATACGTCTATACTCATCGTTCAAAAATTCCTGCCTTCGAACCAGTTCCGGCTGACCCCTCTCCAGTAGACGGTCCTCCTCCCCACCATCAGCATCTTCCTCTGATCTTGTATTCCCATTGCTCTTCGAAAAGGTAAATGGTCTTACACTGATTATCCTATTTTGAATTTTATTTTTTATGATCATATTAATACCACTTTTCGTCAATTTGCTCTATCTTTGTCTTTTGAGTCTATACTCAGGTCTTATGCAGAGGCTTTATTGGTACCTGCCGGAAGCAGGATATGGATGAGGAGATGAAAGTTCTTACTTTTAGAGAAACTTGAGAGTTGATTTTGACACCAATAAATGCTATTGTTTCTGGTTGTCGCTGGGTCTTTACTTTAAAATATCGCCCTGATGGATCTGTGAATAGATATAAGACCAGTTTGTGGCAAAGATTATACTCAGACATATGGTATCGACTATTTTGAGACATTCTCGCTAGTTGTCAGGATGAATTCCATCAGGATTCTGTTCTCCATTGCTATTAACTTATCATGGCTATTGTTCTTACTTGATATCAAGAATGCTTTCTTATATGGAAATTTTCAGGAGAAAGTTTATATAGAGCAACCTCCAGGCTATGTTGCTCAGGGGGGATAAAAGTCTGTCGTCTCAAGAAGGCCATATATGGACTGAAGCAGAGGCCAAGGGCGTGATTTGAGAAGTTCAGCCTTACCATTTCTGGGATTGACTTTTATAGGTGTCATTCAGATCACTGTGTCTTCGTTCAGCACAAAAAGTCTCGCATAGTAGTCTGGTTGTTTATGTTGATGACATTTTGCTGACTGGTAGTAATTCAGCTGAGCTATTGGAGATTAAAAAGTATCTTAAGCGTCATTTTGTGACAAAAGACATATGATATCCAAAATAATTTTTGATAATTGAAGTTGCACATCAATAACATAGTGTACGTCTCTCCCAGCGAAAGTATGCTCTGGATCTTTTTGAGGGAGCAGGATTTTTAGGATGCAAGCCTGCTAACACTCCAATGGAAGCCAATATGGATTTATGATTTGATGATAGTCATACACTTGATGGTCTGAGAAATATAAGAGATTAATTGGGAAGTTGATATATCTCACGGTTATTAGACCTGATATAACCTTTACCATAGGGGTACTGAGTAGGTTCATGCATCAGCCCAGAGAGACTCATTAATTAGTTGTGATAAATGTTCTAAGTTATATCAAGAGTTGTCTTAAAAAGGGTTGGTGTACCTGAAACATGGGCATGTATGCATTCTGGGTACTCGAATTCAGGATATGCTGGTGATCGAGGAGGTAGGAAGTCTACTATTGGATATTGCACATTTGTTGGAGGAAGTCTGGTGACTTGGATGAGCAAAAAGAAAGATGTGTCTCACTTGAGTGCAGAAGTTGAGTATAGAGTTATGACTCATACGGCATGCGAGATGGTGTGGTTAAAATATTTACTGATGGAGCTTGATTTCAGACAGTCTGAGCCCATGCCTATGCATTGTGAATCAGTCTGCCATCTAATTACCCATAATCCTGTATTTCATGAAAGGACCAAATACATAGAGATTGACTGTCATTTTGTCAGAGATACTTAGACGAAGAAGGTGGTTGTGTTTCAGTTCACACCTTCTTCAAAGTAGTTGGTTGATCTCCTTATCAAAACTGTCTCATCTCGTGTGTTTTCTAATTTATGTAACAAGCTGGGTATGTTAGATGTCTATGCTCCAGTTGAGAGGGAGTGTTAAGTTGGGTTATTAGTATTAGGTTGTTGCCCATATACTCTCCTTGTCTTATACATACACCCATATACTCTCCTTGTCTTATACATACACACACACACAACACACATATATATATATATATATAATAATATATATATATAATATATATATATATATTATATATATATATATACACATACACACACACACACACACAACACACACACACACACATATTATATTCCTTCTCCTTATGAATAAAACAATCCTTTTCTTTGAGAGTTTCTATTTCTCTACAGACACTTAAAGACTTTTCTAAGTCAAAATTTTTATTTCTTGGAGGTGTTCGATGAGATGTCACTTCTTGACAAATGTATGAATGGATTGGCGGAACACTCAAATGCAAGGTTCAAAAACCCGATTTCAGTTCCCTCTTCTTTTATTTAAGGTTTCGACTGGTTTTCTTTTAAATTATGATTTCATTTTCAGTGCATATAGGAATCTTTGATTCTTTGCATGGACTTTTGCACAAAAGCAGATAACATCAATAAATAGGGTAAGTGGGTATTAAATCAAGACAAGTGAACTTCTCGTACTCAAATCAGTTAACCCAAAAGATATTCCAAGTAAAATGAAAGATGTTAATTTAAAACTAAATCTAATACTACAATTAAAATTAATTAAAAAAAATCTAAATTGGAGCTAATTGTATCGAGGATGGTTGTACTAGTTGAATGAATGAACACTACATTTACTTCCTTTTCTCTTTGTTTTTTGAACTTTTTGTAGGTTTCGGTATGCTTTTCATTTGATTCACCGAAATTGTCCAAAGTCACGGATATTTGATGTGTATCGGCTGAAACTTGGGCAAAATTGAAGATGCATGCTTGGCTGATCCTCAAATCAAGATGAAATGGCAAAACTGAGACAATGGGTGAAACTTCATACGTTCCTATAAAGCCTTCATAGTCAATAACGTCCAATGACAAATCATGCATAGCAATTGTGACTATTACTAACTCCCTACTCTTGTCCAAATCAAATTTTGATGAAATCATGACTAATGGCACCCCAAATTGTGATACAACTATTTGAGCTATGTCCTTTGGGTGCTATCTTACAACTTTCCACGTGCCTTTACATATTTTTAGTGCCATGAGCTCTCTCATGTTGAGATTTACGCTTATCACACTCGCATATTGTTTTTTGTCTTGGACTTGTGGAACTATTTCAAACTAGTCCACACCACCAAGTTAATCTTTTGTTCTTTTTTTTTTAAAATGACATTGTCGCCTCACCACTGACTTTACTTTTGAATTCATCATTGTTGGTGAATCCTTCACCTCAATACTTAACATCATCAGTGTGATCTTAGCATGACTTTGAATGCAACTGCAAGAAAGCAATATATCATGCATGCCAACAAGTTACAAGGTAATAGATGTAATCGCGTCGAGAAAAAAAACCAAATTAGGAGATCTAATATGCATAAGACCCTTGATCAAGCTGAAATATTTCATTTACAGCGCACATACAGTTGCAAATCTTAAAAATATTTGTAGGGGAAACTTTTAAATTCTGAATTTATGCACCGAAGTTCAAATCCATCATCTATTCAAGAACTTCAAAGCAAATATGAGAAGATATTAAACCTTATTGGATGTTAGTGAGAGACTCTTTATCCTCTTTATCGATAGACTCACAACTCACAAGCGAGTGAGAGTTGTGAGCAAAGTGTTGTGCTCGGAGACAACAACCCTTAGAGGATTCAACCAGAACTCAATCACCAAAACAATGAAACCAAAAACTAGAAGAAGAACCAAACGCAAAACCAGATCTAACGAGGTTCGGCCAACCTGCCTACGTCCTCGGAGCAATCCACTGAGAGAGATTTCTTTATGGAAGATGGTTTACAATAGCTCTGGATCTCTATGAACACAAGAGAGTCAGCAGCTATACTTTCTCAAAGTTCTCAAAAGCTTAAAACCTAGAAAATTACAACCAGGGCTTAAATACATAATTTCCCGAAACAGCAGATTTCGCCCAAAACCCGACTACCGGTCGACCGGGCCGGTCGACCGGTCCATTGCCGTAACTTGGGTTTTTTCTCTCCAGTCGACCGGTCCGGTCGACCGGGAACCAACAGAGACTTCACCTGCTTACAGAGACCCTCTCCGGTCGACCGGTCCGGTCGACCGAAATCCAACCGAGAGCTCTGTAACATGCAGACATTCTCTCCGGTCGACCGGTCGGTCGACCGGGATAACCTGGTGCACTTCGTGCATGTCGGTCGACCGGACCGGTCGACCGACCTCTGTCAATTTTCTGCTGCTGCTTCTTTTTCCTGCCCGCTGTCCTTCGCCTTTCGTCTTAGACTCCTTGGCAGTCTTCAACAGCACCTGGCATGTCTTCACATCCTCTAATGTACTCTCTCCTCCAACAATTCTCCACCTCGGTGAAGATTGTTAAATCTGAGCCGAACACCGACTCGATAGCGGCTGCACCAATCTGGTTGCCTACGTACCCCTTGCCCAAGGGATCAAGCCATCCGTAGTTCATCCACATGAGCTTCAGCAAGCTCATTTCACCTGAAGGATCTGGAGCAAGTCTTTGCAGTGTGCAAACTCACTCCCGTAACCACCTTTGTAAGCATGTCGGCCGGATTCTCTGAAGTATGAATCTTCAACAGGTTGATGTCATCTTCCTCCAGAATCCCGAACAAAGTGATACCTGACATCGATGTGCTTCGTTCTTGCATGGTAGACTTGGTTCCTTGCCAAATAAATGGCACTCATACTGTCACAGTGTATCTTCAAGATCTCCTGTTCCACTCCCAAGTCGTCTAGCAATCCCTGAAGCCAGATTGCCTCCTTCATGGCCTCTGTCAAGGCCATATATTCAGCCTCTGTAGTCGACAACGCGACTGTGGACTGAAGTGTGGAGCGCCAACTCACCGGTGCCTGCGAGAAGAGAATGTGAATACATACCCAGTAGTCGACCGGCGTTTGTCAAGATCACCTGCATAGTCAGAATCCACGTACCCTATGCATTCCTGCTTCCCGGTGTTTTCCTTCTCAAATACGAGGCCTACATCAACAGTACCCTTGATGTACCTCAGGATCCACTTCACTGCTTCCCAATGGCCCTGACCTGGATCATGCATATATCTGCTGACCATGGAAACTGCCTGTGATAGATCCGGCCTTGTACACACCATTGCATACATCAAGCTTCCCACTGCATTGGCATATGGTACATGAGTCATATGCTCACGCTCCTGAACACTCCTTGGAGACATCTTCGCTGACAACTTGAAGTGCGGCGCCATTGGTGTACTTACAGTCTTCGTATCTTTCCCGATATTAAACCTCTGCAGTACCTTCTCCAGATAGCCCTTCTGAGTCAAGCTAATCCTGCCAGCCTTCCTGTCCCTTGTGATCTCCATACCCAATACTTTCCTTGCTTCCCCAGGTCCTTCATCTCAAACTCAGACGATAAAGTCTTCTTCAGAGAATCAATTGCAGATCTTGACCTAGAAGCAATTAGCATATCATCTACGTAAAGTAGTAGATAGACATACTCACCAGATGGTAGCTTGTTATAGTACACACATGAATCGAAGTGGCTTCGTGTGTACTTCTTCTTCCTGATGAAGCTGTCAATTGTCAAATCGTTTGTACCACTGTCTCGGAGACTGCTTCAGACCGTACAGCGATTTCTTCAGCTTGCATACCAACTCCTCTTTCCCTGCAGTTTTGTAACCTGTGGGCTGAGTCATGTAGATCTCCTCCTCAAGATCGCCGTGGAGAAAGGCGGTCTTCACATCGAGTTGGTCAAGGTCCAACTCATTCTGTGCCACCAGGGCTAATAGGATCCGAATAGACGAGTGTTTACAACTGGGGAGAACACCTCGTTGTAGTCGATCCCTTCTCTCTGTGCGTAGCCTTTAGCCACCAGCCTTGCCTTGTAGCGCACTTTGTCTTCTTGGAGTGATCCTGCTTCTTAGCAAACACCCATTACACCTATTGCTTTCTTCCCCTTGGGCAACTTGGTCAGTTCCCATGTGTTGTTCTTATAAAGAGACTGCATCTCTTCATTCATAGCTCCTTTCCATAACTCAG